>OY987207.1:30541278-31141278 GCA_963920795.1 Eutolmus rufibarbis
CGAATATCGTCAGGGAAATAAGACAGCTTTCTCCATGCTTACTTCACTGAAAAATGTAGTTTCTCATCTCATATCTTGGGGAGGCCGCCATATTGGATTTGTAATGATGTTTCTTAGCTAGTCATGTATTGTCATCAGAACTCAGAGCGTGTGCAAAATTTCATCCTAATCGAAGACCGGGAAGTGGGTCAAATTAACATTCCAAGATTTTCTTACATACATAGTTAGTTACAAGTGAAGCTAATATAAAGCGTGTAAAAAATCATCACTTTATATTAACCTAAAATCAATTATTTCATTTGTAGTCTTACTTACTAGATTCAATAATACTTTGCATAAAATGTTTAATTTTTCTCGACTAATTTTTATTTTTCAATCGCTCGATAACGATTATCAACTGATTTTTATTTTTCGATTGGTTGATAACGATCAAATAATAATTAATTATTATAAATATCATAAGAAATAATTTTAACAGACTTAAAAAAAGAAGGGGATATCATTCGAATCGTCAAAAAAATAAAAATTAATTCTTAATCATTATCGAGTGATCGAAGAATATAAATTGCTTGATAATCGTTATCGAGCGACCGAAAAATAAAAATTATTAGATAATCGTTATTTCGTAATTTATATTTTTTTTTATCATAACCATTACAGTCCCTGATAATAACCAAGAAAGTTTTATAGAAATTACAAGCGCATTGAAAATTCTTTCTAATAAAAAATACGGACAGACGTGGCCAGGAAGCTTTATTTTGTAACAGAGATGTAGAAATATGTATATAATAAAAACAATTTAAGTAATTTTTTAAAATTCTTACTTATCTAATTTCAAACACTTTTCATGTCATTTCAAAAATTCGTTATTTTACAATTCACACAAAAGATAGAAGAGCTACAGTTTTGCTCAAAAATGTCATATTTCTTGGAAAAAGTTAAATATGCCTATAGCAAAGCATATTCGAAAAGTTTAATTGAATGTTCTCCAGAAAGCAAACAAAGTTCGCTATACTTCAATCAATTGCAATTGCGACACGTGGGAATCGGTGTAAAAAATTCACTTCTCTCTACGAGTATTATACAAAATAATCCGTTTTGGAATGCTGCCAACAATTTCTATTGAAATAGCTTTACTTGAAATTTTATGTTTTGAGCTAAAAGAAAAATTGGATAAAACTCAATTTAACTTTTATGAAAAAATAAATAAATAAACGTTTACTTTAAAGTTCCTGAGTAATTGAACCAAACCCTTGCAAATATGTTGCTTCCAAATTTTAAATCATTTCCAAGAGTATTTAAATATAAAGTGGACTAAGAGTGCAGTACTTGTAAAAAGTGCTCCTAAATATTGTATGGATATTAAGTTATAAAAAAAAATTGTACAACTTTGTATGAATTTCTGTGCAGTGGGCGCACAATAGATGGCATCAAATCACATTGTGTAATTGAAAATAATTTCTAAACCTTAATTTCAAAGCTAAAATTTTGTGTACCACATGTACAGATCAAAGGTTAATTTAATCATTTCCTCCTTCAACCATTTTAATTTAAATGCAACAGCAATTTACTTTAAACAAGGCCAATAATAAATTACATGATGCACCATTGAATGTGTATGCGGAAATATGCACTAGAAAACAACGCCCACCTTGCTATACATTTTTGATTTATTTGAAAATCATGTGGTCATGGTGGAATACTTTCCGTGAATTTTTCCAACAAAATAAACTATAATTGTATTTTGGAGTCATGCAAATGTAGTGGGATTCGTAGATAACAATATTTTAATTGGTCAGGTTATTTCGTTTGCAACATTAGTAAATGAAATGAAATTAAAATTCTTTCCAAATTTGCAGTGTTACTTGTTACTATAACTAATTCAAACTCAAATTATGCACAAAAATAAAATTGCAAACGTTGGGAGTTTTTCTGAATCTTGTTTGCTGCTCACTACAAATATGACGCCATTACGCAGATTTACCATTTACTAAGAATTATTATTCTACTAGCTCATAAAAGATATTAAACTAGCATAAGAGGCTAATGCTGAAAGTAATGAAAATTTTGTCATAGCAAAGCACAGCTTTGCTTAAAGAGGATATACCTGCCACCAAATTAAAATAAAATCAATTTCAGGAGTTCACTTCTGGAATTACCTCAAGGGAATTTTGGTGTAGCGTTTATTGCTCGTAATTCTCCCTGGGGAATATTCAAGAAATGTAGAGAATAAAGCGAATTCAACTTTAGGGAATGTATTTTGAGGTAATCGTAAAGTTCCAAATAAATTTGGAATTCCTACAATCCAAGAAATCCAACGAAGCTTAGATCCCCAACTCAGTTATGCCAAGGACTTTCTTTGAGTGATGACGGATATTCATCACAATCTAAGATATTCGCAGATTTTTCTTAAGATGTGGAAACCTACTTTTCACTGTTGTAAATGTGATTAGCTTAAGCCTATCCCGCAGTTTTTGACGAAATTTAATTTATAGGCGCAAACATCAGTCTTGTAAATAACTGGGAACAAAAATATGCGAGAGAGAGTTATATTGTCGTTTATTATGAATTTGCGAATTTATGAATTTAAACAGCAGGGAGCTTATTTCACGTCTTTCACAGAATTTGCGAACGTCAATAAATTTATATAGAGATCAAAAGATAAGACAGTCTAGTGATTCTTAACTTTTTGCGAAATGAAGTGTCACATCTATAATAGAATAAACATAAATTTTGAAAATATTGTACATATAAGCTGTTGGTGCCAAATAACATTCCTATAATAATTATTAACTTATAATTATCAACTTAAATAAGTTATCGTTCTCGTCCAAAACGTCTTTAGCTTTTAAGGTGTTGCATACCTTTGGGCGCTGAGAAAAGTGTATATTTTTAAAAAAGTTATTTAAACGGTAATTAAATGAAAAATAATAATACATCTTTATTAAACTTTTAAATTATAGTATAAAACAAATATATGAAAAATTATTTTTTCAAAATTAACATAAATGTGGGTAGAATGTGCCACTGATGAAAACGATGACGCCTCCTGGGCATGATGATAATTTCATCAAAAATTATCCAATTAAAATAATGTAGTAGTTATCGTATGACAAACAATTGTTTGAGAAAAACGCGTTCAGAGTTTTGGGTAGGTGAAAAGTGATGCAATGCCATACAACAATGCATTTCCGGCACTACAGTTCTAAATTCCAACTATCGCGACCACTCCTCCGCACCTGCTTTAAATTAGTTTGAAATTAAATTAAAGGTTTTAACAATTTTTTTATATCTAAAAACTCACAATATAAACTTTTAATGCAAATGAAAGGAAAACGCGAGGATACAGAATCTTTGATTTCTAATTTGTAATAAAATTTTAAAAGTTATTGATATACAATTACTTAATTAATGAAAAATCCTTAAAAGGCGATTCGAATTTAGCAGCAATACTGGTGATGACCTAGAAAACACTAAAGTAATGTTATATGCATGTGTGGATCGATCGGTCACACTTCTCATCAAAACATAGAATTGCTTGCAAGGCATCGATTTCAAATGGCCACATGTAGTTCAGTTGGTTAAAACAGCGAAGTGCCAATTCGAACGTTGAAGGTTCTAATTTCTTCCTTGGTATATTCGTTACTTTTTCGAGTAATTTCCACAATTTATATTATTTAAAACTTTCGGAAATATACAAGTAAGTGTCTATGTCCCTAGGAAGCAAAATTATATTTTGTAGTACCTACCCTTTTTTGCTTTTTCAGAAAGAAAGTTACGTGCAAAACTTTGCAGGTAATTTGAAATTACTTCTGGCATAAATTTGAAATAATACACAGGAAATGTTATGGTGCATAAAACTAAAATATTCCGGTAAGGGAAAAGTTTTGCACTAAAGATGTTTAAAACTTGTACGTCCATACCAATGAAATAGTACTTTAAAAACAATTCAAAAAGTTTATTGAATCTGAAGAAAAGGTACCACAGTTCTTGCATATTTAAATTAAATTTTTTTAACTTTTCGGGTGCATAATGTTCTTCCCAATATATAATACATACATCATATAAATTTTTGTTTCAATTACAATATTCTCCCATTAATTTGAGTTAATGTGTATATTGAGAAAAGTAGGACATAAAACTACTTCATGATGGAAGTCTGAAAATGAAATTAATTTTAAATATACTGAACAAAACAAATTAATTTTTATAAATATTTCAGCGCAATATGATAGAAAAATTACAAGCATATATTTTTTGTCAAGTACATTTTAAATTGTTGCCCATGTTCTTATTTAAAAAAAATATCAAAATTAAGTTAATGAATAATGAAATTAAGTTAATTTTGATTGCGGTAATTATTATCGATTCAAGATTTTCCCAAATATGATATAAACTGGTAGTGTAGCATTAAAACGAAGCAACTTGTTCGCTGAGTGCAATTAACTTGTTTTAGTTGCGAAATCTAGAAGTTACGCTTAATTACATTAAACGGTCATTAGCATTTCAGCAATGTCGCATAAAGCAATGCTCACACACTTGGAACGAACTCTTCCTAGCACGTGCGAATATCTCTGCTATTTTTAAATATGCATGAC
The DNA here is from genome assembly GCA_963920795.1 of Eutolmus rufibarbis. NCBI lineage: Eukaryota > Metazoa > Arthropoda > Insecta > Diptera > Asilidae > Eutolmus > Eutolmus rufibarbis. The sequence continues at coordinate 30,545,877 of OY987207.1, forward strand.
TTTCATAATGAGATTTCAAGTGTATGACGCAAGTTTTATCCTTAAAAGATTATTAAAGTATCTCATTAGCCGAGAAGGGAAAATTTTTACCTAATGCGTAAATTCGTATTGCTCCGAAATTAATTTTAGTATTGGTTAAGTCATCCTGATTAAATTTGAATCTGTTCCTATATTTTCTAACAAAATGCCCGAGACAAAAATATCAAACCTTCTATAAAACTGCTGTATAAAAGCAGGGTTCAAACTTATGTTAATATCCATTTTAAAAATAGTACTGAATCGAATTTCAAAAGCCTATGTAATCAAGTTTTCTTCGTTAACAGGTTCGATTCAACATCACGGATTTATGCCGTATTCAGGGTGTTCAGTATAAAACCATAGGCTCATAATAAAATACTTTTAACTGAATATTCAGAATCATAGCAGGTCTATCATAAAATGTTTTTGGCAGGAAATTCAGGATATTAGTACCTACACTGTAAAAAATATTTCCTGAATAAATTAATTGTTCATACCAATTAAAAAGGTAAATTGAAACCTTGAAATATAAATTTTTTTTTTTCAAATTACCATCCAGTTGTATAAAGACATGAATATCAGTCAAAAAGTATTTGTATTTTTTTCAACTTTACTATTTGTTACTAATTAATTTTTCATTTAAACCGTAACACAGAAATTTTACTGAAATTATTATATCAATTTATTTTAATAACTTTGTATAATGTCCCGCTTTCGTTGGAATTGAACCGCGTGTCTCTTCGATTTAGAAATCTGCTTGTTTAATTTAATTAAGGCATACATTTTCGTTCGAAAATAGTTTCGTTTACAATCCTGCATTGTAAAAAATACGTATTTAGCAATATAATCAGGGTGACAGAAGTTTGGAAACAATATGTTCAGGCTTAAAAAAAGTTTCTTTCAGTATGACCAGTTTTATAGAAGGTTTGATTTTTTCGCCTCGGGTATATAAGTATATACAGTGTTGTGCAAAACAATAGCAACCATTCCAGTACAAAAACTTAATGTTGTTTTTTCCTTCATTTTATTTAGTGGAAAATAAAAAGCTATATCCTATTTTCCTCCTTACATGAAACATTATAAATAGTTGACTTCGAAAGGTATTTCACATGCTAATGACCCGAAACACACATCGAAGCTGGTAAATGAGATTGGGATTTAAGTAGGAACAGAACAAAAATAAGCACCTCTGTTAAACCAATTACAGTAACGAAAAGGACTTATTCACCAGTAAATCAACAACCTGTGACACAAAAAACAACAATGCCCACTACAACGACGACAACTACGGTTATTCCACCGTTAAGATTTACAACTTTAATACCACCGGATAATCAAGCTGAAAATCCAATGGCTTCACCAGAGGTAATAGTGGGTGAGGCAGAAGTTGAGGTCGTAGATCCGACGAAATATGAAGAAATGCTTTCCTCCCAGTCCGCTAGCACAAGCACGTTGGTAACTCCCACTTTAGTGACGCTTCTTCCAGTACGATCCAATTCAGGAATCAGGACTTTTAGACCGCCAGTAAAAGGTAGTGAAGGTAGAAGATTTAGCTACCACCCACGATACAGCGAGGCTGTTGTAAAAACTGGAATTCAAGTAACGGCGTAGAAAACACAATATTAAAGGATTAAAAATATAGTATTCAGCACAAAATCAACCGAAGGAGAAAATAATTCATTTATCATTTAGAAATACGATGAAAGGTTACTCTGAATCGAATTATATACTTTAAGTTGTGCAATGTTATGTTCAAATTTGATCGCTTGTTCCGGAATTGCGCGAAGCAAGCTGGGAATGACCGCATCAAAGCAGGGTCCTATTTATTTTCCCCAATTGTTTCCTTCAATCTAGAATAAACATATGTAGAAGCCGAGAGATTTACTCGCACTCCTCTCTTGTGATTTTATTTGCATAATTCTCCTAGTATGTATGACCTAAGACCGTTCAGAACTTCTGAAAATGAATGTACTTTACAAAGGTTTTACGGACATTACCACTACACTGTAAGATAAATAATCAATAAATGGTTATATTGAAATCTTGAATGGTTATTACTTAATTGCACTAAATTAAAAAATAATTCTTAATGCATGATTTGAAATTTATTGTTATATATTTTGGGGAAAATTCATTAGAATAAGCGAAAGCACTTCAGATTAATTAAGCTAACTTTTTTTTGTCTACTAAACGCAATTGAAAAACATTTTTAATATTGTTTAATTTTTTGGGGTTAGGTGCATTAAGAATTGTTCCACTATTGGCTTAGATTTTTATGCATGGCGGAAAATTTTTTTTGGTAATATTGATAGTCATACAGTTAAATATTTAATTTAATGCTGTTTTTTTTACTAAAACAATCCTATTTCTTTTCTGTTGTTTTTAAAACACAAAAAAAAAACTTCTTTATAAAGTTAATTAAGTATCTCAGAAGTCATGGATTAAACGAATTGAAGTAATTAACAATAGCCATGTTCAAAATAGATTTATACTCTGAAGAGACTATAAATGAAATCCGGAATTTCAAATTGTCTGATCAAAAGGTGCTATTTCCATTTTTAATTGTTTATTATTTTGTTTGTTATTATAATAAGAATACCGAAAAACATATTAGCTGCAAAATAAAATAATCGCCTTCAACGCCAAAAAAAAAACATCCGAGCATATAAATGGTGACCACTAAACTTTTTTATCGGTTTTGTGAAGTTTGCTTATGGAGTAAATAGCGTTTTTTTTTTAACTGACACTCCTCATATCATTTTTGAATTTCTTATACAAATTGAGATGAATATTCTATCAAACATAGATTTTGACATAAATATGATTTTAATTGAGGCGTTATTGCCAAAAACAGGCTTTGTCCAAAACATTGACTTTTCAGGACAGAGTAAAAAACCAATAATACCGACTAAAGACTGCAATCCTAAGTGTTGTAAACAGTCAAAAAGTAAAATGTGCCAAAAATGGACAAAGGCTGTTTTTGTAAATAACACCTCAATTCCAAATCAATACAATAATTGTGAAATTCTAAATTTCGTTTATTTCAAATATCACATTAGTCGTTTGATTGATTGGTTTAATTAAATATACACCTAATTCTGTTTTTACACGATAGGTACGTTCCCGAAGAATACGTGTAAAAAAATATATTGCATCTATGGAGAAATAGAAGATTGATTCCAGTACTAAGAAATCAGCAAAAATAATACAATAAATTATGAGTTTTCATGTTAGGGTGCACGAATTTTATTTTAATTTTTATTAAAGTTTATAAACATCAAAGAGGCACTTTTAAATTTGTACACCAAACTCAAAATGCAGACAGAGCAGACAAAATTCTATATTGAGGCAATAAAAATGGGTGAATTTTCACAAATGGAAATCGCATTACATACATTCCTCGTCTCCAATGTCGTAGTTATAAAAATAAAAGTAAAGCAAAATTTTCTTCTTAGAATTTGAGTTGATCGTGTTAAATCAAAATAAGTCATGTAAAAAGAGAATTAAATTTTTTTTCTAATTTGTGTTAAAACAAAATCGTGTAAAAGAATTGGGTGTATTCCCAAGTCCCATACCTTGAACGAGTAATCGCTCATTATACGAAAACAATTATTTTTTGGTAAGAGAAACTACAAGTATGATCGACTATACACACATACATACATGTATTGCAATTTAAATAACACTGGTGCTTTATAAAGTCCATGAATTTTTTTTCCAACAACTCTTATACTACATTTATTTGCCCGTGGGCAGAGTTTGGTGGCTATGTATCGGTAATGAATATTTAGCTTATTGATATTCAATATGTATAAACCAAAATCCAAAAGAGACAGGTGAGAATATTGCCGAAGATGGAATCTTGCTCCTCACGGACAAGTTTTCATAGCCATCCTTGTAATATACAATAATGAGCTTATTTTCGTCAGTGCCGGTTTAAGCATTACTGGCACCTCGGGCAAGATTATCTTAGCGCCCCCAAAATTCATGAGAAAGAAAAAACACGGTAGTGCGAAAGTAAAGAAAACGAGAGTTTCAGAAGCTCCCTTGTTTCTATTTCATGTTTTTTTAACTTTCTGACTTAAGAATGAAGGTTAGACAATACAATTTTGCCTTTCACTTATTTTGCGGGAACTAAATTTTTAATTAATTTTATTAAATGTTTATCGATCGAAGATTTTTTTTAATCCACCTATTAAAATGGAAAGTATCATTTATTGAAACATTATATTTTGAAAATCTTTCTACGAATTATATAGTTATATTGTGTGTGAGTAGTGAGATACGAAATTAGTTCTCAAAGAATTTTAGTTTGTTAAGTTCTGCATGCAGTCACATTAATTCGTAAACGTGTTGAAGTTTCTCATATGTGGTAAGAGGATATAATTAATTAGTGATACATTCTATGCACCATCCATACCTCAGTGAAGAACAAAATTTGAATCTGATAGAGATATTCAATTTAATTTCAACGCATGTATGCACATCTGTTGCCAGAATATGCTCTTTCTTTATTCTGTTACCTAAATGCACAATTGTTGCCATAAGAAGTAATTTACTTGCAATCTCTTGGAATTTAGTATATATGAAAGCAAAACGTTCTTTCCTTGGAAACAGCTTGCTGTGTCCCTGCGTTCAGTTGCAAATGGAATTTATTTACATTTTCCGTCTGAAAATATTTCCTTTGTGCAGAAAGTAGTTCCAACACACCCAGAGTAATATTCATCGTCTTTCCTGTGACTCATGTTTTATCTTTAAAATTAAATTTTAATTCTTGGACATAAAATAGGATTTTTATTAAGCCGGTATACAGTGAATTTTATTTAACTCTTTAACACTTGTTTTAGGCATACATACATATATTAAAATTATATATATGATATTTACGTACAAAATCCATATTTGGAAGTTCTGTGGGTAATTGATTTTGAGTCCAAAGTCAATGCCGTCCTTTTAAAGTTATATTAAACATAAGAGAGTGACTATTTTCACCTTAAAAAACGTGAAACCAGAAACCAGAAACCAGAAACCAGAAAAAATAAATTCATTCAAATTACAAAATGCCTATTAACTAAAGATTTTCCTTTTACAAAATGCCTACTAACTAAAGATTTTCCTTTTACAAAATGCCTACTAAATAAAGATTTTCCTTTTACTGTGAATTTATTTTTTCTGGTTTCTGGTTTCTGGTTTCACGTTTTAAGGTGAAAATAGTCACCTCCTAAACATAAATGTAGATTTTGCTCCTTTGAAAGCTTATACCAAAAAGTGTGAAATAAATACAAAAGTAATAAGGGACTGAGTTGATAACCTTCACTTTTTAAAATCGGTTAAAATTATCTTGAAAAATTTGGGAAAAAGTTAAACCAGTGCTGTAAAAATAAATGATAAACGATCAGTCTTTTCTCTGTTTTCAATGCTACTTAAAAATTCACTGCTTTGCTTTAAGTTTCCTTCTTCCTAATAGAGTTCCAGTTCAGAGAATCCAATTTCAGGACTGACATGATGATAGGCTTTTTCTTCTTTCTCTATATAGCTTTATCATTAATGTATATTGTTATTAAATACTAGCGGTATTGTGTATCAAATAAATCAAAGAATTGAAAAATAATATTTAAATCTGTGAGTCTAACAAGGAGAGGATCCGAAGTGGGAATTTTAGCTTTAGCTTTACAATTGTATTGTATTGGCCACCGTTCCACCGTTTACAAAATTATTTTACTAAAATGAACATGGACAAGAAATAGTTCATTTTCAACCATATACCACCGGTTCACAGTGCATAATATTAAAGTATATAAATTGCATATCAGAGATGACTATACAAAGTTACATTACCATCATAAAAAAGCTGACCTCAAAATAAAATTCCTCTTTCGAACATTTTCCTTGTAAGAAATATTTTAAACGCTTTTGTCTGGAATTCGTTGAAGAGTTTGAACAAATGTTTAAGAACGAAAATTCTCCAAACTTTCAATTAGTTGACTTTAGAGGACAAATTTAGCAGACCCTTTGACCTAAGCAAAGAAATCTTAGCCAAGAGGAAAAGGCTTTCGCATCTCAAATTGTTTGGTGGACAAAATTCTGGTTCAGAAATAGTTAGATACCATCAACTGAACACTTTTAGGAGCAGGTGCAACTCAGGTTCGCATTCTTCTACCACCACAGAGGACCGCATGCCAGTCGAACAAAAAGCTAGGGCTTATAACTGCGTCGAACTTTTAGAGAAGTGAAATATTTAAGCAAGAAATTTTATTAGGGACACCAGGTGGCTTGCAACGAGTTAGTAAGTGCAGGCTTCTGAACGTGTCCCAAGTGATTCAACTAGTTCGACCAAGGATGTCGCCCTTGGGCGATGTGGTCGCAATTTTCGAATTGTAGCTTTAAATCGTTTAATTATGGCCCCCAAATATACCGAAGCAAGTCAAGCACCTCCTAAATCGTACCCAAATACAATCATGTCTAACCTTTTACCATTTTAAAAGTGCCGCGAACCACTGCAAACGTATATTTAAGGAAACAGTTGGTGGTAGCACCAATCAAAATGAATAATTTACTGGCAGGAATGTAGGGGTTCGAAGCTAAATTGCCACCTCGTTTAATAAATTGCCTGGATAACGTCCCACCAATTTAACACGAGAATTGCGTGCCAGACATTTTGCAAGCGAACAACAGCCAATCAAGGTACCGATGTCCACTGCAAACGCAGCTGGTTACAGCCTAGGCCTGGAATGTTCCCATAAAAAATCAATTAACCCACGCTGATTACCAACGTCACTTCATTCCCATAAAAACTTGAGCCAATCCACCGAGGTGGGAAATTATTTTTAGCCGGTTCGGACTATCCACCTCCTGTCGAAAGGTGAAACGAGTTAGTGAAGGCTAGTTAGTGGGAGCAACAACGCTTCAGATATTTAAGTGGTCCTTTTCACCTATGGTAAAGTTGCAATTTTCCTGTTGATCAAACTACCAGGAATTGGACCCCGAGAAGAAGATCTAGGGCATCATAAGTTCATGCCCTTTACAACCCATCCTAATGTGATGAGAGCTCGTAAATAATTAGTATCAGGGAGTTCTCTCAATAAAAACTGAATCAGGCAGGGCGTGATACTCTTCCACTTAAATTAGAAACTCTTGCAGTTTACGAAGGAATTAAAGGCACTATCGATTTGGCTCACAGTGGAAAAATTAAATTAATTCGATCTAAGCCCAGCCAAGACGGGTTTAATTAGCAGTTTGAGCTCAATGGGAGTCGCTCCTGTTATTTCATTTTTAAATACATAGCTCTAGTATATAAAACTGTACAAGAGACCCTTCACCAAGCGAACTTGCATCGGTTACAGATACTGCTTTATGAAGGTTTCTGCTTCCCGATAACAAAAGCAACGAAGGGCCATTTATCACTAGTGAAGGGAGTTTCGTCATGATTGATGTTTTGAAAATAAATTTTCTATTGGTATCTAATATGTATTGTCTTTGAAATTCGTGGTGTTTCAAAAAAGTGAAACGAGCATCGACGACTTCGTGAACAGGAAGGTTTCAGTTTTTACGCATAATTCGTCCTTTTACATAATTTTTGTTTATACTTACATATGTACATACATATGTAATATGTATGTTCTTCTATGAAACTCGGGTAACTTACCATATATGAATTTTAATTAAATTATTTTTATTTTTAATTCTGTTCTTTCATAACGTTTTTCATGATCGATGAGTTGGTAATATATTTTTTTTTAAAAAGAACATTTATATAGTACTTTATAAAGTGTTTTAGGAGAAATTGAGGTTTCTGTAAAATCAGCCTCCAAAGGGCCAACCATTTCTATGTTATAAAATTATTTACTTGAATGAATTGACTGAACGATTTAAAGTAATTACACAAATTGTACTACATATTATGTTTTTTTATGATTTCACTACGTACGTTATTCGAGAAAACCAAAAATTGTTTCTTATATCTAGGGAAAATAACTGTTTTATTTTTTTTATTTTTCTTATTATAAAAATTAAACATTACCTAATTGTTAATTGCAAAATAAATTTTTAATTGGTTATAGTTCAACCATTATTTCACAATTTATTAATTTTTCGGTTACGAAATATGAGGTTTCTATCATCTTTTATAATAATTATTAATTATATAATATATTTGATTTTTAATTATTCTTTTTTTTTGATGACCATTATTCGTCAATTTATTATTTTTTGTTATAAAATAAATATTTTGATGTAAGTAAATAATTTTATAGATGTAATGCTATTGTCATCATCTGATACTTCAGTAATGAATATTTGGATTAATAATCAAAATGAGTGGTTTAATCCACGAGGTAGCTAACCAAAATGTGATTACCAAATATTATAAATTTCGACCGATGAAAAGACCGCTGTCAATTTATGGGGACTGACTTCGCTTGAACGGAAAGTCAAGCAAAATTGGGTTCGCACTTAACGTGTTAAGGGGACCCTCTCAAAATTACAAAAAATCCAATTTTTTTTTTTTTTACATAAAACTGTTCCCTAGCACCATAGAAATACTCTCTCAAAATGTTATTAAGAAATTCGTAATAGAAAAGAAGTTATAGGTATATATGTAACGGCACCTTAGCGTGAATAATAGTGAATTTGTAGTATAAAAACTTTAAACGCGTTTATCTCGAAATCAATTAGCATGAGAAGGTCCCCTTAAACAAAACATTAGGTCCAAAATTATTTTTTTAAAATAATCAAATAGAAATGCAATTAAAAAATAAAGTTTAGCAGAAAGCTATATTGGTTTTGTTCCGGAACAATACATACTTCATTTCCTCTTTATACGTTATACCTACATATGTACATATGTATAGATAAATTAAAATTGGCCAAGGATGAATAACCAACAAAATAAAAATAAAATAATAACTTTTATTAATAACAAGTACTATAAAAGTTGGTTGGAAGCTCTTAATTTATAACCACATATTAAAATAATTGTGAAGTACTAGCTAACCTATAACAAATAAAACAAAATAATTATTATTGCAGTTTTACAAAGTAGTATACCTACTTTTAATGAAAATCAATATAAAGGATAAGGAACAGAAGAATTTCTTGTAAAACATAGAAATGCCGTAAAATGAACACCCCGGAAGGTAAGGGAGCATATTTTCTTTTCAGATATGATCTACCAAATTTTCATAATTATTATTGTCTCTATTTTCGAACAATTTGCAGTTTTGGTGATAGTAACAAAGAAAAAATTAATCTCCTATCCTTAAAAATAAAAACTCATGACTCTTACTTTGAATTATTTTTGGGATTAGTTGGACGTTTTTAGAAGTCAATGGTTGACTCGCAAAGAACGGCGTTTGTTGCTCTAACTTCAAGTCATTACTAGGAGCAGTTTATTAACTTTTGAATACTGTACAAAATCGCTAATTTTTACCCGAATACGGCAAAGCCAAAGGAGGGTTATGATTTTAGCAGTCGTATGTTGGTGGGCATGTTCATATGTTCTTTAATAGCTCCTAAAGTACATATCGTATTTTATCAGGTAAGGTGTTATTTGATGCGTCTTAATAATCCACGTGTCATAGGATACATGACGTCTCACTAAATTTGATATGGCAGATTTTCAAAATAAATTTCACAACTCTAAAATAAATTTAAGATAAATGTATCGCGTTTGGTATGAAATGCAAAAGGTATTGATAAACACACTACTTTTTAAATAGATGAAAAGAGAAATAATTGTTAGTATTAATGTGTCAATAATAACTAAAATAAATAAAACAAAAAAACCCTTCAAAAAAATTATTATAATTAAGAATAGTAATCTAATGATTTCCTTACCACTAAAAATTTGTAAATAAAATAAAAGTTTAGAAACTATAAAACCAGACTAAAGCTGAAAACGAGCATACAATTTAATATGGGAAGGTCAAAACCCTAATTCAATAACAAAACTACATCTGTTTTTAGTCCAAGACCTTTGTTATTGAATCAGTATTTTAATATTCCTCTATATTATATTTTATGCTTGTTTTCAGCTCTTGCGTAGTCGAGTTTTTGTTTTTAAACTTTTATTTTATTAATGTTTAGAAATACTGCTGAAAATTATTTTAAATTTTAAAGTAGTTGATTCTTCACACTTCGCAAAATTATTTCAGATTAAAGTGTAACATTCTAAAAGTTTTAAAAATGTGAACATCTTCTTGGTCATTTTTTAATGGTAACATGAAAAGGGACTGAAGTTTATTATTAATTATTAGAATAGTAAAATACTCGTATTGTCCTGTTAATTTGCATATACACATATATATAGTTGACGTGAAGACAACTGGTATAATGTTTTTTTTTTCGATTGGTCATTACCTACTGCGGTTATTACTTCATTTAATTTGATGCATGTCTTTTGGGACACGGAAAGACTATGTCCCTTCATTCATTAGAAAGGCTAATTTGTTCAAGGTTTCAAATCAATTATTTGCTATGTCATGGACAATTGTTTTTTCTTTTCATGGTGTAATTAACGGCGATCCTTTATATGCAAATATCTTATTATCATCTAAGTGCTGCAGGTTCTACTATTTGGTATGTGACAATGTAATACACCTTTAAAAATTAATGATATTTCTCATTTTGTATTAATCAGAATTTGCTGGTTGCCTGCAGGCGACTGTACAGAGGGTCGTACCCAAGAGATTCGTTAGTAATTTATCTAGTAATCAACGACCGTGTCAGGTTTCGCGCACATAAAGTCATTAAACTGGGTAAAAAACCAAGTAGAGGCAGGAGTGGGTCTGAGCGGTCATTCATAATTGAAGGCCACATAATGTGGATTCTCAGGTAAGGATGATGCTAGGATTTAAGTACTTAATTATTGAGCCACAATAACCCAGTTTTCCGTCAGCCACTAAAGTTGCTGGAAAATTAACTTCTTGAGGGGTATTTCGCTAAAATTTAACTTTCAAATCCAGGATTATTCCATCAATTACTACAACGTGTATGTGAAACCATTGATCTTGACTCACTGAGAAAGGAGATGTTTTAAACATGCTAAAATATTCTATTTGTATCAGAGCAGAACTTACATAGCTCGAATACGTCCACATAAAATGCATCTATAGGTCTCTTAAGCAGCCCACCGCCACTATCACGACAAGTTAAATTAAACGACGATGGTACCTGCTATTTGAAACCACCATCGACCGCCTTACGGCACCGCAGGTTGGCGGTACGTGTGAATATGTGACAATCTCCGCCTGGAAGCAGTATCAGCAGACGATTGCAGGTTACTCCATATCGGCGGGAATGAATCAAATTTTCCGGGTTCCCAGACTCACGTTTTACGGCGTGTTTTCTTGGAAAATCATATATAGGTACCTACTTTGCGCCTGTGAATCCAGCACATGCCCGCCCTGGTCTCGTTTGTACTTAGGCAAAGGTGGCATACAGCGAACGTGATGCTTCCGTCGAATTACAAAACTTGAGCGATACACGAACTTGTGAAGTATTAGAGCCACTTAAGCACACCGGCTAAAAGCTGCTCCCTCGCAGGGCACATGACAATTTATTGCCATGGATACGAGGCAGTTGCGGCAGGGTTGAAATCGGGCTGGAGTGCAAATGATACTTATCTGAGAATACTTGGCGGACTAAGACAAAATTGATGTTAATTGCAGAGATCGGAGTACGCATCTGGAAATGTGCAATTCAAATCATTTAACAACCACTCAAAAACAGTGAAGACCTGCCTTCTTTAGTGCACTCGATGATGAAGCTTTCCTGAATGTAAGTACCACGCCTTGTTACAACTGCGAATGAGCAGTGCATCGAAGGGCCTCTTATTAACTTTTTATTTTAGCTCTTATAAAGGGCATTTTTATTGCTTAATGTTGTCATGAACAATAGAGAGTCATTTGAGACTTATTACACAAAATATAATGGGTCCAGCAGAGGTTTCTCATTTAAAAAATCAGCCTTGTAGTCTGTCCGTCCGTATGCTGCAGTCATTTTATTCAGAGACTTTTAGGACTACTTATAGCGCTGAAATTTGGTACACGTAAAGATAACACAGGTCAACAACAAATATGCGGTTGAACAAATAGCACATCATTTCTGTAGGATATTTTCCGTAGATTACGAATTTGGAAATAAAAATACTCAATTGGCTTTAGTTTTCAATAAAAATAGGGTTAGGAAGTACAAAATGCCCTATTTTTACCATTTATGCAAAGTCATTAAAAAATAACGAATTATTCCAGGAGTAAAATCTAAAAAGTTTAAAATTTGTCGAAATATTCCTTGAAAATTATATTTTCTTATAAAGCAATTATTTCATACAGAACAAGGTGAATAAATATTATAACAAGCGCCCGCCCACGAAAAACTTGGTCGCCAAATAGTTCAAATAGATTTATAGATATTACTAGTATTTCATATTTTTAGATTAAGATTCAGCCTTTCAATTGAACCATTTTACAAGCTTCTATGAAAAACCCTTTATTTTAGAATTAATTTTCAAAAATGGATAAAATACAATGTTTTGTACTTTTTGACTTTATTTTTCTCAAAAACGGGAGCACATTTAGAATTTTCGTTTGAGAGTTCATAATCTATGCAAAAAGTACTCTAGAAATGATCTTGTCCTGCCGCTACAAAAACCAAAAAAAAATTGGCCGTCTGTGTTTTATACCCGTTACAACATTTTGGAAAAAATATTAACGTATTAACATTTTGGAAAAAAATCAACTTTAACTACCTTCCCATCGAGTGGGATATCGTTGAAAAGGGAATTTAAAATCATTATAAGGTTTCTTAAACCGTTTTTCAAAATTCCAAATTGGCCATTTTTGATTAGGTTTGTGTCGGCCAAGGTATCACTCTGAACGCAATTTCGGAAAAATTTGAAAAAATCTAGAATACTAGCACTTAGACTGGAATTACTTTTAAAAATAACACTACTTACTAGAGTCAAATATAATAGTTTAAGAGATATAGCCAAGCAAGTTATGCTTATTTGGACTCACACAACTGTTCGGGAAAAAAAACGTAAAAACGACTTTGCAAACTTGAACTTCGGCCTACGATTATGCAACTCGCTTTTCAGCAATCACCGTATTTTATGGGCTCGATTTTAATGCTGAGCCGAATTTAAGGCCTTCTTTGAATCGATTTTACAGTTTGTAGTAACAGCTACGTAACCTTACACTAAGCATGACCCGGCATGCTTTTGACTGCTTTTTTGTTTGTTGACAGTAATAAACTCAATGTTTCAATTCTTGAGTGTATAAAAAACCCATAAAAATATATGTTTTTAAAAATATAAATCTTATTTTAAACTTATTTGCGTAAAAGTAATCCAGTAGTCCTTCTACTGGGATATGATGATATGGATGAAATCTGTTCGATGAGTAACCTTCCAAACTTTAGCTGAAGACGCTTCTAATCGTCTTGCGACTCGTCGCGTCCTCGTTTTAGGATTTTTCTCGACGATAATGATTATTTGTTGTTCGACGTCGGTAGAATTTTCTGATGTTCCAGATCGCGATGCTCTGCTATTATATTTGAAGCTACACTTCCGGTTTCTCTTAACCTCTGGAAAGCTCACGAAAATATCCATCTTTGGGGTACACATCGATTAGCGAAGTTTTTTTGGAATTCCCGAGCAGTCTCGTTTTCGTTTCTGTCTACTATACCGTGAATGTAAATGTGTTCTTTCTGACTGACGCTCTTTTAAGTATATAGTAAAATTTCCATCAGGTATTAGCAACAGAGTGTCAGGATACGCCTAATATGGCTGGCTAAGATAAGTTAATTAAGGGAATAAAATAAATTCTATTAGCCTTCATGACTTTTTTTGGACCAGTAATTAAAATTAATTACCTGTGTATCCTAAACAAACAATTCCGATCTTTTTCTTCAAAATTTTGTTTGCTTTATGAGTTTTCCAATTACAGGGCAATAAAACAATAAGATACCAGTCAGGAAATCTAATGGATACCCGTCCACCCTTAAGCTTGGCGACTCCTCGTCATCTGAGCCCTCCACCATCGCTGAACTTTTTGCCGTCTTCTTCAGCGAATCTTTCAGCCATCCCGTCCTAACCCCTGATCCTCACTACTTTCGCTACATGCACAACCACCCCCAAACCTCTTTCCCATCCATTAACATTGATACCATTCTTGTTGCCTCCAAAATCAGCTCTCTCACTGACGACCTCAATCCTGGCCCCGATGGTATCCCCGCCACTCTTCTAAAGAAGTGCTCGGAGCACCTGGCCCAACCTTTATCCACCCTCTTCTCGCTTTCCCTCTCCGAGGGTGTTTTTCCCTCTCTTTGGAAAGATTCTTTCATTGTCCCTATCCACAAAAAAGGCTCCAAAAGCGACATTTCAAATTACCGCCCCATTGCAAAGCTTTCCTGTATCCCCAAACTTTTCGAGAGCATCATTTACGACTCCTTGTCCTTCCACTGCAGGTCCATTCTTTCCCCTGTCCAACACGGTTTTGTCAAAGGCAGATCCACCACTACTAACTTAACAGTTTTCGTGTCCCGTACCCTTCTAGCTATGCAAAACGGGGAAGACACAGACGTTATTGCTACTGACTTTAGCAAAGCTTTCGACAAAATCTCCCATCAAATCATCGTCCTCAAACTCGAAATCCTCGGCTTCCAGCCCCGCTTTATTTCCTGGATCAAATCTTACCTCGATAACCGTCAATACATGGTTCGCTTTGACTCCGCCATCTCTAAACCATTCACATCCCACTCCGGTGTCCCTCAAGGCAGTCACCTTGGTCCATTGATCTTCATACTATCCATAAACGATGTGGAGCTAGTAATTAAACACTCAGATCTACTAATTTATGCCGATGATATGAAGATCTTTAAACGAATCACCAGCGTCACTGACTCTTTACTTCTCCAAGATGACCTCCTCAGCTTCTCCACTTGGTGTCAGAAAAACTTTCTTGACTTGAACATTTCCAAGTGCCAGTCAATCACTTACTCTCGCAAACGTCTTCCCTCCTCCCCTCGTTTATATTTTCTCTCTGGCGAACCTATTCCTTCTGTAAGCTCCTTACGGGATCTAGGCGTTATCTGTGATAGCGAACTCAATTTCCGTTCCCACATCGACCATATTGTATGCAAAGCCAATTCTGCGTTAGGCTTTGTCAAACGCTGGTCCAAGGAGTTCTCCAACCCTTACGTCACCAAAGCTCTTTACTTCTGCTTTGTCAGGCCCCTTCTCGAATACGCCAGTCAGGTCTGGTCGCCCTCTCAGCCAACGCTCTCGAACAGAATTGAAGCTGTTCAACGTAGATTTCTCCGCTTTGCGTTGCGTGGTCTTCCTTGGGCTGATGACCTTAACCTCCCTCCCTATGAGAATCGCCTGAAACTCATTAACCTCCAACCTCTATCAAACCGCCGTGATGCCGCCGATATTATCTTTGTCCACCAAGTCGTAACCGGGTCCATTGACTGTTCTGATCTCTTACATAACATATCCCTTTACACAAACCCCCGCAATGTAAGATCCTTCCCGCTCTTTCGTCTTTCCAGTCACCGCACCAACTACGGTCACTTCGAACCTATCACGCGAATGCTTCGTAAAGTCAATAACTCCATCCCCTTTGACTTTCACGTGGACAAAACCTCCCTCAAGCAGGCCCTCTACACGGCTGATCCCCCTTCCTAGTCTCCATCTCCCCTTCATTGTTAGTCCTTCCCATCCTTTTACTCTAAGTAATGCTTGTTAACTTTAGTTTTTTTTAGTTATTTAGTTCTAAGTAATTTGTTTTATTTTTGTTCATTAGCTTGTATTAAGCGAAATTAAATAAATAAATAAATAAATTATGATGACATGGAGCTGATCTGATGCTGGAGCTGGAAGGTGGTCATAGGAACTCCGCAATAAAACGACACAACCCCATCGAGTTTGGGCTCGTTTGATTCGTCTTGATGATTACTTTGGTCCTAGATAATATCCGTATGCAACCCCATCAAATTTGGGAAGCACGTGCCGAACACGTTATCGCGAGGCACAGAAAAATCACGAGTAATATTTAAATACTCCAGATGCTCTGTAACTTTTTGTTTAAATTGCTGAAAAATCAAGCCAACCGTTGCCATGCCAAGACTGTCGTTAAAGTGTGCGCTCTAAGAAGGGACGCAGCGCGTCTGATTGGAGGCTCTAAAACGTATCTATATTACATACATATATAACGACAACCCTCCACCCTTTTTGCGAATATGAACCAAATATTGCTCCGAAAAATACATGGGTAAACTTTGATAGAATATACAAAGTAATCTTGATAGAAATGGGTTATGCCGCTACTTTTAAGAAATAGTTACCAACACCTTCCCCCAAAAAGCCAATCCTGTATATGTTCATATGAAATCTACCTAAAATAAATGGTTAGCTCGCCCAGCACTGCCTCGGAATGAAAAACCCAATTACAAATATTTAAATCGGCTAATTACCGGCTAAATAAAGTCACTGTAGTTCAATATCATATAATTTCTAAAAGTTCGCCGTGGAAATATGTTAAAAGTGTGAAAATACCCACCGGTCGGGTAGCGGCCGTAAATTGATTTATTTGGCGTGATTGTGCGAAATTCGGCTTCTTAAACCGCGGTTTTTCGAATTTCGCAGGCTGGGCGACGACGCGTAATTTGTGTGATATTTTTTTAAATTTTTATAAATATTTCCGGTAAGTTACAAATTTCCTTTCTTCCTGTTTCTTCCTGATGTCCGATTTGATTGAGGCATTTGTTCTCGAACTTGTTGAATGTAGTTCATTTTCGATGGACCAGCGAAAATTATTAAACTGCGACGTGTGAGTAACTCAAAATTTTATTTTACAAAGTAGCACTCCTTTCCCAAAATATGCTTCAAAACCGTGGCGGTTAACTTGGTGGAAATTTTACTGTAAATAATTTTTAATAAATTCAAAATTGTTGCATTGAAAAATACTGTAGTAAATGGGGAAAATATTTTGGTCGAGTAGTTTTTTAAAAAAGGAAAAAAAGAGAGTCGAACGAATTTGGTGTTTTAACAAAAAAGGGTTTTTTGTAAGGAATGTTTTAAGAAGTAAAATAAAAGTTAAATACTTAAATTAAAAATATAATTAAAAGTATAATTAAATATTTTGAAATCTATGAGGATTGTCCCCGATAAATCAAGCACAGTCATAAATATTTTTAACCTATCGAGGATATTTCCCCATAAAACTTATTCTTATCTTCCGTATATTAAATGCTCGTTTGTTTGAAAGGACTCTCACCCATAAAATAAGTTTAATTCAAAATTTTTAACTCTTATCTTTCTCCAAACTTGGAAATATTGGCGTTTTTAACGGTGGAACATAGGTATCCTAATTATACTTAGATTCTCTACATAATACTTTTGTAAAAATTAAATATTTCTTTATCACCTCGATTACTTTCTTTCAGATTTAACCACAACGTAAAATTTGCAATAAATACAGTCTGACGAGTTCAATAAATTACAATTTTTCATTATTGTAGACTTTACACAAATGATTTAAATAATTTAAATTTCCCGCCCAAGTGCCTTTTTCATATTTTCCACTGCACTTTGAATGCAGGAGCTGTTTCCCGCCCATTTTTCCAGTGGGAAGTGACGTTTTATGCAAGCAGCTCACCCAGCACTGCCTCGGAATGAAAAACCAAATTACAAATATTTAAATCGGCTAATTACCGGCTAAATAAAGCCACTGTAGTTTAATATCATATAATTTCTAAAAATTCGCCGTGGAAAAGCGTTAAAAGTGTGAAAATTCCGCGGGTCGGAAAGCGGTCGTAAATTGATTAATTTGGCATGATCGTGTGAAATTCGGCTTCCTAAACCGCGTTTTCTCGAATTTCGCAGGCTGGGACGGCGCGGGTGTAATTATTTTTAGTTGCAAAATTCCGTTGGTAAGTTGCAAAATTCTTTGTTCCTATTTCCAGCTGATTTCCAATTCGATCGGGATGTTTGTTCCCGAACTTGTTGAATGGAATTCATTTTGGTTTGACTAGCGAAAATTGTTAAACTGCTACGGTTGATTCACTCAAAACTAATTAAATATTAAATAAAATATTAAAATTTTACAAAATATGCTTCAGAACTTATTTTTATCTTCCGTATATTAAAAGTTTGTTTTAAAGGACCCTCACCCATAAACTGAACAAAGAAGATAGGCGTCCTAATTATATTTAGACTATTATTGTTCATAATACCAGCGAACAAAAATATCGAATAAGAATATTGTAAAACTTAAATATTTCTCTATCACCTCGATTACTTTCTTTCATATTTAACCACAACGTAAAATATACAAAAAATACAGTCTGACGAGTTCAATAAATTGAAATTTTCCATTATTGTATCACTTATTTTTTCGTTTAATGAACTACTTTAAAGTTTTGGCGGACACTAAAAATTCATAAGACTATAATACCTCGTATATCCCTACTCTAAGCTTCAGTTCCTTCTCTTTATCCCCTTTCACTGAAGGAATTCCCAAAAAACAAACTGCAAAACTAATTCGTTTAAAATTTTCCCTGAATTTCAATTAGAAAGTATTGAACTTTAGCGAATATTTGTCACATGTTCACAGCGCGACCTCACGGCTCGCCAATAGAAAACTTGCTCTATTATACTTATATTATTAAAAAAAAATTAAATAATAAAAAAATATTTTGAAAAAAAGCTTTTATTTCCTTTTTTGTATATTTTTATATTTTATTGTTAAATAAAAGCTTTTTTTTAAAAATATTTTTTTTATTTTTATATTAAATTGCAAAAAATATATATTTACTGCTTTAATATTTCTTCAAGATTTTGATTTAATATAGCAGTTCCAGCCAACGTCACGCTATTTCTCAAGAGGACTAAGCGAAGGCATTTTTCATTAGTTCTTCTGCCTTTTTTAATTTCGTGAATTTTATGATTTAGGCAAATTTAACAAAAAGTATAATTTTTAAAATTATTTGTATGAATAACATCTGTCCATTATTATTGTAACAATGCGGACGAAGCTGTGAGCAACAGCTTATGAAATAACTTGAATTGTTTGGCGTTTCATTTATTCTTTTTTTAATATCGTGCCTGCACGACCTTTGACCTTTTCATCACATTGAAAATGCTTAAAAGTATTTGGCAATTATCAGATTACTAGCCGTGTGCCCGAGGAAATATCTCATCTCAGGAATCATATTTCGAATTTAAAAAATGACGAACTTCCATACAAACTTTCATTCCTTAGGAGATGAATTCTCAAAAATCCTTTCTTAGTGCTCACCTACGTTGTATAAGGAACTCTTCTGCTAAATTTCATGCTTCTAGACCCATAGGTTTTAGCTATGCGTTGTCTGTCAGGCAGTCAATGTTAGAGTTTTTTTTGAGTAGAACATTTTCAAGAATTTTTGTATTCATATAATCCTATACAGGATTTAATCATTGAACATAGCGGAGTGAAAGATAGCTAAAATAAAGAAAAAGCCGAGTGTAACTCAGTACACGTGAAAGAAGTGAAATTTCGTTGGCGATCTCCGTCCTTCTTCATAATAAGTTCACGCAGAACATTTAATTTTTTTAATAATTTTCTAAATGAATGGCTTCTTAAATTCTCTCCCAGAATTTGAAATTTTTCCAGTCAACAAGTTTTTTATGATAATTATATATTTGCTAATAAAAACCACATAAGTCTCAACATCCTATCTCGTTCAAACGACAACGTTTTGAAAAAATTTATCAGTATTTTCTCGAACGCGGTCATCAATTTTTATCTAATGACCGTTATTTTGGAGTTATTAAAAGAAATACATACGATGTGTGTGAAAATTGAGTTGGTCAGAAAGTCCACATTTACAATTCAAGAGTTTAACACTAAAGAAGTTTTGGAATTTAACAATGCTAGGCGCCATTATACATGAAAAGATCCTTCCCCACAGAATCGTATTGCAAAAATATTCCAAGCGATCAAAAGACAATATTTGCCCTGTCGACATACATACTTATGTATTATACATATAATAAGTTTTCGTTATGTTAAAAAACAGGGAATCATCATAGCCGGGGAGTATAAAAATGGATTTATTAAAGACTCATTTACATATGTTTGTTAAAGGTCTTACTACTCTCATGTGTCACTATACCATTAACCAAAGCCTACAATGGATCAAAAGTTTCAATTCACAATAAGAAAATCGACGATTTAAAATGAGTTCAGGATAGTATCCCAGAAGAGTATATATGCATTCTATCGAGACATACATATATAACTGACAAACTAAAGAACCTGAAGGTAATGAAGATTTACATGATGGTTAATATGATTACGCCCATTAATGTTAAAAATGCATGGAAATAATTTTATTTTGGATGTATATTCATTAATTTTAAAAAAATGTATTATGAATACATATTCTTGTTATGTTGAATTTTAAACGCACTAATCTCTGTTTCCTGTTAAAACAACATAAATTAAAAACAGTTTTTTAATATATTTTTTGATTCAATGTTAATAGAATAAAAATATTGCAAACAGATTGTATACCTTAAATCAAAAATTGTATTCAATGAAAACATCGAAAATTTAGAAACATTTACTGATTAAATTGGTACTGAATTTTCGTTTTTCTAGTCCTAATTCCTAATCAATGATTTTTCCAACTAAAAGATGTATATTTAACAAAATATTACGAAATAAAAGTACAAAATTTTTTTCGAACATCTCATAAAATAATTATGTTTTCGCAAAATTTGTTATCGAATAAATCACTCCTCAAATGATTCTCCGAAATACCTGTGTATACTTATATTTTTATGTTTATATTTCGATACATAAGAACTTTATTTTTATATTTCTTATTGTATTTTTATTACCGGTGATTCCTGGAATTCGATCTGCCGACGAAAGACCGCACAAAGCGGAGACGAAGAACAACCGCCCCTCAATGCTAGGTATACGACATAGCTCTATCTTATTCTTTCTCCCAGAGTGCAGATCTTCCGTCTTTCTCGCGTCATGAAAATTGGCAAGGAAATGCAGTGACGCGGCCTTGAAATTTTACTCTCAACGCAACGTGCACAAAGAAGTTTCATTTCAAATATAAGAATTTCTAACAGTTTATAAAATCCTAAAATTCAAATTAAATATTTTTAATGTACCTAGTTAATGCTTTTCCAGCAGAGAAGAAATCAGATCGTTGCACTCAGCGCGACAATGAAATTTCCGAGCTGATTAATCAATGATATCCTATTCAATTAAGGCACCCAATGATGTGACAGTGACTGTAATTACAGTGAGCATTGGGGCTGCTACTGCATCATTCTGAACCTTAAGAAAGCGGAGGGACGAACTGTATCCTTAACCTCAAATCAGATTAGGAACGCACCTCAGTGCACGTGGATTCAGGTGGGAGGCCATTTGGATTTAGCTAATGGCTTGTATACCGTAATTACCTCAATTAGTTACAAGGCGAATAATCCATGCTTGCGACAAACGCCCTCCTGCTTGAGCATGACCTCAGAACAAAGTGGGTAATCATCCTGAGGACATGCGGTCGTCGTAGGGATTGGTACTTGTCAAAACTCTAACTCGACAGCGCTTGCTAATCATTGAAATAAAACGAGTCACACGAATCGAGCAGTAGGAGCCAACCAGCGGTTGGTAATGGCATGACACGTCCACCAGGCATGTTTTTCGTCGCTAATGCAATAAATTATTGAGCTCTTGGGATTCGCTGATAAAAACAAGGTTGCCCACGAAATTAATTAAGCCGCGCATAGTGCGACTTATTATCGTAATTGCTTCGTAATTACATGGAAAAGAGCTGCATGATTTGACAGACTCCATGAGGGGTGGCGATAATCACCCTCTAATGGAATTTTTAATTACAAGTTTGTCGCTGTAGCCACTGCAGACTAACAAAGGGTGATAGACATTGAACGGACCAACCAAAACAGGAATTACTCTGCCTAGCATAAATTACAGTATAACAGGTTTTGACACTGAAATTGAAGTTAAAAGTTATATCAAGTTGTGCTAGCTTTATTAAAGGACAATTCTCTCTATTCTCAATTTCTACTTCCTTATAATAAAAAAACTTTTGTATCTTGGCTTATTTATGATTTAAAAAAATAAAAAAATAAAAATGCAAATAGTAGTTGATTAGAGTTGAAATTATTAACACAAAAGAAAAGGCGTTTTTATCTCGTTTGCCTCCATAATGGGACAAAATGGGATGAACTAATTTCCAAAAGTTTTTGTGTTATCAATAAATTTAACACAATGGAAAAGTACTTCGTCGCTATATCTTCACTGAAAGAAAAACCCTGATCAGAATGATGAATTTCTAGGTTAAATTGATAAAATACCTGTCAACATACGGTCAACAAAATTGATTTTCAAATTGAAAAAATAATACAAAATATTGTCATTTTGATAAAACGATTGTAAATTTAACAATTGAAATATCAACAGAATAATGATAAAAATTTGTCAAAAGTCCTTAATGGAATTTTTCAAATTGACAAAAAATTTGTCTAATTTGTAAAGCAGAATTCACTTTTTGAATAATATTTTCATTGAATCGAAAGATTAATTTTGTGAAAACAACAAAATTTTGTTGAAAAGTGATAAATCATTTTGTCACAGTGACAATGCACATTTTCAATTCGAATAAGAGTTTTTTAACATATTTTGTTAAATTGACAAATATAGGTAAAATATGTGGAAATTGGTCACTAAATAAAAAATTGTTTTTTTAACATAATCAAATATTCTTTTATTTTATTTTAAATAGAGTGAAATTAAGATCGTGTTCGGTTTTGTTAAATGAGATGATTAAGATGAAAATGTAATCATGAAAAGCAGACGGTGAAAAAAGCTTATGAAAAGAAAATGGGAGACAAGCAACAAAGACATAAATTCTCTTTTAAGTTTAAAAACAACTTATTGTAATGATACTCACTTGCTAAAACCGAATACGGCCCTAAGCATGATACACATTTGTATGTCGTACAATTTTTGTTCTAATATGTGTGTTTGTAAATAACTTATTTTTAAGTATTAATTTTGCTTTAGCTCAGAACATAGTAAGTTAATACTTGGGTGGCATTTGTCGAACTTAGTTTTAATGCAATAGAAAAATTTTTGAATAAAGTTCCAAACTAAAGTGGATGCTAAAGGGTATTCTAAGTTGAATAAATTGAATATTTTAAAGCAGATATCAACTGCTTGTATAAAAGAAAAAATTTTGTATTTTATGCCGTCAAAAAAAATTATGATAGTTTTAGGATCCATGACACTGCCAGTGATTAATATCAGTGGTTGTATAGCTTGAAGCTTTTCCAATTTTCTGTATAATATTGTATCAGCTTCATCGGCCGTATTTCCCACTATTAAAAACGAATTTTGCGAGTCCTTTATTGAATGTTTAATATGGACTTTCTTTCCATTTTCAACTTTTACTGCCTTTGAAGTAGGCACAAGAACCGCATGAAGCAAGTATAAAATTGTTGCGTATCGTCCATCTGAAATCAAAGCAAAATAAGTAAAATCGTGAAAAGCTTGCATTTATATTGATTTTTTACTTTCGGACAAAGATTCAATATTTTTTATTCCGCTCAGAAGGGATAAACTGGCAGGATCTTTAATGCGCCGTTCCAGAATTTGGAATAATCTATTTGAATACTCGGGAATACTATTAATAAGACTGCATGCTTCTGGATACAATGTTTTGAAGTCCAAATCAATCTAAGAATGATAGTAATATTAATATAATAATTGCAACATACAACAAAAACATATAACCTACCAATTTATAACCGAGAGGGCTTTTAAAATGTTTCCATTTCTTAACAATTTCTGCAGTAGTTGTGGTTTGTGAAATTTGTATAATTCTATGCTTTGATGTGGCTGCGTAGTGGTTCTCTATCTCAGACCAAGAGCAGTTATCGGTCTCTATGGCTTCTAAATGGTCCTCAATATTTTCTTCCGAATCTAAAACAATGTTCAATATTAGTATCATAAATCAAAAAACAGACAAACAACAAAATTATATTAAAAATATTACCAAAGAAGCTAGGATCAATAGAGCGAGAATTGTTTGAAGTTCCTGCTTCCCTTAAATAAGATCTCTTTTGCACGAGACCACTGCTCTTCAGACACCTCAATTGATTAAAATATTTAGCATAAATTTTTCCCTTTGGGGCTTTTCCTCCCTCTTTAAAGAAATACACTGACTAAAATTTGAAAAAAAATTAAAATAAACTTAAAAATATTTGTATAATATAAAATTACCTCAATCTCGTTGGGAAAAATGGTCACAATTTCTTTCGACAATTTTTCTGCTAAAGGAACGGTCATCTTTATGTTATTTTGTATTAAATGATTTATAAGTATGTCCAACAGTATGCTTCTGCACCCATCATTGAGATTTTTATCTCGGCGCTCGATTAATGCCCTTCCTTGACTGCTTTGCTGCAGTAGATCTTCTACATTTATTGAATTTTCTTTATTCCCCTCAAAAGTATGTTTTTGGGAGTTTAAACATAAATCAGATTTTGTGCCTTCAGAAACGGATGATACGACAGTTGAATTTTCGGACATTTGCCACTTTTTCAAATTATATTCGAATTTAATTAAAATTCCAAGTTTAAAGTTTTTCGTTAAAAGCTCTGCATGCCTTGGGGTCATATATTTCATGATTTCCAAATCAATTTGTTCTTCTGAAATAATTTAAATTACTTTTATAGGCTTGAGAGTACTGAGAATTTTAAATGCGTACATACCAATACACTTATCGTACAAGATTTGTACACCCCATTTCGTCAAAAGTTCAAAGAGCTCTGGGTTTTCAAAAGTGTTTGTAGGTTCGTTACATCCAATATTTGCGGAATCAACAAGCAACCGAAGCGTTTGACCTGAGTCTATTATATGTCCTTCGGATTCTTCATTTTGTTGTAACGGTACATTCGGTAGATTAGTATAGCAAAGGTATTGCGATATGTCATCCATATTCTTTTAGTTGTTATAAAAAATAATTCAATTTTTCAAAATAGTTAAAAATTAAGATTTATGTTTATTGAAGTCTTAGTTTGCAATATATGTACCCGTGTTTAAAATTTGAATAAATAAAAATAATAGCAATATAATTAGAAATATTCTTTCAACCGAAACATTAGCTCAACGGAAAAAAGATTTGAATGTGATATTTAAGTAAGTTAGTAAGTTATAGCTTAAACACATAGAGCATACATATGCCCAGTTAAATTGATAATATTATTGAGTAATAATTTAATTAGGGTACCATTATTATTATATTGAAAATATGTATGATGTTAAAATTATAAAGTATGGAAGCTTTGTTAATAATAAAATATGACCGAAACTTAAGCAATGACTTAATTAAACTGATAATATTATTTTATTAAAGTTAAAAAATATGATATTGAAATTAAAAAGCAGATAAGCTTTGTTAGTGTTAATTATGGCTGAAATAATAGTAAGATATTTCTTAGTTAAATAGAAAATATTGCTCAAGATTGTTGCGTACATTAAGCTGTTGCCAAACTTGAAGACGCTGTTCAAAAAGAATTTGTATTCCAAGTGGAATTTGATGCATTTCAAAGAACTTGTCAAGATGTTTAAGAGTCATGTGCTTCAAAACTGATCGGTTGATTTCACACTCTAAAAATTTTATATTTACTTAGACACAACATCACCACAATTTCATTTTCTTAATCACTTACCTTTTAAAAAATAAAGAAGTTGACATTTTTTAACTCTTTCTATGTCGAGATGGAGTTCAGTCATTAAACTTTCCAATTCGTCAATATTATTTACCATATTTATTCCTTTTTATGTTGTATGACGTTTTTAAACCAAAAATACACGGTTCACGTATGTTTTTTTGTACACAAAAACACTTTAATAACTCACAAAACTGACTAAAAATGTTATACGCCTTGAGTCTTTAGATCTGGAGTGCAGTTAAATGAGCTGACGCTGCTTCAGATCCAAATTCCTCTTGATTAACAAATTGTTATTCAGTTTAACAATGTTTTTATCCCTTTAACTGTCAATTTGATAAAATTTGTCAATCGTACAAAAAGGGTAACAAATTAATTTTCAATATGATAAAATGAGTTGATAATTTAAATGAAGTTTTGAAAATATGTTTATCATATTGACAAAGTAGTGTGTCTCGAACAAAATATTTCTCGCTAACGTTCGCGTCAGTGTCAGTAAGAATACAATTTCGATATATTTTTTTCAATTTAACAAATTGATGGAACTTGGTCGTTTATTAATCATAATGATAAACATTTCTTTCAAATTACCACATTCTGGGATCATATTGACAAAATCTTTTTAATTTAATAAAATTATTTTGTTAAGTTTTGATAAAAATATTTTGTCAATATTACCTACGGTTTTTCTTTCAGTGTTCATATACATAATTATAGAGGATTACCTTCAGGGAGGTCCATCTGCATCTACACATTATAGGTACCATTAACTAATAAGACATAATTTATTTATACCTGCGAAGACGAACATAAGGAAGGAAACCACTTTTTAAGGACGCTCTAAAGAAAGAGAAATATTTGAGTAAGCGAGACGGAATGAAGAATAGTAGGCAAGAGCATTAACTTCAATCAGTTGTTCATGTGATGTAATAAAAGGAGGTTTATGTATTTAAATTATGAGAGTAATTCATTATTTGATTTAAATTTCCTAAACATTTTGAATAAAATGAAAGAATAGTAAAAGTATAAGGCAGTATTTATAAAATTCAAATTCATTGCAATTCCGTGCAGCCCCTCTTAAAATTGCCTTCACGTTGACGCCTGCACTGACATTTCCTATTACGTAAAGTTTGAGAACTCACACATAAAGGATTTGGGTACGCTTGACAAGTCTTATCACACTTCCTTACGTTCATGTTCTAAGGGTGATGCGAGCTTAGGCATGCTCATTGCTCATGTCGGGTGCGGAACGAATTTGTGGGTGAAGGAAAAAGTGACGTTTTGCGGGGAAATGCGCACTTCGTCGATGTAATTAATCCCGGAAAGCACTACTACAAACGAAAAGTAGCCACTAGCGCTGCAAATGAGTGGGTCTGGGAATTCGTTAAGAGATGCACTATCTGCATTATTTTCTATTTCATTGGAAAAGAGTAGAGGAGGACACTGATTTCATCGAAAAGGTGTTGAACAAATTTGGACAACAACCTAGACGCCTTACGTTTTTATTCAAACAGATGATTTTAATAGTAAAAATTTTATATCTTAATATTTTTCTGTGTATTTTCTTTCATTTCTTGCACCACCCTTCTGGCGCCCGTGGGATGGGGTACCTAATTTACTTTACTTACAGATAATTAAGAATTTCAAAATTCGATTTCAATGCCCGAAAATTGGTCTTTAAATGTTATACCATCTCTCACTATATTTCTTTTTCTAAGCTGCATTGATATTATACATATAATAAAAGTAACTAATGTGGTGAGGAACTCAGGCGAAATATTTTAATCTCTGAGAAAATTAAGGTACCCCATCTCAATTTACCATATACTGCAATATCTCATTTATATTATTTTCAGTCTCTTTGACATTCTTAAATAAGTTCGTTTATGATCTATACTTTACCTAACAAACCAAAACCACTATAATACATCTTTAAAAGTATAAAATAACTTCAAGACAATTCACATGGATGCAATCAATATGAATTTAATTACCTCGAAAAAAAAAACAAATTTAATTAGATTGATTTTTCATTCAATTACTATTACCTATATAAAAATAAATTTCGTGAATAGTTCAACTTCCTTAATTTAAGAAAGTAAAAGATATTTGATAATTATATTATATTTATTATTTAATTATTAGACTTATTGCACTAAATTTTGTTTTTTAAAGTGAAAACGTGAAGGGGAACTGATAACATACATAAAATAAATGTCATAATATGCTCGACGCGTTTTTATATTATACAATAGTTAAAAACAGTAAAGACTTAATTTTCTAGAAGAAATAAAATGATGTTCGCTTAATTTATTTAAAACCTTAAGAATTATTCATATTGAGGTCTACTTCAATCTTTACTTTATTTTAATTTAACTAATGTAGAGGCAAAAGATAAAATGTATATTACTTACCCACAGCACGTAAGGTTATTAATTACCTTTTACTACAACGTTCATAAGAATGTAGAATACGAAAAGGTATCTCTTAGTACGAAAAGGCGTAAACTTCTTTCAGTTCTCGGGCAAAGCCTCCTTGTCTCAAGTGTGAATTTAAACTATTAAATTATTTCCTTAAAAATGCTAATTGCTCAACCAAAACTCTAGCCATCCGAAGTAGTACTACGACCGTTTTGCCTAAATATATTCTTCCAGGTGATGGAGAATTACATCCAAGAGCACGGCTTTCTCCTTATGCACAGCTTCCTTGAGAAATGCACTCGCATACAGGAAGAGCTGGAGGTAACCGCTGAATATTCATGAGACCAAAGAGTTACCTCATTTATGTAATCAAAAATTCAGCCAACTTCCAGCTAACTCTTAAGGGTTGAGGAAGGTACTTCAGCCATGTCCTTTATAGTCCACTGAAGTTGGCGGTATTTCTTTAAAGAGCCATTGGTGGGATTGAATTTTGATAGTAGTGTTACTGAGATTTTAATTACAAATTGCTCTAGTAATTCCGGCAATTATTCTGTGCCATTTCAATTAGTTCTGCAGCCCTCTAAAATTGAAAGTGAGGTTTTGTGAGGCTTCTCCAACAGACAGAGCATACCCGCTGAGTACAGCAAACTCAATTCTCGAATTTTTGCCAGTTTCTGGGAACAACTCGCTTTGTATGTTTCGTTAGAGCATGTAATTAGTTTAGTGTATTGAACATGCGATTTCGAATTTGCATGCTATGCGCTAAATTAAATAGAAACCGTAAGATCCTCCTTTAATTACAATGATGCCGCAATTTGATATCGGTGTTAATCAGGCGTATGCGTTGTTTTACAAAGGCAATTAATTACACCTGAGCGTCAACCACCTCCAAAGCAATGTTTAGTCACGAGGAAATGCTAGTTCACTATGAATAAGCAAGCAATTCTGATAAATACATGGTGTCACCAATTTTCTCACGGCGGCGTAGTCCCTTTACATCAGAAGTCCTCCTCTTACCAAACTCTGCATGGTATAGATGGACGTCAATTACCTTGGACAGACGTTACGAGATCTAAAATTTAGGTGTACGGTTCAAATAAACCGCACTGCTTTTAATGATAGGAATTTACATTATCTTTGAACATAAGTGCAATAATTGATTGTATTTAACCAACGATTTTGTTATTTACTCTTATCGATCCTAAAACTACTTGTTGTTGAGCTTCAATGGAAAATAAACAATTTATATATACTTAATATATGTAGAAATCTTGTAGAATAAATACTGGGAGAATAAGCAGATTTACGCAACCAAATCAATTTCTTCTTGAAAAAGTGACAACAAATCGACAGCCTGAAATAATCACTTGATCACTTTATTTTTGAAATTATGGAAATTAGTTAGATATCTACGCGAAGGAGATGCATCAACATAATAGGACAAGTTTAAAATAGAAACAGAAAACATTTCAAATGTGATTAACAAATGTCTAGAAATATTTAGTACCAATTTTTAACTTTAGCACATGCTATTATAGCTTGTAGCAGATTTCTTAATATTTAATAATTTAATAGATACGTTTTACAATTGAACTGAGAAAAAAGTTTAAAAATCACGAGTTTCTTTTTATCTTATTATATTTTTATTAAAAACATTTGAATTTGTATAATTAAAAACTTATAATTCTAGCAACGAGAATCACTAATATGAAGAAAATTAGATCAGCTGAGAAAAAATCATTTTGAGATAAATGCGTTTAAAATCTCAAAACCCCTTTCGGAACCTGTTTATGTAATGAATGACTATGATATTGACTGATAGGATGGTAGGAAACTAAAATTATTTAGTCTTTTTCTAAATATTCCATTGATATATTGCACAGAATCAGAAGAATTAGAAGTCAATGGGCCTGTTTATGTGCACTGCACAAGTTTGGCAAAGCTAAAGTAGCAGGCTTCTAGTTACAAAATTTTACCTTTTTAGTAATTATATAGATATAATATGTATATATATCAGTTGATTTACACGTTATATATGACCTATGAATATTTTTCATCAAAAAGCATAAGTATGAGTAAATATTATATCTACATTACTTGACGAATTAAGAGAGATTAATTGCTCTAATTTTCATTGTGAAATAAGGCACTTGTTTTGTTAACTAGTGGAAAACCCATAGGGGCTCTTTTGTCATAGGGATGACACTTTCATAGCATATGGAGAGTTTCCTTTTCCTTCAGTCCCGCTATGCTTAGTCACCTAAAGGCCACTGAGCCCGGACCAATCTATCAACCCGTGAAAACGAGCTTAATTAAATGGAATTTTATTTACTGATGTTTCATTTGTGCCTGGCGTCGCATTGTCTTGTTAAACACAATTTCACACATAAGAAGTTGTCAGCGCCAAACAAAATGAATTAGTCCGAATACTTCAAAGTGAAACGCGCCTCACTGTAGCAGTCTGGAAATTAATTTGCCAGCATAATTTAACATGACATTTATTAATGATTCGCTTTTCCACTGAGCCTTTTTACCTAATTCCTCTATGTAAAGTGAAATAGGATGCTAGATAGGGAAATTTATGTGGCACAGGCTCAGTGCCAATACTTACGGCTACCGTTGGCTGGCGGATCATCCCCTCATTTCTGCAGTCGGGTCGTGGGACGTGGACTTTATCCAGTGGGAATTTCCACTTCTCGCGTGAATGCTACGAGCGTATCCTGTCCCATGTTCGCCGCATACAATCTCCGGGCCAGATATAAACGATGTAAGTACACCGGCTTAACAACCAATTATCAAATTAGCACGCAAACTAAACCGGCAATGCAGCCAAGCGCTTTAGTTCGCTAGCCGACAAGTGGGCTTCAAACTTTCTTGAAGAGCTAGACAGGGCTGGTCTAGTTCCACCATTTCTAGCGAAACATCTCGACAGCTGCAGCAGGGCAACACGAAACCACCTTCGTGGTAGTGGCAGGAAACATTTTTTTGCACCCCAGAAGGGCACGGGTTAAGCTGCTTTATACTGGCGAAGTTAGTGCTTAATAACAGCGAGGAGTTCAGCCAGTAGCTAACTACAACAGAGTGAGCAGCTATCTGGTGCGAAAATGGTGTTCTCTAGCGGGGGCTAAAGTGTGCCCCGAACAGAATGGTGACCTTATCAGATTCCACTTTAAAAAGTCAACCACAAACAACATCGACAGGTGAAAATGTCTGCAGTTCTCTCTAGTGGTTTTCGAGACAGGTGGAAGGCAAAGTGCACGCGGTAAATTGAACTGGAGGTAAGGATGCATTAAGGCCCAGACAGGAAGTCGGTGGAGCGAGCTCACATTAACCCATTTTGGAAAACCTCTGCGCCTGGTGGTGTTTTATCCTTGTTTCGGGCTTGTTGTGGTTCTAATCCTCTTTCCAGCTCCTGAATATCCATTAGCCTCCCCTAAGTCGATTCCACTGTTTTTAAGGTAAGCGAGGAAAAACGCTTCATACCTGGCAGGGAACTGAAGATAGATACGCTCCGTAGGTGGACTTTGTTTCTAGGAAATTGCTGCAATTAGTTGAAAATCATTGTTCTTCCTCCAAGCCTTTCACTTAACCGCAATTACCGGCTAATTGTATTGCTATTCATTCGTTGCTTTAGAACTGCAAACATCAGGATTTCGCTAATTCTAAGCCCGGTAAAGTTTTCATGCAATTGCATCTTTTCCATCGAATTTTTCGCAACAATAGGAACCATGCGTTTAACAATTGAATTCAAATTTCCAATGAGTTTATATTTATCAAAATTATATCACAGAAATAGCAAATAGCTATTGACTATTTAATAAAACAGTACCTCTAGGCAAGAAAATTAAGTGCAGGTTATTTTCTATTATTTTATGAAATAAAAGGTTTCATTTATACAAGCATTCAAATGTTTGCCTCCACCGTTTTTCATAGAGACCTTTTGTCGTAAAAATTAAAATTCGGTGCAGCAATAAAGTTTCCTAACATATGCACATTTTACAATAGTTAGAATTAAAACTAAAAAAATAACATGTTTTAAGAATTTTTTATTTACACAAGTAAACCGAGAAAGTTTTAGTAATAGCGACAATTCTAGGTTTTAGAGTTTTTGAGAAATTTACAATATAACAGAAAAGTTATTGAAACATTTATGTTTGAATAACACATAATTGTAGATATTCTAAATTAACCATCTAGTTAATTTGATAGAAGTGCCAACATATTTTCAGGGTAACTGATTTGGAATGATACATTGTAATAAAACTTGTTAAACAAGTTTTTTAATTTTGCATCTTTCTGATTTGCTTCTATCTTTCCATCTTTACACAAATATCTACAGTATATGGGGAAAAAGAGAAATTTATTTAGAAAATTAACATTATATGTTTACTTATGGTACATCTTTCATATAAAATTACCGCAAAACAGAGAAAATAAACATTCAGAATTATTTTCATAAATAAGGCTTTAATATTGTCAAACACGTATTCTTATATTGAAAATTATTAAAAAACCATAAGTCTGATAAATCGGAAATTTACGATGGAATTACTCCAGATTTCCAAATTTTCAGGAAACACTTGCCTCTAATCTTTAGAAGAATTAAAATTTTAAACAACTTTTCGAATCATTGCAAGTCATATCAAAAAGTTTTGAGGATCTCATGGAAACATGTAACATTGTGTTTAAGTTTTTGTCACATTAATGGTGTAACAATATTTTTTGTTGCAATTTTGGTTTTGATATATATTCATAAGACATTTTTGGTAATCCTGTTTGATCCGATATATACATACATGCACATTTAAGAGGGACTCCTTATCCATTTTATTTAACTGGAACTCCTTGGAAAATAACACAAATCTATTATTTGAAATATATGTACATAGCATATAAGTTTTGAGGTTTAATTAAAATACACTGAACTTCATAGGTTTTAAATTAGATGCAACAATTTAATTTAAAGTACTCGTACGACTGAGTTCATCAATTAAGAAATTAGAAGTGAAGAAAAAGAATTAAAAAAAATAGTGAGTGAAAAGTTATAATAAAGGTATATTTTTTTAAATTACCAAAAATTGTTATCCTTTTAGTTGCAAATGAAAAGCTTATTGTGTTTTATAGCTGAGTGAAAAAATAAAGCCCGAGGAATAATGTTTATTTACATACATACATATATGTACATATATTTAGTTATTAAATCTTAATTTTGATTGGTTTACTTATAAATTCAAGGATGATCACTAAGCAATCTATTTCTTCGTCATATTTCATTGTTTTGTTAACAAAATTAAGATAATCGTTATTTCTTTTGTCTCAACCTGTCAAGTCTATACCATTTGCAATATAGACAGTTTTAATGTTTGATATTCTTTCAAAATAAATAGTTTTTATTCAAAAATATTTTTCATTGTCTTCTTTAAAAAGAGCCCTAAACGCTGTTATTGTCTTCGCTAATGCATAAATCGATTGTATAAAAAGTGCAAGAGCTCGAAAACTTGCAAACTAACTTCCAAGCAGGAGGAAAATATTTTAATTATTCAGAACAGAGCTTCGTTTGGTTTAACATTATCCCAAGAGAATGTTGAATCCAGACACTGATTTTGCTAAAGATACACGCATAGGTCAGACGATATAATTAACTTTAGCTGTTTCTTAAACCACCAAAAAACTTTTAGTAACGAGTAACGTTCGTTTGTCGCTTTTTTTGATTTTCATCATAAAATGCACCCTATATATAAGTAAAAAAAATTATTAACAAAGTTTGAGTACGAATGATGAATGGCCTCAGTTTTGGTGCTTCTAGATCCTTAACCGGGGGCTGAGAAGAAATTTGAAACGATCTCGCCTTAATTTCATACAATTAAGGAGGGAACGTCTGAGAAATCTTAATTACCTTTAAATATGAAATATTCAGGAAGGGTTCTCTGGAGGGAACAGGGTGGCTGTAATCAAACTTGACCCACATTCATTAAAAATGGAATTCCAAATGAGCTTAGTGCATAAAATTTTATTAAGCGGAAGTTAGATGGTCTCGCACATTGCTCTCGGGTGGAGAGGGGATACAGGGGTAGAGGGCTAGAGGGGTACTGCGCACAAGTAGCCGTTCAATTAAACTTTTTATACAACAACAAAATGTGTCCGGGGAGGAAAAACTCGGACATACGGAAGAGGAAGTTGTTGACAGGCAAGTACATCATTTAAAAGGAAAATTTCCATCAATCCCGAGTGCAAAAACCCAACTTCCACAAAATGTTGTAATGCCGGGCAGGCACGCTCTAGTCATAAATTAGGCAGCAGCGACCAGAATGCATCACAACCGGTATCACCGCATTAAGCCCATTAACACTACGTTACACCGGTTAGATTATGCTATTGATAAAGTTGCACTTCGACTCGGGCGCCGGTCGGCAGAATTTAACGACCGGGCTGCCTACTGCTGCAGGGAGTGCACCCGGGCGAGCGGGGCGAGGAAATTAGAAATGCACCGCCACTCGCCCACAATGCATGACATCAACGTACAGAAGCCACCTCGAGAGCTGATCATTTGAGCTTTCAACAGTCATAACAGCTGCAGCGACGGCCTTCATGTGCAGTGTGGCCCGAGCATTGACCTGCTTGAGTGGATAGCTGCCCGAAGCTCAAGGTACCGGGTAAAATAATTAAAAAAGTGCACCTTGCTAGCCCCCGAGCGTGGCCGCATAATCCCCGAACTTCTTGCAAATTCAACCTTTGCCGCGGCTCCACACTCCCTCAACTGCTAAATATTAATTAAAATTGCAACAATTCCTGGGAAGCAGTTCTCATAGCTTTGACGGTCTTGGAGCGGCCCCGGCCACATACACCCACATATGTATATCTATCATGTGCATATATCGTTTCAAAATAGACTCATTACGTCGAGCCCTCTACCGGCGGTGACGGGAGCTCTGCGGGACACCACTCCCCACAAGGCGAACAATGGCAGCAAAAATTCAAGCCAGTCTTGGCAAGTTTCCTTGCACAGCTCCTGGTGCTTTCGTCAAGGATATCCTGGGAATCCAAACAGCTAGCAGCCAAGTGGTTTTTCGCCCCCACAAAACAAAATCAATTATACCTTCGTATGAAAATAGACACCGACACCAAACACGCAAACGTCTCCCGCAATAATGTAGCGAGCCTAGTTCTTGGATCCTGCCAGGATCCAATGAGCCTATGAAATTATTTTTAATACACCACAAACACGCATCCCCTCCCCAGGTGGGTATCAATAACCACTTGCCCGTCGCTCACCTTGCCATAATTTACGGCAATCTGCCCTTCCGAAGGGATGATGTGTAGGGACGTCCAGTCAGATCGACTAAAGGGCGTAAAGTGACAGGATAACCGTGGGTACTTGTTGGAACTACGAACAATAGTTGCCCTAACCTGGCAGTTACCTCAAAAGTTGCATTACATTAGCATATATTATATTTTATATATTTATTATTATACATTTACTTAAGTTGCTCTAAGAAACTTTTGGCGAGGAAATGTTCTTGACGATACTTATAATGCATTATTTCGTTTATATACGACAACCGAAGGGTAGAAGGGCAGCCGCTCGCAAGAAGGTGGGCGGTCTTCTTTAAGTATTCTAGAAGGAAACACTTTCCTGCAAGTAGGAACTTTTTCAATTTTCTACATACGTGTCCGTGTGGCTTTTTTCGAATATAAGTGGAAACAGAGGTCGATGTATCTATCGTATGCAAATCTTGTAAGGAACCGTCCAAGTTTAAGTAGGAAAAGCGGCAAATGTAAAATTGAGACTTTAAAGAAAGGGGAAAAAGATTCAAAATATCGGTTTTTGAAATAAAACTTAAATTAAAATCATCGGGAACAAAATCATTCTTAATCATTAATATATGTACATATGTACGCACAATAAAATACTGGTATATGTTAAAATCAAGTAATTTTAAATCAATATGTTCTCCATTTTATATGTTGATTCATCGTTACCTGGCACTATGAAGACCCAGACGCCTCACTTTTATTTTTTATTATTATTATCATTATTAATTATTAATTAATTATTTGCAACGATCGCTATTCAAGCATTTTGTTCTTTAAAGTGTGAAATGCCAAGAGAGTCAATCTAGAATTTTAGATTTTTAAATTATTATAAAATTTAAAAAGATTATGATTTTTTTAGTAAAAATAGTACATTGTTCGATTTTCTGGGAGTTTTTAATTTTTTTCTTTTATTCAATATTATTTAGGGCACGAAAGGCGGAAAAAGC
Organism: Eutolmus rufibarbis; assembly: GCA_963920795.1. Classification (NCBI taxonomy): domain Eukaryota; kingdom Metazoa; phylum Arthropoda; class Insecta; order Diptera; family Asilidae; genus Eutolmus; species Eutolmus rufibarbis. The sequence continues at coordinate 30,582,332 of OY987207.1, forward strand.
GCTAACGCTACCGTATCTTCTCTCGGAGCGATCCGGCGTATTTGTGATCCAAAAATTCGGTCTGGATACTACTTCCAATCTCAAATTTTTAGGATAGGATAAAGTCACTAAGCTAATGGAATGTACCAAATTTCATTATTATGTCTGTACTACTTTAGAATTTATTAATATAGAACGTTCATTAATTTCGTCACTCACCGATGATCATCAAAACCTTTGGAGTACTCCTTGTAGTGAAGTCCTAGAAAGCTGAAATTTGGAATGGATAACGAATTAACCCAAACATCTATGATTTTTAATCTACTACCAAAAAAGTTGGTTCCAATTCTCTCCTCATATATACAATAACTTTTGAGCTTGCCAACCGAATTGATGTTCTCTTTTCTTCGGAAGTTCTTATTGTACAGAAGGTCAAGAGAATTGGTAAATTAAAAAGTTAATATGAAATTACAGTTTATAGTTACGTACATAACGGTACATATGTACATTTATGTATCTAAATATATACATAGTACATACATATATAGGCATCGACTAGCCTTAGCTACTAACCTACTAATTTAATTTGTTCTAAGTTTACGGCTTGACCTGCCAATAATATCCTACAAAAGGAAATGAAATGTCAACAAAAACATTTCATGAAAAAATGAAGCCAAGTCTTGCGATTGCTTGACTGTTAAAAAGTTATGAGATTTTATGTAGACCTAAGTCTATTCCTTCTGCGAAATCTTAAATTTTTCATTCTCAGATCACTCCAAGTGGTTGCATATTAGTCTAAGAAAATGTCATGACTTTGCCATTGCGCAGCTCGGAAGTTAAGTTAAATCACTCTATCACTCTTATTCTCAGATCACAAATGATTACATATTACTTAAAGAAATCTTTTTGACTTGGCCATTACGGATCATGATAATGTATGAGCATAATGCTGTTAAGGGGCCATCCATAAATTACGTCACACGTAAGAAGAATTATATTGCTCAAAACAATATCTAATTATGTATAATACAAATAAAATTGGGCAACTACATTTATTACTTGCACTAAGAAAAATAATATCCAATTTTATTAAGTAAATATGGAATACAAATCAAATAGATAAAGTAAACATATTCATTTAACTAAAGTATTTATGGTGTATACATATAGAATTATGCATATTACAAAAAAAATAAAATACTTATTATATATAATTGGATTTTGGAGAAAGTGAAACGAAATGCGTTTACTCAGAACTACAAATTTTTTGCAATGTGGTATGATATTAATTATAATCAAGTTAATGTGAGCGCGATTCTAATGATATTGTGAGAATATACAGACTTGCGGAAAATCGTAATTCTATAATTTTCTAACGCATGTTATGTGACACACTGGTGTCTAAAAACTGCTGAATTTATGTGACGTAATTTATGGATGACCCCTAATTTTTAATTCGTATTTTAACGAGATTTCATTTGATACTCCCACGCGATGAAATCAAAACAAAAAAAAGAAAAACAAAACAACGTGTGCGTCTTGGGACGCTCGACAGAAGTGATAACTTAAACTAATCTAAGTTGAACTATTTAATATTGAAATTGTTTAACTTGAGAAAAGCTTAGGTTATTACTTAAATTTTATGTATATTAATATGATAATGTAAGGAAAGGTTATTTATTAATAAAATCTTTCATTGATTATAATATATATTTTATTACAAGCTTTTATTTAGTTTCACCTGTCCCGGTGTCTGTAATGAAATCTTGCAAGTTAAATTTGACCCACTTCCCGGTTTCCGATTGAGCTGAAATTTTGCATGCATATGTATATCGCGTGACAATGCAATATTATAATGACATGGAGCTGATCTGATGCTGAAGCTGTAAGGTGGCCATAAGAACTCCGCAATAAAATGACACAACCCCATCGAGTTTGGGCCCGTTTGATTCGTATTGATGAGTACTTTGTTCCTAGATAATATCCGTATGCAACCCCATCAAATTTGGGAAGCACGTGCCGAACACGTTATCGCGAGACACAGAAAAATCACGAGTAATATTTAAATACTCCAGATGTTCTGTAACTTTTTGTTTAAATTGCTGAAAAATCAAGCCAACCGTTGCCATGCCAAGACTGTCGTTAAAGTGTGCGCTCTAAGAAGGGTCGCAGCGCGTCTGATTGGAGGCTCTAAAACGTATCTATATTACATACATACATATATAACGACAACCCTCCACCCCTTTTGCGAATATGAACCAAATATTGCTCCGAAAAATACATGGGTAAACTTTGATAGAATATACAAAGTAATCTTGATAGAAATGGGTTATGCCGCTACTTTTAAGAAATAGTTACCAACACCTTCCCCCAAAAAGTCAATATTGTACCTATATGTTCATATGAAATCTACCTAAACTAAAATAAATGGTTACGTTTTAATATCGTTTGTCTAATGAGCTAATCATTTTTAAATTTCTGCCACTTACCAGCTCTCTACCTAAATTATCTAATTTAGTTAGAAGGTCAATAATTTCATAAAACTTCTAGGATATCTCCAGCAGAACTAGAAACTTAAAATTTTCAAAAATACAGTTTGACAAGTTCAATAAATTACAATTTTCAATTATTGTAGACGTTACACAAATGATTTAAATAATTTAAATTTCCCGCCCAAGTGCCTTTTTCATATTTTCCACTGCACTTTGAATGCAGGAGCTGTTTCCCGCCCATTTCTCCAGTGGGAAGTGACGTTTTATGCAAGCAGCTCGCCCAGCACTGCCTCGGAATGAAAAACCCAATTACAAATATTTAAATCGGCTAATTACCGGCTAAATAAAGTCACTGTAATTTAATTTCATATAATTTCTAAAAATTCGCCGTGGAAATGTGTTAAAAGTGTGAAAATACCCACCGGTCGGGTAGCGGCCGTAAATTGATTTATTTGGCGTGATTGTGCGAAATTCGGCTTCTTAAACCGCGCTTTTTCGAATTTCGTAGGCTGGGCGACGACGCGTAAATTGTGTGATATTTTTTTAAATTTTTATAAATATTTGCGGTAAGTTACAAAATTCCTTTCTTCCTGTTTCTTGCTGATGTCCGATTTGATTGAGGCATTTGTTCTCGAACTTGTTGAATGTAGTTCATTTTCGATGGACCAGCGAAAATTATTAAACTGCGACGTGTGAGTAACTCAAAATTTTATTTTACAAAGTAGCACTCCTTTCCCAAAATATGCTTCAAAACTTATTCTTATCTTCCGTATATTAAATGCTCGTTTGTTTGAAAGGACTCTCACCCATAAAATAAGTTTAATTCAAAATTTTTAACTCTTATCTTTCTCCAAATTTGGAAATATGGGCGTTTTTAACGGTGGAACATAGGTATCCTAATTATACTTAGATTCTCTACATAATACTTTTGTAAAAATTAAATATTTCTTTATCACCTCGATTACTTTCTTTCATATTTAACCACAACATAAAATTTGCAATAAATACAGTCTGACGAGTTCAATAAATTACAATTTTTCATTATTGTAGACGTTACACAAATGATTTAAATAATTTAAATTTCCCGCCCAAGTGCCTTTTTCATATTTTCCACTGCACTTTGAATGCAGGAGCTGTTTCCCGCCCATTTCTCCAGTGGGAAGTGACGTTTTATGCAAGCAGCTCGCGCAGCACTGCCTCGGAATGAAAAACCCAATTACAAATATTTAAATCGCCTAATTACCGGCTAAATAAAGTAGTTTAATATCATATAATTTCAATATATAATAATATCATATAATTTCTGAAAATTCGCCGTGGAAAAGCGTTAAAAGTGTGAAAATTCCGCGGGTCGGAAAGCGGTCGTAAATTGATTTATTTGGCATGATCGTGTGAAATTCCGCTTCCTAAACCGCGTTTTCTCGAATTTCGCAGGCTGGGACGGCGCGGGTGTAATTATTTTTAGTTGCAAAATTCCGTTGGTAAGTTGCAAAATTCTTTGTTCCTATTTCCAGCTGATTTCCAATTCGATCGGGATGTTTGTTCCCGAACTTGTTGAATGGAATTCATTTTGGTTTGACTAGCGAAAATTGTTAAACTGCTACGGTTGATTCACTCAAAACTAAGTAATTAAATATTAAATAAAATATTAAAATATTACAAAATATGCTTCAGCACTTATTTTTATCTTCCGTATATTAAACGTTTGTTTTAAAGGACCCTCACCCATAAACTGAACAAAGAAGATAGGCGTCCTAATTATATTTAGACTCTTATTGTTCATAATACCAGAGAACAAAAATATCGAATAAAAATATTGTAAAACTTAAATATTTCTCTATCACCTCGATTACTTTCTTTCATATTTAACCACAACGTAAAATATACAAAAAATACAGTCTGACGAGTTCAATAAATTGAAATTTTCCATTATTGTATCACTTATTTTTTCGTTTAATGAACTACCTTAAAGTTTTGGTGGACACTAAAAATTCATAAGACTATAATACCTCGTATATCCCTACTCTAAGCTTCAGTTCCTTCTCTTTATCCCCTTTCACTGAAGGAATTCCCAAAAAACAAAGTGCAAAACTAATTCGTTTAAAATTTTCCCTGAATTTCAATTAGAAAGTATTGAACTTTAGCGAATATTTGTCACATGTTCACTGCGTGACCTCACGGCTCGGCAGAAAATTAGAAAGCAGAAAAGTGGCACAGCAGCAGCCGGGATTTTGGTAACAGAGAGAGGGCGCGATGCGTACCTGCCCCTGGTCTGCAGCGGTGGGGTATCATTCACCCCTAAAATGGACAAAATGCTACTCTAAGACCAATAGAAAACTTGCTCAATTTTTTCTATTATATTTTATTAAAAAAAAATTAAATAATAAAAAAATATTTTTAAAAAAAGCTTTTATTTCCTTTTTAATATACATATTTTTATATTTTATTGTTAAATAAAAGCTTTTTTTTAAAAATATTTTTTTGTTATTTTTTATTTGAACATCATGTTGTGGTTGTTCTTGCTGTGGCTGAACGTCGCTAGATTGACTGAATGTAGTACATGCATTCATTTTATCAGCTTTTCTCTGTATCTTCTTTGGCGTTCAGCATTTTAATATGATGGTGTTTGTGTTGATTGTATATTTCGTTGCGACTGTTGCGTCTGTTGCTGATGCTGATGAACATTTGCAACGACTTCCATTTGAATAGCGCTAAAATAATGATTTGTAAATTAGTATTGAACGTTTAAATACGTAAGAGAGAGAGAGAGAGAGAGAGAGAAAGGTGCTTGCTGGTTAGATTTTTAGAACAATCATAAACACTATATATATATATAAGTATCTATATATATATCGAAGCAGTGACGCCAAAGATATGTAGAAATTCAAAATATAGACGCTGCGGAGATAGACTCGTTGCATGCTTGTTATTGATAAATCGTATCTAAATACATATATAAAAAGAGAAGTCCTGACTCACTCACTGACTCATCAACGCCCAGCCCAAACCTTTGGACCTAAAATGCTGAAATTTGCCACAGAGCTTCCTTTCATGATGTATATAAGGAATAAGGAAGGATATTTGAAAATTCAACCCCTAAAGGGGTAAAATGAGGGTTCAAAATTTGTATGGAGAAAAAATATTAAATAGAGATATCGACTTGAAACTTCATAGGAGTACTCCTAAAAACAAATAAGCAAATACGTATTTCGCGATTTTTCGAAAATCAACCCCTTAGGGGGTGAAATGGGGTAAATAAACCTAAAAATCGATATGGGTGTCGTTAATGAGGTTTTTTGGGTCTTTGATTACGAAAATGGCATTTATTAATGCAAAAATTCGATGAAAAATTATTATTTTGGGAAAATAATTAATTAATTTAATATAATAATATGTATTTAATAGTAACAACGCCCAACTTTATAGGGTAAACTTGGGTATCGGTTGCTCGCGCATCGTTAAAATTCACTCTCATCATTTTTTCATAACGCGCCTAAAGAAGTATAACTTCAAAAATAAGTAATTATTTTCCTAAAATCTACCCCTTAGAATAGAGAATAATAGGGACACTTATATACATGCTTTCGCTTTAAAGTTGCGTTATTTTCGTAAATATATTTAATAATTAATATTCTGTGCAACGCTGAAGGCGAGCAAGCTATTATGTCATATTGCGATATAAAGTTTTAAATTTAAGAATTTTAGTTGCATTTTTACATAGTAAATATTCCTCAAACATACTTTCGAAACTGAATTTTCGAAGCTATAAAATATACTATAATACCTTTTTTCAATTTTTATAATAGTAATCTATATATGTAAATAAAATCGTAACTCGCTTGGTGTCTGTGCGAGAATCATGGAAAAACTACTGAAGGTATTGTGATGCGGTTTTTTATAATTTTTTGTAATAGTACAGTGATTAATATAAGCTGTATTTAATGAAAACTCAAATATAAGATAAAGTAAAAGAAAAATTTATCGTTTGCCGCTACGCACAGCCCTAGAGCGTACTTAGTTTTGTTTAATTTCAGTTATTTTGAATTGCGTTTCGTAAGCGCTTCTATACTATTGAGAATACAATTTAAACTGACGGTAATCAATTAAAGTAATAAAATTAATAACACGCGAACGCAGTCGCGGGCATTTGCTAGTTATATTATATTATTAAACTTACCTTTCGTTAGGAGATTCTGTAATGTTCCGAGGATCATCTTCTGCTTCATTCATCATATTTTTTATAATCACTTTCAAAAACGGTGATAGTTTGAGGTTGTTTATAGCTGACAGCTTTGACAATTAATTTGTTTATAACTTTGAATCAGCTGTTAACATTTTGAAAGGTTAAGCGTATCACACTAAACACTGAGTAGAGAGAGGGGAAAGCGTCTGTCCGAAATTCGGCTAGCGCTGCGGGTTAGAGTGAGAGAGGAGCAGCCTGCCTACTGCTGCCGTATGCGTGAGAGAAAGGGAAGCCAGACAAACTGGCGCCATAACGCGTTACGTAACGAAGCGGTTTACCCTCCCATCACTTAAAAAAATTCTTTATAATTTCCCATTTAATACCCCAACACTAACCCTCAAAGTCAAAATTCGTCTTTGGTAGTTTACGTCTGTATTTGGGCTAGTAGGTACGTATTACAATTGTTCGAAATTACAATTGTTTGCGTCAAATAGACTCTGAAAAAAACGTTTGTGATAAACAGAAATCGTGGTTATTCCATGTGTTACGTATTGTGGAATTTGGGTATGGAACACAAAAAAATATAAATCATAAATCAATAATGAAAAGTTCCAGGACATAGTGCATTTTAGGTATACTTAGTTAGTAGTTATTAGTAGTTAGTGAGCAATTATGGGACTATTTGACTAAATATGATCTATTTTATGATTAATTAGACTGATGTATTTTTTACGACATTCCTCGCATGGAATGTTAGCTTCATACATCTCATAAATTTCCTAATTACGTGAAACGACAAAATGAAATTAATTCCAACAAGAGTCTTGAACTGGCAACCGTAAAACGTAATGCTTCGCAATTTCCCATTTCGCAAAAGAAAATTCGTGCATTTAAATTGTTACCAGGTAAGAAACTCATAAGCTCACAGAATGTCGCTCTGTAGCCCGAGCAACTGCGGAGCGCTCCTCGACTGTCGCTTAAGATGTTTGGAGAAGTTCAATTTCTATTCTTCGCCAAGGCGTTCAGTAATTAGGACGACGGGCAACCGCATCTCTTACTCCCCGAAGTTCGTAAATCTTCTTCAGTTCTCGCAGTGATTCAGTGAAATTACCTTTGTTCGGAATTCAATACCACAAGCTGGCATCCGTTAACCAAAGACGTTCTCTTGCACGGCTCTAAATGTGAATTTATTTCGCGATAAAGGCCTCCACCCACACACCTCAAGGTCTGACAGTCCATAAGCGGCCAATGGTTAAAACAAAATCATCCCCTAGGCCGTGGGTGGCCCATAAATTCTGCAAACGTCCCTTATTGTTCCTTCTTCTATCCTGATAATTTACCGATTCAGGTGCATGCCGCTTGGTATTCAAGTCACACTGGAAATGGTTCACGGCACACGATTTACCCCGATTGCCTGAAATCAGGGATTCGGCGGAAGGTAGAATATAAGTCCTGAAAAATATAGGAAAATCCAAAAAAAAAAAGGTAAAAATTAACAAAAGAAAAAGACCTTCTCTTAGTTATTGGAAAATTGTTCCAGTGGCCTGGCTGCCCGACTCGACCCACAATCGAGCTTACTTCAGGGAATGGCTGCAGGCGGGAACATGCAAAGACAATGAGGAGCAAAATGGGATACTCCGCAAGCAAAGGGTCAGGCGTTCTCGGTCGGTTTTGTCAGGTATTTCCGCACCTACTGCCCTCCGGCCCTCCTGCGCCGTTGAAGAGCATTTTTGTTTTCAGACACAGAAGCAAACAAAACAAGAGTCATAAGAAAAATGGCTTCACGATGGTAAGGAACTTTCCGGGAATGTTTATGAAGTCTGAGCAAACACACGGCAGCAGATGCGCTTAAAGTTGCTAGACTTATCTCTTCTGTTTATTTTACATTTTCTTGAGTTTTTTTCTACCCGAAACTATCGTAAAAAGTTTCTTTAATATTCCCATGCAGCTCCTCCTGCCTTAGTTAACCAGTAGGTCGGCTCGGATCCGGCTTATGGCTTGCACTCAGCTTCTGTTCCTGACAATTTAATGCTGAAAGGCTTCGATCCTTAAGGAGCAGGGTTTTTCATCATTCAATGTGCTGTGGAGGCTGGCTAGAAGAAGTTGCCTCAAAATTGTATAAAGCCCTTCGAAGGTTTTTCAGCTCTTCACCATACCATGGGCAGTGCTCACTTCTATCTGCATTGGCTGCTGCTCCTTTCTTCGCTATTGTTAATGTATTTTGAGGGGACGGAATAAAAATGATAAGAGTGTCTTCTTTTAGTATTTTATGAGCATTATTTTCATACAGAGTAAAACAGTAGATGGTATCGCTTAAAAGGGAATTTTAAAAATAGTTGTCCAAATGGTGAATGACAATTGAATACACATACATATAATTATTCTTATCTATCCACGTAGAATTGGGTATAATCAAATTTTCTTACGAATCTCACGGTTTCTCCATATCCATAATAGAAAATTTGTAAAAATTATAAACAGGAAGATACTAGTTAAAATGATGAGACGACGAGAAATTAAACAGCTTAAAAGCACCTTTGAAAAAGACAAGAAAAATTACTACCCTGTTTAGGAATTCACTTTCTGCAATCAACTATGCAGTCCAGCTTTTAAGAAAAACAAATGTTGACAAGCAGTCGACTGCAAAAACTGAATTCTTGAACAAATTGCTAGTGTCATTACAGTGAAAATCTCATACCTACATAGGTTGCTGATTTCAATTTAATTGTTTATTTAATTATTCTAATCAAACAATTTTAGACAACTCAAAAACTGGGCAATCAAGAACTACCAGAGTGATTCAATTCAGTTAAAATGTTTTATTAAGAAAAATATATATAATACATATGTAGATAAAATAAAAGGATGAAACATTTCATATTAAAGTTTTAGGGAGAATAGGGGGAAATGTGCTAATAACCTTGGATGACCTTGAATAACCTTGTATTTCAATTCATACATTCACTTAAATCATGGAATGTACTGAGATTTTCTAAAAGTAGCTGCTCCATACGATGTTTGTTTGTTTTATTATTGTAGTTTGGCCGTAATAAATTTTATATTATATCATGACAAAAATAAGGACGCAATTGTGAAATAATATAATTTGACCACGGCCACTTTCTCTCTCAAAATTGTTGTAGAAGTGCGTTTAAAATAAATAAGTAAATTACTTTTTTGGTTCCTAGGTTAGGTTAGGTTGGAATGGCTGCCAGTTAAGGCCCAGAGGCCTAGAGTAGGCCCATTGTGATATCACACGGGACAAGTCCCCTTTATCTAACCCTCGAACCACTTGGAGTCCCTATCGAACTGCTTCAAAAGTGGCATTTAAACAATTTTTCTATATATTTATGTTTCGATAAAATCACAATTGCACACCATGCGGGTCAGATGTGTGCTCTATTATCGACTAGCGCGCCAGCCCCGAGTTTCCGCGATAAATCTAATTATATCTTGCGTAATTTTACATGAAACTAATTTTTAATGCAGCTTGTTAGAAAGTGGTAATTTTTTTCTAAAAAATTAATATACCACCTATCGATTTCTTGAAATTATTATCACGGCACGCTACAGGTCGCAATCCTTTACCGATTTTGGTGATTCTTGTTTTTATCGATCCACTAACTATCAGAATAGAACCCCTACTGATTTCCACGATGATTTAACTACGAAAAATTGACTAGTTTAATTTTTATAAGTAATTTTCTACAAAAACCCTATTGCAGCAAAAAAGTAAAAAAGCAACTGTCTCCATCTTCAGAGTATGAATGAAGATTTTTACATTATTTGCATGAAAACAATGCCGCGTAAATTAACGCGTGCTGGTTGCATTTTCATAAATTTTCTTGATTAATGCAATTAGCACAAATAAACATTATTTTGTATTTATGTATTTAATTTATCTGGTTTTTCAGTGGGTTTTCCCATGCCCCATTTATTTATTTATTTATTTATTCAGAAAAAGTTTACATAACTAATAATACATATAGATACATATTACTGTATTGCAAACTCTGCAGAAGTAAACTTGTACTCGATATTATTAATAGCAGCAAGAAAAGAAAAAAAAAAAACCTCCGGAAAATTGGCGGTAAAATTATGTTTTAAACCCCAAGAATAACTTTTCGCGGCAAAAATGTTGGTATATACATAGTATATAAACATTATGTTTGGAGCAATACATTGAAACCTCATAATTTTGCTTCAGTTATTTTTCATTTGAGTAACCTTTGATTTCAATTAATATTTTTGTTCAAAGCGTTTAAATTAAGTCGATTACAAAAATCCAATCGAATTATTTTAATGTTCAATCGACTTATTTTAACCACTTTGAACGAAAAAATGAATTAAAGTCAAAGGTTACTGAAATCTATTTATGAGAATTTCAGGAACTTTACTAGGGAATTTTTACCCAAAAAGTGCTTTCATAAATTAGTTTCGTCGCAGAAATGACGATATTCGCAATAGGGCTCAATGAATTCAGTGGTCTGTTGATTTTTGAAGACATCAGATTATTTTATATGATTATATAAATGTAATAACTTTTATAAACTTTAAGCAATTATTTTTTAATTCTATTGTTAAAAATATATCTTTTTGGTAAATGTAGCAATTATTACCAAACTTCCAACGAGGATTATTTATAGGGGTATAGAAATCCTCTATACTAGAAATCATGTTAGGTTGAAAACAATACGAAAAATTGTTGAAATATTTTGAAAAGTAGTAGTTGTAAGAAAATTTTTTTTAAAGGTGCATACATTATTTGGACTATATGATCTTTTAACTGGCATAGGTATTAGCAAAACATTCGGCCGTCGGAAAAGAGATGGCTTATCAATTATTGAATAAGTAAATAAGGCAGGCACGAAAATTGAAAAAAATACATCCTTTCGCAGGCACATACGCTCCCAAAGCAGGCACGAACATTAAAAATACTCTCGCTTTAAAGGTACTCGGGATATACGTTTATGGGCTGCATTTCAACTTATGGCGACGCACCGTGCCCCATTTGGGTATAGAATGCAACTTTTAGGTCTGTTAAATTTTTACCCGGGTAAACATTATCTTTTCGAAAAGAATAACAAAATTACTAACTATTTGTTTTGAGGCCTCTCTATGAAAAATGTGTCTAAGCATTTATATTAAAGATTCTGAAACATAATTAAAGAATAGCATAACGCTGTTATAATAAGTTTTTTATAAAATTATAATTATTAATGAATGCGCTCTACAGTCCATGTAAATTAAAGCAATTACCGCGCTCACCGTTCTCCCTGGGTAAATTCAATAATTTGCTCAGCATTGCCGCAGTAATCAGCTCTGAATAAGGTAAATTTATTAGGGCATGCAATTGCCAAGAGCGCTGCTTCAGTACCTTGAGATAACGCCGCTCGTGTCAATCAAACCGCCCGAATGGCAATCTCAGCTGGATTGAGACGTGTACATTAATTTAACATTGCGACAAGCGCAAGGGGGCTAAGAAGAAACCCCTGCTACGTGGCTGGGATACATTCTTTGCACTCGAGAAAGATAAGCGACAGATTCCCGTCGTTTTGATCAAGACGAAGTGTGCTTTATCATATTATCGAGAAAATATTCACAAAATTTCTTTTTTATGCCAAGGAAAAGAAATTCACATTTCCGCCTCGGGCGGCGAGAAAGGCGCACAAAACGAGTAATCAATATCCCCACATGAATTGCTGCCAATAAAAGCTACACTTTTACTTGAATAAAGATGAATGGGTTCGACCCTGCAGGCGACACTTTTGCGTGCGAATATTTTGCGTTGGTTGATATCACGACACCCCCAACCTTGGAAATTTGCGGAGAAAAAAAGGAAAATTTCGGGAAAAGGGAAAGAAAAGGTAAACGCAACTTCACTAAAGCTTTCAAAGAGGACTGAAATTTTTGAAGAACGAATATGTTTCGTCTACATGCGCTCGAGGAAATTCCTTGGTTTGGCTAATCAGGAGCAACCCTTCGTCGTTCTCACGTATAATGCGATTTATCCTCATTTCATTGAATTTCTTGCGGGCCTTAAGAAAATATGAGTTTTCCACCCTTTTCGCCTTCTGCATTGTGTCAGCCTGACGTACAGCCCCAGGTCCTTTTCCCAATTTATTAACTTTTTATGTGACAAGCGCGGACAGCATGCCTGAATTTATGAGAATTTTAAGAATCATGTCGAGCTATGTACGTGTGTCAATTCTTTAAAATTTATGGAGAACAACAATCAAATATTTGCGGTTTTTCAAGAGTAAATATGAATTATGATCTAAAAATTTTTGAAACACATGCTCAGTGTTATTTCAGGTATTTTATTTAACACAAAATCGGCTTTAATATAGAAGGAATTTAGGGATAAATATGGCTTTAAATTTTCAATACTGTGTAATGAAAGGTTGTATTGTATATTAATTTTGATTCGAAGTAAGCACTTCTCTATAGAGACTTTAAAACAGCATTATTTGTATAAAACCTGCAGTATCTATATGAATTTTTTAGCGCAGAAACCCAATTGAATTTTGGTATATGGATCTTGATTTTGCCTCTAAACCACATATGTATTTGTCCAATGCTAGAAAAAAAACAGCCATTCGCTGTGATGTTTTGGCAAGAGAATTTAGATTATCTTTTAATTGTGTATTTAAATGTATATTGCTGTTGTATAATATAACTACTATGACTACCTGGTCATGCTTTATATTTATATAGTGTAGATACAGGAGGACGGATTAAAAATTATTCAACTTTATGATGATTTCAAAAGTTTTATCAAAGATGTCGAAATCAAGGAATTAAACATGTTACGTTGTTAGAAGGTTTGGTTTGATTTAAAAAAATAGTGATTTAGTGATGTAGTTATGCGTTATTGAATTATCACCGACGATATGCGAATTTGTTATTTAGGGATTCGACTATTTCGTTTTCTTATATAATATTATATATATAAAAAAAGGACAATATTTGTTTGTTTGATTAATAGAATTATCGCAGAGATTGATATTAAACTGTTCTGGTCTACCATATATTAAATTTCTCTGCACTGAATAATTTTGTAAATTTGGATTTGTACACTCAGAAAAATATGCTATTTTATTTTTAAATGACAGCGTTTTTATTTTTACCTAGAAGGAAAACATTTCGTTTTTACATATAATTTACTTAAAACCATAGGAAAACATTTTAAAACAAATAATAAACATGTAATGATTTAATATTGCACGATTTTAATTTTAAATGTAAAATCATCTCATTTTCTTAAAATATAATAAGCTCATTTTAACAAATTCATATATTATTTTAAAATGTTTTAACTATGTAAAAATAAACTGTCATATGTAAAGATAAATAGTAAATTGTTTAAACAAACTACGTTCCTTTGTTTTCGCAAAAAAATTCATCAAAAGAAAGAAAAAACATATATTTTTCCTTCTCGTCCTTTGTTCTTCTCGGCTTCTGCTCTTGCCGCCAACTTCAGTTCGAGTTCTGTCACATTAGAGAGCGAATCGTTGTCGCAACTAATTCATTGTGAGAAAGTGCATTCTGATAAATCTATTAAGTGCGTTGTGAAATATCATTTGACTGCTGTAGCTATTTGGAAAGAGTTTCGGTATTTAAAAATTTCTGTTTTTCCAAAAATATGGCAGATGAAAAGCAAAAGAATTGTTTAGAAAAGAGTGCGGAGAATTTAGAGGAATACGTGATCGAACAAGTTGATACGGGAGTTGCTTTGAATTCTGACAGCTTAATTTTTACGTTTACTGACGAAACGGTGACTGCAGCAGATAAATTATTGCAGAGTTGGGGATTATCTGAAGAAACTTGTAATTTTCTTAAAAATAGAAAAATATGCATCGAAGTCCTGAAGCGGATAGAAGTTCTGGACGTAGAAAAACTGTTTGATGATGTGTTCATGTTTGGGCAAAAGGTTATATTTAAGGCGGAGCTAAAAAAATGGAGACAAGAAATTGTAAGATTTAAACAATATGTAAATATTTTTATTCATTTTCACATTGTACATATATTTAAAAAGGGAATCCCCTTTTTGGATTTTGATGCTATGAACACAGCATCAATGACTACAGGTGTTCTTTCTTGGATAAAAAACAATGAAATTTCAAGTGGTCTTACTTCACCAGGTTCCGATTTTGTGGCAAATAAGCTGGACATAAAAAATATTTTACGAAGTAGTGTTAAAGGACAGATGGTCCTATCCCATTATGAACAAAATAAGTGTTTAAATGTACAAGCCCAAAAGAATTTGGTGCACTGCATCGTCGATTTTATTCTACTTCATAAAGGGTCTTCTCCCAAGGATTTAAAATCATACGCTGAAGCCATCCAAAATTTTTTTCCAGGAGAAAAATCGGTAAATTTTTTTGGTTTTGTTTCACATTCTCAGGTGCTGATTGAAAAATTGTTTAAAGGAAGTGTATTATTCACCGCGGCGAAACAACAAAAATCCTAGCGGTAAGTTATACGACCGCTACTGTAACCTGAAATTCAGGAACAGGAAATCTAGGGTACAAAACACACCACTTTCCGATGATGATGAGTTAAATTCAACACCGTACGATACATCTTTATCTGGTAATTTCAGATTTCTTTATCTTAACAACTGATTAACAGTAAAGTTTTACAGATGACATTTCCAGCTACATCTTATGGCTCCAAAATAATAACGATACAAAACTGTATGCAAAAATTGAAGAGTACTGGAAATTAACATCTGACTACCGTTTAAAAAGTATTAAATCTTCAGAAGAATCTCTTACTGATGTACTTAAAATTTGGCCACGATACAGCGATAGTACTGGATACCAACTCGTAAATTTTATTAACTATTTGGTGGATTTTGAAAAATTGATTTCATTATTTTTAGATTGACATTGACTTTGCCCACTTATATCCCGGAAAAGAAAATTGTTTACTTGCTAATTATGACGATTTTCAAGAGAAGATAATATCGATTTTTAAAAATGAAATAAAAGACAAGAAAAATAAGGAACTTTTACAACTTTGCCAAAAACCTGAAATAGATAAAAGTAAGTTTTTATTTAAAAATACAGTCTGTTTTACACACCATAAATAGATTCCAGGGATTGCATTATATCTTTATTAATGCATTCTATTTTACAACCGGCTAGAGTTAGTAGAAGTTACAAACCAACAATAACAGATGCCCAAAACGACTTCGTTATACATGTAATCAATATCAACGATCTACTACCTCGGGTCGAGAAAATCAGATCTGACTACAAATCGAAAAACCTCACTTTGCAGCCGAAAATTATAGTGGTTGGACCAAGCATCCAACAACTGGAACAATTTTATGTTTTCTGCGACGGGGTAAAGTATAAACTTCCAACATTTATTAAATGCTTAGACGTAACCATCAAATTAATTAATGTTTTCAATCTTAAATATTCTACAATTAGTAAACAAGTTTGGAATTTTTACGACAAATACTTTTTTGAGATAAATACTGATACACACTGTTCTAGAGTTGACTCGCTTATCACTTGTTTAAGACAACAATAATTTTAAACGGTCCTCATCACTTTGACAATAATTTTTGAAATAACAAAAATGTTGAGTTGTTTTCTTTGTTCAGTTAAGTTTCAAAAACCAGGTGAATTAGTTGAGCATTTAAAAATTTTTCACGGAACACCATCTATTTATGAATTTAAATGCAAAGAAGATCTTTGTAACCAAGTATTTCAAAACATTTATTCATTTAGGAGGCATTTAAAAAAACACGAAATTAATATTGAAGAAAGAACTTCCATAAGAAACGAAGGTAAAATTTCACTATATGGCCAACCGGTATCGTTAAATAAATCAAATCCTCCTCATTCCCACTTTTTACAAACAATCTCGCAAATTCCAAGTTTGAATAAAAATATTACTCCTTCAATTGATATACAACGGGCTGCACTAAATTTTTCTGTTGACCTACATAGTCGCACGAATTTTACGAGGAAGAATATTATAGAAATTCAGTCAAGTGTCACTAAGTGCATAATTAATCCTATTTTTGAAACCGTAATATCTGAAGTTCTGCCTCGAATTGAAAATCCTGATGAAAGGTCATATATTTTGAATTTTTTTCAAAACGTTCAAAGTCCTTTTGATTTTATCAAAACAGAATACAAGTTATTGAAAGAATTAGAGCGTATCAATATTTATAAGCCTCCGGAAACTTTTATAATTAGTAATGAACTTTCTGAAGTTGTAGTATCGAGAAGACCAACAATTGATGCCACAAGGGCAGAAGGTTGTTTACTAGAAATTTCTTTTCAAATTAAGAAGTATTTTGAAACGCAGAACATTCTCGAAGAAACAATAATGAATATGAAGAATTTACAGAATTGTGATCACGTTTGCAATTTTTTTAATGGATCATTGTGGAAATATAAAATGCAATCTTTCGGAGATAAGGTTGTTATTCCTTATTACTTATATTTTGATGATTTTGAGATTAATGATCCCTTAAGTTCGCATGCATGTCAACACACTGTTTGTGGAATTTATTTAGGATTTCCAACTATACCAGATTATCAGTTTTCTAAACTAACCAATATTATCGTTGCGGGTTTTATTAAATCCAGAGATTTGAAAGAATATGGCAACAAAATTGCATTAAGTCCACTTATTGAAAAATTAAAATTGCTAGAGAATGAAGGCGTTGATATTATTACACAGAATGGTACGGTTAAAGTTTTTTTTGTATTGGGACAAATATTGGGTGACAACTTAGGAATGAATAATATTCTAGGTTATATAACTTCATTTAACTCTTTTAGTTTTTGTAGACTATGTAAAAGAAAAAAACAAGAAACTCAAACTGATTTTAAAGAGCATACTGAATTTTTAAGAAATAAAGTTAATCACTGAAAGTGACTGGTGTAAAGGAAAATTCAATATTTAACTCCCTGCCTTCTTATCACGTAACTGATAACACTTCATCAGATATCATGCACGATATTTTTAATGGAATATGCAGATATAATTTTTCAAAAATCCTACATTACTTTATATACGAACGTAAATATTTTTCATTAGAAATATTAAACTATAGAAAACAAATGTTCAATTACGGTCCAACAGAGGTAGGAAATTTAAGCCCTCCTATTGAAAAACACAATATTCTCAAAAATAATTTCAAAATGACCGCATCTGAAATGAAAACATTTACACATTTTATACTTCTTTTTATTGGTGATATGATCAGAGATGATGATGAAGTCTACAACTTCTTAAAAATTTTTATAAAAATAGTTGACTTACTGCTCTTATCATCGTTTGATGACGAAGTTTTAACAAATTTAAGAATCTTGATTGAAAAACATAACTTTTTATACGTCAAGTTGTTTAACGAAAAACTTAAACCAAAACACCATATGCTAGTGCATTATCCAGAAATAATAAAGAAATGCGGCCCAATGAGGAACTTATGGTGTTTTCGCTTTGAGGCTGAACATCAGCTACATAAAGCCTATATGAAGAGCATTAAATCTCGATTAAATATTCCCCTGACATTAGCAATAAAAGCTCAACTAAGATTCACTAATTCGTTACTTAATAATAATTTCTTTCATAAAGATTTAATATATTCGTCAAAAAATCCATTTAAGTTGGAAAATCAAGAATATTTTAAAAATTTGGAATTGGCATCTAATTTTATGAACTTAGTATTTTTTTTTACTTCTGAGATGACATTTAAAGGCGATATTTATAAAAAAGGATTTATTCTCAGTAAATCTAAAATTGCGAACCAAGTGGAAATTCTTGAAATAGTGGATATTTTAATTGGTGAGTCTGAAATTCCATATTTAGTATGTCTTGAATGGGAAGTTGTAAATTTTTCTGACCATTTTCAGTCATATGTTATTGGAAATTGTTTAAATTATAAAATGTGTAATATGCAAGGCTTTGACGGACCACCAGTACACTTTTATTATTTAAGTACCGGTGAAAAGATTGTCAAATTAAAAAAGTATTATCACTAACAAAAAAAGTTTTTTGTAGAATTCTTTTCTATGTATCCCAAACACTTTGTATGATATTTTGGTTCTTATTAAATAAATCTGTTTTTTCCTAAAATTAAGTGTTTTCTTTTTTAATACCAAAAATTTGAAATCCGCTCCTCAAAAATTAGTTTTGTCTATTTTCAAAATTCTGGATTTTCTTTTTCATTTTGTTCATTTCTATAGTCGTTATGTAGTTTGCATTGTATATGTTTTATTAAAAATTCCTCGTCCCAATAGCACTTAACTAACTTTTTATTCCTGTAAATATTTTTATTTCAGCTAGTATCAGATAATATTAAAATTTCCCGGATTTTTAAATAAATTTCCCTTCGCAGCTATATCAAAATAAAACTTTATCAATTTAAAAATAAATACTCTTCTCATTTAAAAATAAAATTTATTTTTTCAAAATTAAATGTTTTTAAACAGTTAATTTCAACCATATTTGATATTTAAAAATACATATGTGCAATTTAAATTAAAATACAAAATATGTTAAAAAAAAATAAAATTGGTTTCCATTTAAAAGTAAAATTCTTTGCCTTTTGACTAAATTCTATATACGTTTTATTTTATTTTCACATATATTTTTATTAATTTCTAAATGTTTTTTTTCTGGGTGTATGATGTTGCTACATTTAAATTCCTCTGAAGATATGTTCAAATAGTATAAATTAACCTAAAATTGAAACACCAGAATGTATTTTGATAAATTGAACTTAATCTTTGTAATAGCGTTGCCTTGAGCAACCCTCCTGTACTAAATATAGTAATTTAGTCTTGATTCTAGAGAAGAATCTATCCTTGCTCCCATGTCGGATAGGTATCCCACCAATTTTGTGTATTCTAATTAGGGCTTAGTAGGATATTTCTTCTGTTTTATAATCAAAGCCGGTGCTCATTAAAACGCCCTTTACGAGGGCGATTTCTCATGAAATTTATTCAAACATGCAAATCAGCGCTTTTATGACAGTATTAAGTCAGATGAAAAATGGTCGAAAATCTGCGTATTCGTGCACGAACAATAACAAGCGCAAATATATTTTCACACGCGATCAGATTATTTGTCATAAAGTTAGGGAAATTCTGAAAATCTCCCGTATTTTCGAGGCAAGGCCGGTTTTTGTGTAGCAACAGCAGATAATCCGATGTAATATCGCGGCCAGTAAATGGATGATAAGGTTACGCATCCGCCCTTTCCAAATAGGCAATTTCTAAAATCAAGCTGTGATAAGTGCTAACTACTTGAGCGAGGGCTTTTCGCATAACCAATTCAGTGGCCCTTACATAAAAGCAAAATTTTTCGCAAGAGTTTCTGAAAAAAGTAAAACGAAAAATTTATTCCTCAATAAAAAGTAGGTATCTTTGGGGAACAGGAAAAGAAAACACATTTTTAATTGTTTTTAAAAATTTATTTCTTATTTCACTTTCTATGTTCAAATTATCTAAAACTATCCAGAAAATCGTTTTAGTCCCCGGATACATTTGTTAATTTATTTTACATCACTTTTTTTAAGAAATAAATAATAATGAAATAAAATGAAAATAGCACAAAT
Source organism: Eutolmus rufibarbis (assembly GCA_963920795.1). Classification (NCBI taxonomy): domain Eukaryota; kingdom Metazoa; phylum Arthropoda; class Insecta; order Diptera; family Asilidae; genus Eutolmus; species Eutolmus rufibarbis. Next base: position 30,602,580 of record OY987207.1, read on the forward strand.
AAATTTAACCTATCGCAACAACTACTACAGCTGTCGGACCTCTCTCTAAAACAAAATCACATGCTACACTATTATCACGATTGTCGGTTTTGATGAAAATAAATCTACGAGACTCCTCCCTGGAATTAAATTGCATTTTTAACTACAAAGTCTTATTCAAAAGAGTGCTTTACACGCACTAATTTCAGCACTCGATTATTTTACTGATATGCTTTCTTTGTCGAGCTTATCATGTAATTTTCCGATAGAAAATATGCAACTTTAGTATGAAGAGGTAATTGAAATCAGATTCTAAAATTGATTAGACATACTCGTATCAATACTTGTTCTGAGCACCAGGGTAATGGTGGCATTTGAAGTTGAAAACATTATTATTTTATACAAAATTTCAAAGAAAATTATCATATATGAAAATTATAATTAATGGGTATAAAATTAAATACGAATTTGGAGCAAAAAAAATTACTTGGATTTAATTTTTATTTTGAGCTATAATATAATATATGTATTATATATCAAAAAGTTATAATTTTTTATTATTTTTTAATTTAATTTAATTTTTAATATGGACGAAGCTATTATTCATAGGAATAAAGAAAGTTTAGCATGGTTTCAACCCAATTGAATTTTTGAGATGGTTAGCATTCTTCAGACCCTATGGAAAATATTTGAATGTTTTGTTTCGGTTACACTGACCACGGTGAGTTACACAACTTGAAGAGATGGAAAATATAATCGTTGACCAAAAGAGTAAACTGAATGGGTGCGATAAAAACAAAAAATAAAATTATTTGAAGTATAGCATAACTAGCCTGATTTTTGTGCCAGTGGATTAACGAGAGATTATTCTACGTATTTAAAAATTATGTTATAATATATATTTTTTTGTTTTTAAAACAGAAATTATATGTGCGTTCGTTCTGCATAATTCAAGGAATTTCGTGTCTGTTCGGGTTTTAATCGAGCTGTCGTACTATCGGCAATATCTAAAGGATTGAATCTGTATGAACCAAAGCAGTACCTAAGCACGATGAGCCTGAATAAAATGAGAACGTGCTTATTTGTTTTTTCCCAAAAGTAAGCGCGTTCTTAAGTACATTTGAAGGAAATGTAATAAGAAATTGACGGCTTATTAAAGCTAATATATGTATTAAAAAAATGTTGTCGTAATTGTTTCTGTTGGATATTTAAAATATTTATCTTAAGAAAAAAATCAAGTTATTTTTATTTAAACTTTTGAGGGACATACATATGCAGGTACGCATTACCGGGCTTAAGAAAGCAGACTACATATATAAATTATAATAAGAAACCAACTAGTAATTAGTTATTTTACATTTCTACACTGAGAGAAAAGCTAAAGTCTAAACTCAAGAAGAAAATAGATTATTTAAAGAAAAGAATTGGAAGAAACTAAATATAATATTGATTTTGACACGTTTGTTCTTAAAACAAAAAACAAAAACGCACTTATCTTCAAATAGTCATTATTTTGTATCCATGTAACTAAACTTTTCCAATTCTATTTAAAAATTGGTGCGTTATCATGGTCTCGTAATCCAAACAATCACTTTTTAAACAACTATATCAATTATAATGCTATAAATGGTAACTTTTACCAAAACTATACATACATTCGTTTTAGTGGCCATGTTTGGCGTAGAAGATATCAAATTTTATATTGGATAAAATAAATCAGTTTGTATGTATGTATACATAAACAAAACTCAACATCGACCAGTCAACCAGCATGTTCATCTCAGTGTACTGAACAAGGGAAACTACTTTATCGATAAAAATAAAATCAAGTTTCATTTTTGTATTAAAGGAGAACGTTGGTATACTACAAAAATGATCGTTATAAGGTAAGTAGATATATAGGGTCTTTCAATATGGACGCTTGAATGTTTTTAGGATATAGAGGACACGTTGTTAAAGTAATCTGTCAAATTTGTTGTAAATTGTTCAGTAGTGTGTGGCAAATCATCATATTTTACTATGCTAAATTTGGGAAAAAAAAAATCTTTAACGACGAAGCCCTTTTTTGGATGAAGGGATATGTTAACAAGCAAAATTGTCGGATTTGGGGCGACCCACACGAGATAAACCAGCTCCTAATGCATCCCGAGAAAGTCACTGTTTGGTGCAGATTTTGATCTGGCGGAATGATCGGTCCGGTTCTTTTAAAACGAAACTGGCATTGCCATAACCGTCAAAGGCGAGCGCTACAGATCAATGATAAGCAACTTCTTGCGGCCTAAACTGGATGATATGGATACCGGCCACCTGTGGTTCCAACAGGACGACGCTACGTGCCACACAGCGCATGCCACGATGGACATTTTGCACGAGCGATTTGAAGGCATGGTAATCTCGCGCGGCGGTGACGTAAACTGGCCACCGAGATCTTGCGATTTAACGTTTTTAGACTTCTTCCTTTGGGGCTATCTTAAATCACAGGCCTATGCGAATAAACCGCAAACAATTGATGCTCTCATAGTCAACATAACGAACGCCATCCAGCAAATTTAGCCAGATTTATGCGACAAAGTCATTGAAAATTGGATCTCCCGAATACGTGCCACTACGCAAAGCCGCGGCGAACGAACGACGTTATGTTCCATATTTAATGCCATAAAATATTCTTTCAAATAAAATAAAAATGGAGTGGATATCTCACACACAACTTGTTTTATTTACATTTAAAAGTCGAGCGTCCTTATTGAAAGATTTTGTATTATGACTTTTTGGATGATAAAACTTTGCTATGCCACCACTACCTCTGCTCATTAAATGGAAAAAGTGGAAAACGAAACGCTCCAATCAGTATCCAAGTCGTATTCTCTACAGGCCTAAGAGTACGTTCGCCTAAAATAGGAATCATATCCTTATGAGTAAGTTCCTTAAGTTAGTATCGCATTCACTAAATTCTTCATCTTACTTTAAAACTGTGTGTCGTAATGTTCATTTTAAAAAATTCCATATTTACATGGTCCGTTCAGAACCCCTATTTACACCACGATAGGAAGAAATACATTATAACTATACAAGGACCAGGCTAGGCCGCGAGTCCATCCACAAGTGTTAATTGCTGTCAGTGCCGCCGAGGATTCGCCGCGCCCCCGCAGTGGTGCGACATAGTCTTTATTACAGAATAGTTGCCACCGACATCGTCAGCATTGGCAGGATAAGGACAAAGGATAACAGAAACTTTTGCTCTGAGTACGCAGAGCTGCTTAAGGCGCTTGCATGACATAAAAGGTCCTCTGGGAATATTTCTAAGATGGGTAGCTTCCGCCCCGTTGCCGGGTCGTGGCAAGTGTTCGCCCTGGCCCTCTGCAATGGAAGGGATTTCGATTAGCACGTCCTGAATGGATGCTGCGGCACAATTACTCACCTGAAGCATTTTCCGCATTTCATCCTTCGAAATTACTCTGATTTGGGCTGACTCCCGTAGCCACCGTCGCAGCCAGTGGCCGAACCACACCAAGCCGCACTCGCACTCGAGTGGGTTGTTCGAGGTGTCCAGGCCGCCTGTGATGCTTCTGGTCCCGACGGTGTCCCAAAATGTTATGTTCGGATAAAAGCTATCTGCTGCTAAGGAAGCAATCTTATTATCCGAGATGTCGATGGTTAGGTGCGGCACGGACTTGAGGCTATAGAATATGTTTGGGGGCAGGTCCGATATTTTCGTATTGCGTATCCTGATCTTCAGTTTATGAGTTCGCGCCAGTCCCATGAACGTGTTGCTGGCTATCGTGTGAACATTTCGTCCGTATATTTCAACTAGATTCAACTTGGTGTTGTTTATGAATTTGGCAAATAATTCCCCATTTATGACGGGGTCTATAACGTGCAGGAAGAGCTCCTGTAGGCCCGGCAGCCGGGACACGATATCTCCTACGTGTTGAGATGACGTCATATGAAGTCTACGTAAACTTCGTAATTTTGAAAATATAATCGAGTTCGGGATCTGTTTTACATCAACTATATTGAGCTCATCCAGGTATTTTAGGCCAATCATATCATGAATAGTTATCCTCCTGATGGGATTGTGAGCCAGGTCAAGGACCTTAACCGAACTCGGCAAGTGTTCGACGATACTGCTCACATTGATGACTTTATTATTAGACACGTTTATAATTCGTAGGAGTCGCATTTCGTGAAATGAATAAATCTCCTGGATAAAATTGTTGCTTATATCCAATTCAGTAAGAAATGGCAGTTGAAGACTGGGCAAAACATAGAGACCCATCCCTCGGAGATTTAATTGTCGAACACGAGGTGTATGCAGAAAAACTTCTCTTAAATTGCTTGTGACCAGCGGATTAAAGCTGAGGTCCAAATTGGTCAAGTTACTTAGGAACGTAAATGTATTATCCGGAAGTACGGTGATTTTATTACGCGACAGATTTAAGTCAAACAGGAACTGCGAATTAATAAACATACTGGAATCCAAATATTCGAGACTATTTCCAGCAAATTGAATGCTTCGCAAAGTGAAACCGACATCAGAGAAGGCTGGCACTGGCCATACTGAGAGAAGATTGTTAGATATATCCAAGTATTCCAATCTAGTATTCATAAAAACCTCTCGCGGTAACGCTCTCAGCTTATTATTTCCCAGACGGAGTATCCTTAATTTTTTTAAATTTGAAAACTGTTCCACTTGCAGTTGTTCGAGCTTATTAAAACTTAAATCTAGTTCTTGCAGACTGTTTAATCCCTGGAAACTACGTCTGCGTAGAGATGTTAAATTGTTCATTGACAAGTTAAGTATCTCAAGAAACTCCAAATCTCCGAATGCGTGATTTCCTAGTACAGATAGACTGTTCCCCATTAGATAAAGTCTCCTGAGGGTGTTACCCAAATTACTAAAACTCAACGAGTTCGTCAATAGATTGTGACTTACGTCGAGGTCGCTAATGTAAAGATACGACGTCAGATCATCGTCGAACTGACTGATTCTATTATAACTCATATTCAAACTTAATGGCATACTCGCATTAGATAAGTAATTGAACATTCGTAGAGATACTGTACAAAGTGCGTTGTGCATTAGGTCCAATCCCAATAAGCTCGGCAGAAATGCAAACGCCGCATCAGAAATATTCTTTAGACGATTGTAGGAGAGATCGATGTATGTCATATATTCTAAGTTAAAGAAGCTATGTCTCTCAAGAGTCCGAATTTTATTCGATTGTAAATTAATATTTTGTAATTCGGCCAAATTGCTAAACGTTTTCGATGAAATCTTTTCGATAAGATTGTAGGACAAATCAATTTCGACTAAGTTCCGGTGTACATCAGGTATGAATAGGTCCTTTGGTATATGCACAATTTGATTAAAACCGAGATTTATATAGCTCAATTCCTTCATAGTAGCCAGTGATTCATTGGTAATTAATTTGAGATTATTATTGTCCAGACCCAACCACATTAGTTCCGTGAGTGGGGAAAGAGCCTCCATTGGAAATTCGTCGCGATACATTGCAAAGGACAATTCAAGAATTTTAAGGGTTCTGGAAACGTTCTCAAATACATATGGGTTTGTGTAAACGATGTCGTTAAAGCTGAGACTTATTTCCTTGATGGAGTGCAGTCCACTAAAAGAGCCAAACTGCAGCGCAGTAATTTTGTTATTTCTCAAAAGAATCGTTTGCAGCTGACTGCCCCAGCCCACGAATACATTGTCAGGTATGTCGGCGATGGTGTTGTAGCCCATGTTCAAGTAAGACAGCTCCGTGTAGTTGCGAAGCCCTTCGACTGGAATGGTTGTGAAATTATTTCCACTTAAGCTCAATACACGTAGGTTGCTCGTTACTTCCGGCAAATTAGCCAAATGTGCTATGCGATTCGACGTTAGGTATAAATATTTCACTTTGCTGAGGGTCTTTATGGCTCCCGGAATCCCCTGTAGTTGGTTCCTCTCCAAGTCAAGATACTCTAAGGTCCCCGAAATTCCTTCGAAGGCGTCCACGTGAATTCTCGAGATCTCGTTAAATGCCATGACGAGGTGCACAATGCCTGTGCCCCGAAAGGCACCAGGTGGAACAACCTTTACGAAGTTTTTCTCGATATTGAGAGCCCTGATGTGGATGTTGCTGTAGTTGTTCTGGAACCAGTCCGACCGGAACTCCTCAATTAGATTCAAACTCAAATCCAACTTTTCCAAGTGCATTCGCAGAGCGCGAATCTCCTTGCAGGAAATAGTTTTGATTAGATTATCCCGCAACGATATAATTCGGATATCGTACAAGTGTTCGAAAAGTTGCTGTGGGAACAAGGGGATTAAATTACGTGACAAGTCAACAGTGACTAGGGATCGCGGGAAGGCCATTCCAGACAGATGGGATATTCGGTTGCTGCTGAGGTCGAGCCAAAGTAGTTTCCGAAGTTTTGCGAACGGACGTGAACTGATATGGTTTACCGTGGAGGTGAGTGATAGGTTCCCTCTGGATTCATCGTGGCTAGGCACCAGCATTTCTGAGATTTTGTTCCCAGACAAGTGGACGCTGCGAAGTGATTCAGATAAGCTCCCCCAGTTGCCGTCTATCGCAGTAATGTGATTTCTAAATGAAATTTTTATGAGGAATTCCGATTTTATGGGGAGAAAATTACTTACCGCTGTGCCACCAGTCGATTAAGAGCATGTAAGTTCCTGATAGCATTTAGGGGTAACTGCTGGAGCTGATTCCCCGATATGTCTAATGTAATAAGAGTGTGGGCCATGGAGCTGTAATAAAACGCATCGTTAACTTTATTATTCTATTCTGAGCCATTTCCTAGCTTCTGTTACTGAGGAAGGAACTCGCAATTTATATCTAATATAATCATCATCAACCCGACGACCTGAATCAAATTGCGGAATCTAAAGGGGTTCAAATTACTAATTTACTATCTAAGGTAATAATCTTCACCAATTTTTATAATATTTCTGTTTTGAAAATAACTAGGGGAACAGATTGAGTTTCATTTGGAGTCAAAAGTAATGACTATGAAAAAACATGTTGTCGGTCACTTATACTTCCCGAGATATTTAATTTTAAAGTTTCGAAAATTGATACTTTGCCGCCACGATTTTTTGCATATTTCCATAAATACCATAAATTAAGGACATTTCCACGTTTTCATTATAAAAATTCTTCAACAATTTTGAAAATTGACGAGTTAAAAGTAAATATCTTTTTCGATTTATTGACAGTGTGACAAGCATGCATTGGTTTTATGAAATGATAAATGATAATAAATAGATAGATAGATGATGATAAACATTTTTAATTTAAATTTTTTTTCCATAATTTTCATCAAAAGATTGTGTGAGCATGGAGAAATTGCTGCGAAAAACTATCACTTTTCAGAATTTTAAAGTTAAATATCTAAGGAAATATTTATAAGCGACCGACAAATGTTTTTTGTTGCATATTCGTCATTTTTGGCCCTAAATGGACATTACTACAAAGATTCATCAAAACCCGTGAAGAGACCTCAAACTCAATTTATGCCTAACTAGGTATATAATAATTTATATTTTGGATTCCATTAAATTTGTAATCTCCTAACTGATTTTGATAAATTTAGGCCTCATTGAGAATTTCTTAGTTTTAAATTTTATGAATGTCTTATTAACGAAAAGTTAAAAAACAAAGGTTTATAAAAAGGAAAAAATATTAAATGTGCGAAGCTTTTTTTAGTAACGGCATTCGCTGATCAGTTTTCAGACTTACAGAGAAATCTCAAGAGGAAAATTCACTCCCAATAATTTAAAAATCGTAGGAAATGTACTTACAGAAAATTGCTTATGAAGTAGACGAAAAGTGGTTGAAGACAGGAAAATTATAATATTAAACTAATAGTGCAACTAAAACAATTAGTTTTACACTATTCAGTTGATGTAAGCAAAACTTTCTAATGTTATTTTAATCCAAAATGTATCACACACATATACGAACACATACACACACAACGGAGTTATAGACTATTTTTAATATATTTTAAAGATAGCACACTCAATTATAAAATTCGAACAGTTCTATTCAAAAAGAGTTTGAGACAAGTAATTTTTGTTATTTTCGAATTTGCTTTATTTTTCGGGAAGGAGTAGTTTTTATTAATTTTACAAAGCATTTATTCTGAAGTTTTCTTGATTAAAATATTCCACATATTGAAATTTTGTACAATTTTACTGAGCTTTAAAGGCTTCGGTAGAAGAACTGCCCGAGCATTTTATAACAATTCAATGGATTCTTATTAAAATTCATGTGGGCTAAATTGTGGTGTGGCACTGGATTTCCATTCAGAATTTATAGACATGGAAACCGTAAAATGAAAATAAGTAAAAACTTGTGCAATGTTAAATTTTTTATATTTTATAAAGTACACAGATCAATAACTCAATTCAATTTCGATTGAATTTCTCAGCCTCTATTGCAGTGCCGGATTAAGAATTTTGCAGGCTCCAAGCTCAAAGTATTGTGGGCCTCAACTCATTGAATTGGGAGGTAGACCTTTATTAACACATTAGCACCAAGGTGTCCGGTTTAATCCGTTTTTCCAAACCCTTGGAAAATGCATTTGTAATGAATTTGAAAATTTTGGAAAATTCACCTTTCATTTTAATGTACAGAGTTTACGAAAATATTATTAATTTTTTTTAAAGAAAAACAATTTTTAATAAACCTCCTAATCCAGTCAGCCAGTTTGTGTTTTGCAAATGCGTTTGCAATAATTTTAAAAACTGGGAATTGTTCAATGTTTTATATCACTGGTTTATGTATTATAGGTAATTATTAGTCCCTGAATATACTATATGTTAACTATAGTATTAATCATGAAAAATCTCATCCGCCATTTTTTATTGGCTGTTTTCAATTTTGATACTATGTTTTTGAATAAAATCTAATCCATCATGTTGAATTCTAAAAATCTGACTTTCGAATCATAATAAGCAACTTCAAGTACGCTTATTAATGTAGTTTTATTTTTAAAAATCCATTTAAATCTTTTATTGTTTACCATACGAGCTACGAGAGTTCGCTCGTCTTCAGTTTCTACTATTAAAGGGCTCTAAAGGCCTGTGCCTTCATGATGATGAATGAAAGTAGTTGTTAAATGTCAAGATAAATGCGCCATTTCGTTTAGTGAGTCATTTCGATTGTCTAAATATATGAACTGAGTTTTCTTCGATTCGGTTCCGAACATTTCGTCTAAGAAAGTTAGTAAAAATACACAAAGTTGTAAATTCGCAATTTTCTTGCAATTTTCAACAGTTTTTAGAGTCGATTTTTTAAAAATACATCAAAGTAGTAAAATCGAGTGCATAAACGTAGTAAAACTTGATGCTGATAATAACATAAAGAATTTGTGAGTGTATTCTTCTGTATAATTACGAGGCAAAGAAAAATTTAACTTGTATTAGAAAGTGACATTTTGTAATATTGGAACAGATATCGATGCAACTCGCTTTTAAATTTTATACGCAAATTACCAAGCATTTGTAATTTTTTACTGACGTCACTATGCCATTATTCCGTTATTACGTTATTCGGGAAGTGAATCTCCAACTGCCAGGAAGTGAATGCAAACGAGGTATTAAATATTATTATTTTTGGGATTAATTTTAACATTTTTAATTAAAGCCTAGCCTTATAGGATCACAAATTAGTGAAAATATAATTCGAAACAGTACATAAATCAGTAAAAATATAGTTCAATATTTATTTGCACAGAAGGATTTATAATATAGGGAGGATGAAAGATTCTTTTATAACGAAGTTTATTTCCCCCTTTCTTTGCAACAATTTTTATTTAGTGTTATTTTAGATCATTGGCTTTAATTAAAAAAGTTAAGTTAATTTAATCGCAAATTCTATGAAATATTCCCAGCTGCGGCTTTTGCGTATCCATAGGCGCTGCTTTTACGTATGTGTGCACAACTTTCTATGTAAATGATACCTAAAAAACTAGTAATTTCGCTTTAGGAGTAATATTACAATGCAATCAATTAAATGTACATTCCAATATATGTATCAATATCACCATGTGAATGGGTATTTTTACTCTCTTGCTGTGTAATTTTACTCTTTTGCAAAGTCTTTTACTCTATCGAATAGTATTTTTACACCTACTGAATGTAAATCACGTGGTAAATTTTTACATTCTCTTATAGTAGTTTTACACATTGCTGCATTATTATTACACTGCGTTGTAAATTTACAACGTTGTAAAATTACTCAATTATTTTTTAGAGTGCATGTATAACATTGTATTGTAATTGTTATTTAATTTCATATAAATTTAACACGGTTCGTTTTAAAATAATGTGAGTGAGAGTGAGAAATTGTAAATTTAATTATATTACGTTTTCTATCTGCTTGTACTCAATATACGTGAGGGTGAAAATACACCTTCCAGAAATACGAGAAACGTAAGCAGGAAATCCCTTCAAACGAAGAGAAATAATTTCGTCGTAATTTTTTGAAGGTGGATTTGGGATATTTCAGCTTAAGTGTCTTGTTTACAGGAGGAGTCTCACTGGGCGGGAATAGATGTTGTGTTTTCATTATATAAACACCTGTGCCTAAAGTGGGTTCCAATGATATCGAGCGCGCGTGATTCAAATGTTTTTTGAGCTATTCGTGGAAAGTAGCAATGTTTGGTCTGTCCTTGAACTTTGTACGACTTTGAAGTGCCAGAGCCCCAAAATCCTTGCGTAAAGTGAGCTTGTAATAGCCACAATGGTTGGCATATAACAATGTAAAATTTTCGTGCCGCGGGGGACTTTCCTCGACGGATAAGCAATGGTGCTCGAAATGGCATGTGTTATACACGTATATACCCTTTTCCCTTCGAGAAGGTATAGTGTGAGCTTTGCATTGTTATTTTCATTCTCAAGGGGAGGCAAGCAACCAAGCAAAACTCTTTGCGTTCAGAAAAGAGCAGTATGACACTTTTCAGCCTCTTGCATGTAAATATCTCTTAATTGGCTCTATGTAAATTTTGGCTGTGGCAACGAAGCGAATACAAATCCCCAGTAATGCTGAAGTTTGCTGAGGTTCGGCCAATGTTACAAATGAAGATATTCAGGGGTCGCCGGAACGGAACAACGTATCATACATGCATGGAGTACGTAAAGAAATCAGGCTGAGGGCGCCTTAAGGACAACCCTTGATAAGGCAAGCCGCACAAGAAACTTGAATTGGAGCAAAGATGGGGGCGAATCATTCGCCGGCAGTGTTTTTTTCCATCCTCCATGGAGTCCTCTGAAGAGATCTTATTTGGTCCTTGGTGCTGTGAGTGCCATTCACTCGTTATTCAAGGGGAAGGCAAACATTTTGATTGAATTGTTCCAACGCTTGTTGCGGTTACTTGGATTGGGATCTGATGATAACGACAATGATGATGATAATAACGATGCTGGTAATAGCAGCCAGAACTCAAGTGGCTGCCAATTTAGCCGTTTCGTTCTGTAGAAAGCTCTGTTTGTAGACCTTTCGGGGTGGCATACTGACGAACATAATGGCGAGCTTCGAGCAAACAAACAGTTCCCTTTCAATTAGATGTGCTAAGAAATTTCCCTTTTCCATAAAACAAAAGAAATATTAATCAAAGTCTGGCGAAAAGTCCCTTAGGTTTTAATATATAAATCCAAATAAAAATAAATACAAAGTTATTTTGCTTACCCAAAGCTTCTTTCTGAAATGTCTTGGAGTTTGTTATCGATCAGTTTAAGCGTTTCCAGCCTGAGGCCTTGAAAGGTTTCATCGTCTACACTCTGCAGCTGTGTCCTGGACATTTCGATAAATCTCACTGAGCTGTGCAAAAATTCTGAAAGAAAAAGAGTTCGAATAAATGTTTATTTCATATGAAATCATTACAGGCGCAATTTTATATTCATTGTATTGTTAGAATTTTATGCGGCTTTTATGTTATTCACACCAGTTGCATTTTACATACGTTAAAATGTTGCTTGCAAGAAAACAAAATAGCTGAGAAACTTCCGGGTGCGTAGTAAACACTTACCAACAAATAGGTAGAAAATAATTGTAGAACGTTTTTATAATAATAGTAATAATAATTTTAAATATTATTTTAAGGTATGTCTCGAATTAGAATTATGTTATAGTAGTTTTTTTGTCAGAAGGAGGAGTTTCTTTAGCGAAACCTGCATGCTTAAATTATAATTAATTTTAAAGATTAAATATAATAGATGAATATTGGTAATCTAATTACCAATAAAAAAATCGAAAAATAACTCTTATTACTGAAAAGTAATAAAAATATCCGGAACTAATAAAAAGTAAGGCGGAAAATAACTTTTATTAGAGATGAGTATCTCTGTCGAAAGTTTTGTTCTGAATTTTAAACAAAAATATTGTAATTCCACACGGAACATTGCTTATGAGGAAAATATTTTCAATTGTTTTAAAATGAGCAAAATCAATAATGTTTAAAGCCCAAACTAAAAAGGTTTAAAAACGGCATTTCAAATCTTCCCACTGAAACCGCACATGTAGTTTATAACGTAAACTTGTAAGCTTTAAAGAAGTCTAAATATGTATTTAAACTTTCTTAAAGTTTATTAATAAAACTTGGCAGCATACAGTAAGTTGAAAATGTTGTGAGTGAGATTGATGACGTAAGTGTAATTTTCTCCAGTTTCAGAGTTCGAAAACTAAAGCGTAGGTACTTAGTTTTCAAAAACTTCAAATTAGGAGTTTTTTATTAGAACTGAAGTACTATCTTCAAAAAATTACACAGAGGCATAGGGAACACCAAAACTGCTAGTTGCGCAGCGGCGCACAGTGGGCTGATATGAAAGCGTAGAAGACTTAGGAAAAAAAAAAATGACTAATTTATTTTTAAAAAATAATCGCGGAAATGATATCTACTATCAAAAACAATGGGCCCTGTTCTTGTTTTCGTACCAAAATGAATTCGCCCGAATTTCGGACTTTTAGTGTTCTCATTTTCGTTCGAAGCGAATTCGATGCGAAATTCAGACAACTTCACTTGTTCTTAAATTCGGACTAAACGGAAATGCACCGAAATTTGACAGTTTTATTTTCGGTGCCGTTGCAGTTAGTGGATTTGAAAGAAAATTGACGAAAATGTAAGTTGAATAAAATAATTTTGAGAATTTACGATTTAAAATAATTAAAACATACTATTCTAGGGGTAAACACACAAATGCAAGCCAATTTAAAGCTCTAGTGGAATTTGTGGAGAAAAATCCCCAGGTGGTCCTATTCACTAAAGGGTATGATGAGACTAGAAGTTGCAACTGGGACAAATTAGTCGAAACGTTGAATAGTTTAGGACCACCGTGCCGCGATCTTAATGGTTGGAAAAAAGTTTGGTCTGACTTCAGAGTTAACATAAAAAAAAAATTAATCCACAACAAACAAGAGATAAAATGCACTGGTGGAGGTCCCAATAAATTATTACATATTTCACCTCTTGAGGAAACTGTGGCAAGCTTGACTGGTCTCTATACGGCTGTTGGGGGATTGGAAGGTGCAAGGACATTTGGGATTCCAACTAATGTACCTAATGAAAGGCGACCCGAAACCCAATTTATGGAAAATTCTCCAACCGAAATTTTATTTGAAGGCACCACTTCCTGTGAAGACACAACCATCATTGAAGAAGTACATGACAGCAGTTCATCGGTCCAAACAGATTCGAATAGAAACACATCTCAAGCTTCTACGTCTTACACAATTCAACAACCCCAAACCAGACGTGCACCTTCAAATGGGAACTTGGCGGCTTTAGAGAAACATATCAGTGCAAATGAAAATATCTTCAATGGAATTGCCAAATCCATCAGCAATTTAGAAAAATCTCACAAAGATATAGGCTCCTATCTTAGGAGAACTTATAAGGCTGTTGATACTCTTTGCCACTTAAAAAAGGAAAAATTAAAAGAACACATCCGCCATAATAAAGAAATGGAGAAATTGATGTATGAAAAACTTAAAATTAAAAAAAGACTACTAGAAATAGAAGAGAACAAAATTCAGAGTTGGAATAACGATGATGTATAGAATATCAGCTAAATCCCATTTTAACTATATAACATTGAATTACTTTTTTTAATTATTTTTATCGTTTGTTTTTGTTTTATGTATAAATGTTGAAAATTGAATGAAAACTCAATATTTGGAATAAAGATATATTTAAATTGAACTTCATTTTTTTTTAACTATTTACATAAAGTTGGCTTAATTATAAAAAGAATTTTTAATGGAATTTCTAATTCTTTGAGCTTCCTCAGAATTTTCACCTTCTGTAGTTATCTCAAATTGTAATTCAGTATCATACTGCAAAATTTCACTCACAAATTCATCGTTTCCTATTCTATAATATATGCAGATATTATGTAAGGCACTACAAACGTTTATAATTTGTGCTGCTTTTTCTGGTCTGTAATGCAATTCTCTAGCTTGTATCAAACACCTAAATCTATTTTTTAGAATCCCAATGGTCCTTTCTACAATATTTCTTGCCTTGGCATGTATTTTATTGAATCGGGTCTCAGAAGCAGTACAAGGCTCTCGATAAGGTGTCATTAAGTATGGCTCTAAGCCATAACCAGCATCTCCCAAAATTAGAGAATTCCTATCTCCATGAACATATTGAGAATTCAAATATGCTTTAGCATCTGATGTTCTCCATATTGCTGCATCGTGACAAGATCCAGGATGTATTGCGTCGACTCCTATAATTCGCATTTCATGATCGCAAATCTATAGCGTTAGCATAAATTAAGAGATTTTTTAAAGTTTTATAAATTACTTACTATCATCGCGTTAATGCTATAATACCCTTTTCTATTGTAAAAAAGGTGTTTATTTTCCCTTGGCGCTATTATTTTCACATGAGTGCCGTCTACGCAGCCTATAACTCGTGGGAATCCACTTCTTTCAAAAAAACGTTGCTTGGATTGTTGCTTCTGTTCTTCTGTCATGGAAATGCTTATCCATTTTGAACACAGTTTTCTCTCCAACACATCTAACACTTCTTTTAATACTTTACAAAAAGTAGTTCTTGCCAAGCCAACGTCTATCTCTTTTCCAACTCCTCGTTGGTAACCGCCTTCAGCAAGAAAACGAAGGCAAGCTGAAATTTTTAGTACTGGTGGTGGAGATAATGCATTGCCTTCTTTTAATTCTCCATCTACCTCGTCAAGTATATAACGAAATGCTTCTTTTGAAAGCCGAAAATATTTCCTAAATCTCAAATTTATGTTATTTTTAACACACATAACATAAAATGTTTTTACTTACAACGAAGGTGGAAGTTCTAGAGGATTGCATTTATCCCTAATTGATCGGCGATATCTTCTTAAATAGGTATATTTATGCCTTTCTTGCTCTTCTTCCTCCATTTGAGCATATAAATATAAAATATGTGCATCCATCACAACCAATCACACAAATTTAAAATTTATAAAATATTAACTTCCTTCACACAGGAGGAAATGACATTTCCAAATTAATTTCGAAAGCTTGTTTCGTTTTTTGGTGTTGCCTACACGCACTTTTCAATTCGCCCGAAAATGAGAACACCTAAGTGATTTTCGTACGAATCTAATTTTCGTATTCGTTTTCGTATTCGCACGAAAATAAGAACAGGGCCCAATATAATATTGTTTTATAACTTTTACGTTTTTATCAATTATTTTCAAAGTTACGAGCATTTAAAGATTTTTTTGTATGAAAAAAAAACATAATTTTTTGAAAAAATCGTAACTCTCATTTCATGAAAAAAGTCACATAACATAAAAACATTGTATTAGTATGTAGATTTCAAAAATCTACATACGAATCCTTAAGTCCCTACTTCGCGATTTCAGCCCACTGTGCGGCGGCGCACCGAAAGGGCGCCACCTCGCAAACAACGCATTGGTGTGCGTGTTCTTGGAGAGCTTTGTAATCTTTAATAGTTTAATGACCGAATAATGCTTCTGAATCAAACTTAAAAAGTTTTAAAAATGCGGTAATCTTTATTGGTTTAAAATAAAAGTTTAAAAATTAATCCAATTTTCCGACAGATAATGCTGATTTTATTCCGAATAATTTCCTTAAGAATAATCACTTATCGCAGATATATTCTTAAGATATGAATTTGGAGTGCCAACACTTCGATCAAAATAGCTTTTAGAGTATTTCACGTCATATTAACCACAAACTGCAAAATTAGGTGGCCAGCATTATTTACTTCGTTTGAAAATTTAGTGGAATCATTTGCTGACAAAGAAATGCCTTTACGGTGTAACGAAATGAACGTTATGGACTGGCCTTCATAATCGTCAGATGTTATAAAGGCAGATTTTCTAGCAAAACTGAAAAATTCTCTGCAATTATGGGAAATAATTCAATTAGCATGGACCAGTAAGCAGGTGCTCCATGCCTCATAGATGCACAACCGTGATTCAAAATAATAGCTACGGAACAAACTACTAACGTAATATGAAATAATTATACCTATTGAATATTTTATTTGTTTCCCTTTTTACATAATTGTTCAAAATGTGTATAAAAAAACCTGCTATTTTAATGAACTCTTTTAGAAGCATATGCAAATGAAGAAATATTATTTATTTAAATTATCAGAGGAGAGTGTTATGTGTTTTAAATATAAATAATAAAGATTAATTTAATACCAATATAATAATATTTTTCACATCAACTTTATTGCAAATTTTGTCTAATTCATGTAAATATTTCAATCACTGCTATTTTCATGCACATAACTGTATGAATATATTTTGTTTTTGAAGATTCATAATGATTAGTATATAAGATTTATCTAACTATCAGCCAGTTTCTGTAACTTTTAGCGAGAACTCACTTCAAAATTCTCAACTACTATTAGAATATTCATTTGACAGCTAACCGGCTAATTGACGAAAATACATACTAAGTTTATTTATCGGTAGAATACTTAACAATATTATTTTTTACAAAGTTACAATGCTGTCCTTTCAATTAATATTATTGGCATCGAGGGATGTTGTGAGTTAAAAGACGCTTTTTTCGCGACACTTCAAATCTTTCGGAGATTTCCAAAGACAGGTTCAGGGCAACTCTTCGGTTTAATCGAGAAACGGTGCAATTTTTAGTAGAAAATTTGAGCCCCTTTATGAGAGAAGGTATAAGAAACACATTTGTACCAGTTCCCTTGAAAATGCCACGTTAAATTTCTTCGTTACTGAGTCCGTGCAATGAGATACATATGTATATGACTTTTTCGCTGATATCTCGCGGCTTTGTACATAATTTTTAATTTTATATACATTTCATATAAATAAATTATTTATGATACTAATTTTTCTATTTACATTATTTGCAACCTGCTGTTGACTCTTCTCTTCAATTATTCAGCAAATCACTAACTAAACAAGTGTATCTCACGAGCTAAACATAGCGTGATTGTTATTTCACTATTTTTCGATTTTTTCTCACTTTTCAATATGAAATTAGAAATGTGAGAAACTATTCACAGTGACATTTTTGTGACCTATTAGTCACCGTGAGAATTACAGAAACTGGCTGCATAGGTATTTAACTATAGGATGTACTTCATAAATGTATTTCATGCTTTAAAGGCGAATAATATTTAAAATCTGCATAACCCAAAGAAAGTTAAGTGAAAAATTTCATTTGGGATTATCTTTTCAAAATTTTTGCCCAATAATACTCGAAAATTTTTTGATTTCCTGTACGGAATTCAAATTTATTTGTTTGTTGCGGAACTCAACGAGGTATATCTTTGGCATGTTTGTATACATTTTGCCCTAAGAAGTTTGGTGAGTAATTTGCGCCATTCAGAAAAGTTCACATTCTAAAGGAAGGGGAAATTTACTGCGAAACTTGGGCTCTCGTAGTATACAATACAATAAACGAGCGCAACGGCCCACGCTTCCTTGCAAATAGCTTTTCACACTTCAATGCTAAGCTCTAAAGGCATTCGCCAAACTTGCTCTGCGTTTCTTACCTGTCCGTGCATAATTTTCAAAACGAAAACTTTTAGCAGTAAAGAGCTCACAATTCCTTTACAGACTGAAAGTGCACAGTGGTTAGCAGTGCATGCACAAAAGGCAGGCATTCCACTTTCCGTGTTGAACATCCCCATCTATCACGAATTCCACATTCGTTGGCTCCACTACAACAAGCATCCACTCGAACGACATCAGTTTCGCGAAAATCGGCAACTTCCCGTAAATTATTTGTAAGAACAATGAAAAATGCTTCACACATAAAGAAGGTGTATTAGCAGCAGGGATGCTGCATGTTTTTCGCAAGGGGAAAATAATTTTGGGAAATCACTGGTGCGGAAGTAGATGACACTTAAGTCGTTCGGGAGATGACTACCGGAAAATCAAAGCTGTGCTCTTGTCTTTTGCTTCAAAGCATTGAAATGCAGAGCTCTTAATATAAACGAACATGTGCGACCGGTTGCCAAAGGAAAAATCTGAAAGCAGTTGGGTCAAACGAACCTCGGACTAATAAAAGTCATTTCGTTTTATCATTGTCAAATTAGTTCAGTCAACAGGGAATTCTGGGTAGAAAGGTTTTTTCATTATTTCGTATATTAATCCTAGATACGAATATTTCTGACTTTACGTCTACACTTCAAATAAGAGTTTGTATGCAGGAAGATCGCGGTCTGATGTGGGCCCTTTACCTACGGAATGACACATATGTATATGGGTACTGAGATTTTAAAGAAGATAATATTTTCATTAAAATCATTTCACTGGTTCTTGAGATTACTGAGCCTACAGACCAGATACAGTTTGACATTTATGCATATAATACTATAAAGTATATGTAGATATATAACATATATAATAATACCAATCTTTAGCGCTTATTTCAATACTTTCACATTATTTTGTATAAAAAACGAAGTTGTGAAATTGAAGTATATATGGTGTCAACATGTTGGAATTCAAAGTGCCAGATTTATGCGAGATAAATTTATAAAATTTATGGAATTTCCATATATTCGCACATTGACTTAACCCAAAAACAAATCAGTTTGATTCATTGGCAAATGAGTTTAAACTAAACAGATATATTTGATATATTCAAAAGTAAATTTAACCCGCAGATAGGTTAAACTGAAACGTAAATATATTTATTTAACTCAACCACAGTACGTTAAACCGCGTAAAATGTTTTAGTTAGAAAAAATATTTATATGTATTCATAAAAAAAATTCTAAGAATATTAAATTGGTTTGCCTTTTGAGGTAAAACTTATCTGTGGATTGGAAAAGTAATCGCTAAAAAACTGCACTGTTTGACTGTATATCTGTCTATCTAAATGTACATCACGAAAAAATCGCTGGACTTATGAAACGTTATGACCTCGCTGGCAATATCTGAATAATAAAAATTTCACAGTCAGAGAAATTGAAAAATTACAATTACTAAAATCGTTCGTACAAAGCATTTCAATTTGTTATTATTGTGCCCATGCAAAGGAAACTCCGGCAAAACCTCATTCTGATAATAAATACAGAAATATCAGGTGCGTCGAGCCCCACCCCCCTTTTCACGGATCCGAATGCAAACTATGCGAGAATTATGTGCTAAATATGTGTTAATTATGTGCCGAAAACAAATTTATTGTGCTCCAAAATAAAGTGCTTTTTTTAAACACTCAAAATGGGGGGTGTAGCTCGACGACGAGTTACACCCCCCTCAAATTGTGAGCAAAACCATTTTTTTTCTTCAAACTAGAATTATGTGCTTTTTATGTGCTTCAAGAATGTGCAACAAAGAAGTTTGTAAAGTTAATTGAAAAAAAAATAGTCGACATTTTCAAAAAGTGCGAATCCGATAAATTACTCGGCATGCACTAAATTCAATCAAAACGCGTAACCAAATTCTTTTCTCAGCAGCACATAATTCCTTCGTCGCCGTCAGTCGAATAATTAATTGCCAATTCATAAAAAACGCGATTTCGAGCGGCAACCCCCACGAAAAATATGAAAAATATACCCAATTTACTGGTTTATACATAAGAAATAAAGTCAATCTTATAAAGAAATGTCTGCCTTTTTTTTCTAAAATAAAAAACCATTCCATATTCGAAAGAAAAAAAATGCAATCGCAACATAAAAATTATAAGCAACACCTGATTCGGCGCGGAGTTTATACATTTGATTAATAATGATTTTCAAAATTTGAAGGGGGCAGCACGATATCTCTATTGTATTAAACAATTATTTTTGTGCTCAAGAATGAAAGGCACAGAAATTATGTGCTCTTTATGTGCTTTCGATTAAGCCCGAAAACGAATTTTGTGCTCCAATTCCACCCAGTTTGGAGCATTTTCAAAGTTTCAAGAGGGGGGAAGGGAGGTAGCTCAAAATCACTTTTTTATTAACAAATAATTATGTGCTCGGAACTAAAAAGCACAGAAATTATGTTCTCTTGATTGAGCCAAAAACGATTTTCGTGCTGCAATCCCATCCGACTTGGAGCTTTGTAAATAATTTTTGAGGGGGGTCTAGTTCGACATCGCGTTTTTTATAAATAAACAATTTTATACTTGTAAAATCAATGCACAGTAATTACGTGCTAATTATGTGCTCTTGATTAAGCCAAGGAACGATTGCCGTGCTGCATTTTTTTTGGACTTGACATATTTTCCATATTTGCAGGTCGAAATCGCGTTTTTTATGAATTGGCAATTAATTATTCGACTGAAGGCGACGAAGGAATTATGTGCTGCTGAGAAAAGAATTTGGTTACGCGTTTTGATTGAATTTAGTGCATGCCGAGTAATTTATCGGATTCGCACTTTTTGAAAATGTCGACTATTTTTTTTGCAATTAACTTTACAAACTTCTTTGTTGCACATTCTTGAAGCACATAAAAAGCACATAATTCTAGTTTGAAGAAAAAAAATGTTTTTGCTCACAATTTGAGGGGGGTGTAACTCGTCGTCGAGCTACACCCCCCATTTTGAGTGTTTAAAAAAAGCACTTAATTTTGGAGCACAAAAAATTTGTTTTCGGCACATAATTAGCATATATTTAGCACATAATTCTCGCATAGTTTGCATTCGGATCCGTGAAAAGGGGGGTGGGGCTCGACGCACCTAGAAATATCAACATAAAAACCAAATCTGGCTATCCAATTTATACAAGTAGATATTTATATTTTGTTTCTCAGTACTAAAGGAAAAGTTTCATATTTCCTTTGTAGTCGTGAAAATATGCAGTAGGTACCTACTCTTATTTAATTTTTAACTAATTAAAACATTGTCGACCGGTCACGAGTTAACTTGTGTTTTCATGCCCAAATGTTGTTGATCGGTCACGAGTTAAGCCGTGTTTGCACTTGCATTATCGATTTCAATTTATGAAATCCAGGGCGATATAGAATATTGCAAAAGCTTTATTCATCGTGTTTAGTCGTGACGCTATTAGTTATTTTTTAAGAAATGAAAATACTTTGCTTGGTATTTAGGTTTTTATTTATTTAGATTGTTTAATTTCACATTCAATTATAAAATAATAACCGGTGACATGAAGTCACTTCTGTGTCAAATTGCCGGCCAACAATGTGTTAATTGAGCTGCTCTTTTGCAAAAGAATTCCTTTGCGGTTGTAGTTGCGAAATAAACATATTCAGCGTAGCCTTCATACTTTCATACCACTGTTGTTAAGGGGTAATAAAAATTAAAAGCTGGTTAGAGCATGTATTAAATTACTAATATTACCTGCAATATGCTCCTACAATTTTGTATTACAATAAAACATGTTTGTGACAAATTCGTCCTCATACAACACCTTTATAGCTATGGATACATGGGTTAGGGCGGACTTTAACAAATTTTTGAAAATAAAAAAATAAGTAGGTATGTTCTTGGAAAAGTCTTTGCATGTTTAAAATTCATCAGAACTTGAAGTTCACATAAAAACCAATTAAAGATCTAAATCTCGTCCCACTGTCCAATTATGTAATCCACCAACGCAAAACTTAACTTAAATTAACCTCAACATGTTGCATATTGTTAGATTTGGTAGCTGATTTTAGCCTCGAGCTCTAACAACAATCATGTTCACGATGCCATGCAATTTCTCATTTTTTTCCAGAATTTCTTCTTTAGAGTTTTCATTTTTTTGCTAAGCCTTTGTGTGGGTTACGTTTCCATATTAGTTGACATTTTTCCTTCTTCCTGACAAGAACTTCCCACTTTCTCTGTGACTTTTACATGGAATTGCTCAGCGGAAAAAATTTTTGAAATGAAGTTTTAATGAGCAGACTTTTGTCGGTCTTGTTTTGCTTTCTGAATCGATTTTCGTCTGCATGCTGTGGAGAGTTGATGATTGATACCTACGAAGTTTGTGCACACAGAATGCTATATAACTTCTTTATAGAGGGCCATGTGGAGAAATGCAAACAGTAGTTTTTACAACATTATTGTGTTTATAAAGACATTGTCAATTTTTGCGTTTGATGGTACACTACTTTGTAAATGTTCTTTGGCTTAATTGGTGAAATGGTACCATTGCACGCAAGGACTTGCAATTAATTTAGATTGGAAGGAATTTGGCTGTAGCTTCACCAAATAAAATTGTACTTTTAACTTTTATAGAGAGTTGGTTGTCAGTTTATAGCAATAGTTTGTCCATTGATTTAGTTTTACAGGCTAAAGCAATTATATTTTTGTGGGAATTCTATTCCTGCAAGTACGCTGTAGCAAGTAAGACTAATAATGTTGTAAAAGGTATTAAAAACAGCAATTTTAAGTTACAAGGTACGGGTTTTATGAACAATCAGTTTGCCATCAACGAACCCAAAAAATACTTTTAAAATTAAGGAGAGATGAGATTCCATTGTAATGGTTATAAAAGGTTTGATTTTTTTTTTGCATTTCCTGGAATTACAAAAACATGTAGACAAAATGTCAAGTCAAAAATCAGGAAAATAGGAAAATTATAATCTTTGAATGGCAACAGATAGAAACTATCTTCGTGTACGTACTTAAAAGTTTTCAATAACTTTTTTATGGAAACAATTTTTCTCGATCCAGATTTTAAAATAAAATAAAAAATAATTTTGCAATCGTATGGCTACAGTCAAGCTTACCTCTGTTAAATTTAAGTAAAAATGACAGCAAAATAAAATGTTTTTTGAATATTTGCCAACTGGAGAAATTCTATTCAAAGTTTCTGAAAATAATCGTTTATCTGTATATACAGCAGATATGGATATTTTAATTCTAGTCTAAGGACTCCTCATAAAATAAAATGCAAAAGTTTGAAAAAAAGAAGACAAGAAACTCCCACATATTATATAAATACAACACAAAGTAAAAGGAGAAACCAAACCTTTGAATATAAAGTTATGAAGTCTGTTCAGAACAGCCTTTTTAGGCCGAAGAAAATGGACGAACTGCATATATAGACATCACTCATGTCTACAACTCTGATAATGTTTTCAAGTACACCTGCCTCAAATTTCACCTATAAAAGTTCTACAAAGTTTGATATTACGCCAAAGGCATAAATAGATAAAAGTCAATTTACCTACATCAATTCGATACAGTCGAAAAGAAAACTTTTAATGCCCTTGGCGAGCTCTTAGCTCTAATGATATAACACAAAGTTGAGCAACATATGGAGCCCGACAAACTTTTGCCGTGACTTCGATTATTTCGTACTTGAATTTCTTAAGATCCTAAACTGAGTTGTTCATACAGATGCCCTCGAGCTCTATGAAGGAAAAGTTATTCTGACTTCTTGTAATGTTTGCACATAGGAAAGTATTAAGACATTTTGGATGTGCAGTTCCAATTGTGGCAAATAACTTGTGCGAAGTAGGTTTAATATATTTATTAAATCTTACTGCATTAAAGAGAAAAGTACAGTGATCCAAATCCTCAGTACTGCTAACTTACATAGTTTTGAATCAATTATGATGACAAGTTCGTATTTATGTAGGTATATATAATACATTTTTGTTTTACAAATATAATCTTGTATAACTATTTTCGATATTATTAAATTAAATAATTGTTCAGTTTAATAGAAGCTATTTGATAGTGACCTTTTAATGACCTCTGGTCAAGATTAAGGGGTTAAATAAGGCCGAGATTGTAAGGACACTTCAAGGTTAAAAGTTGTGGAATAGAAACTTAAGCACCTTCAGCTTTATAAACAAAAAGTATTATATTAATATGAGGAATAAAAATCTTTCGGATGAGATGATGTGGCACATTATTGGAATTTTCCGAAGACAACGTTGATTCAAAATCAGTTTTGCCTTGTCTTTTCTCACTTTCGATGTAACAATGATAATTTTTAATCAATATTTCTATACTTCTATACTCAATCTATACTTAATATACAGGGTGTCCCAAAAAGTGGTGTCAAGAGGAAGGTCAGAGGTAGATCACCCCCGCGCCGTTCAAGCGATCTGGAAGCTGAAAAAGACCAATCAACTGTTCGTTTTCTATTCCAGAACAGAGCTTAACACTATTTTGGATTTGGACTATTTATTTTGAGCCAAATTTAGGTATGCTATCATAGGGATAGGTCAATAAAATCCTCAGGGTAAATAGCCAATGAAGTAAAGAAGTTTTTAAAACAGGTTTGGATGAAACACCTTATGTCAGTTTTTTTTAATTAGCTCTCAAAGATGTAGAGATATTTTATTTCTTTAATTTTTTACATTTCTAGGTTCAAGGTTTGAAGGTTTTTGGCGCAATGGTATGCGCTATTAAATTAAATCTTTTGTGTTGGTTAGGCCTATTATTCAGGTAAATTGGAAGAAAAAATCAAACATTTATTTCAATTATTTTAGTCACTCTGACCACAAATATCTTCAAACTCGTAGTTTGGTAAAAAATCGGGAACAAAAATCATAACTCATAAACTAAGCAAAATCGCTTAACATACGTGGGGGTGATTTATCTCTGGACTTCCCCTTGACACTACTTTTTGGGATACCCAGTATAAAGAAGGATGTTTGTTTATATGTAAGAGGTAATCCCGGAAACTACTAAGCCGATTTGGATTTTCTTTTACCAGTAGAAAGTTTATAATCCCACGGTTGTTATAGGCTATAAATTTACACTAATTAACACTTTTGCATTAATTTATACTACTTTTTTGTGTCAGAAGTCGTGTTTTTTTTTAAAACAGTTTTTTAGAGTAATGTTGGAAACTAGTGAACCGATTTGAATAATTCTTTCATTTGTACTTGTATTTGTATTTGCACACGATTGGGTGGTAGATGACTTGATTCAAGCAAATTATTGTTAAGTATGTCAGTTTTCCACAATGTAAAGTTAGAATTCATAGTCTTCTGGCATTGGGCACGCATTTTAAAAAGTTTTTTCATTAAGGAAGTTTGAAAAGAATCACAACAAATACGTCATTCCTAAATACTTTCCGATTCGAAGTTAAAAATATAGTTTTTTAATTTCTTTACCTGAAGTTAATCGCAATTGTCATAAACGGGCTATAAAAACATATAGTATCTACAATATAAAACTTTGCACCAAAAATAAGACCCAAAAGCAAACCAATTTTCGTAAAACTAGGCTGGTCTGTTATTATTGTTGTTACATTTTGAATGAATTCTTCTAATAAATTTAAAAAATAAAAGTGTTTTATGGAATTTTTTGGTGGAATTTCATTTAATAGTATAAAAAATATATCAACTAATTTTCATCCAAATTAAAAATGGTCGATTCCAGCCGATTTTCGAATTTAAGTGGAACTTATCATAATTTACTTCAAGGTCCAAAATATTTGAAAAATTATGAATGCAAGAGGAAGAACAAAGTAAGAGCAAAACTTTGAAACGAAGTACAGGCGAAAATACAAAAAGGAAAGTTGGACAGTTTTGGATGTATGTATACATAGGTACATGTGAAAATTGTACAATATTTTTATGAAGCAAATCGTAAGTAAAATGCAGAATTTGAATTTCAGTGCAGTATATTATGACATAATCATAGATAATAATTTTTCTATTATCAAACGTTTATTTTAAGAAACAAACATTTTCATTCTATAGTAAAAATATCTTATATTTATACCTAAACTTTCTCGATTTTGACTTTTTGGTTGATAGTGACAATAGTTTTCATTTAAGTTGATAATAATAAGTCTGCTGATATTGGTTGATATTGATAATGTTTTTTAATTTTACCGTCGTGGACATGTTGACTCATTCTCGGTTCTTATATCAAGTTTTTGATTTATCTGTCATTTGACAACGTAATGGAACTTTGTATGCCTAAGACGACTCCTTCAAACTTGTTTGACTTTTTTTTTTTTATGAAAAACAAGGGTAGGTAAAAAGTTTCAGGATAAGTAATGAAATCCTTAGCTGAAATTAATGCTATTTCACAGAAATCTTACTACAGCTAATGCTGTAAACAGAAAACTCAAATAAATTCTTTTCCTCATAAGAACAAGAAGAAAATATTTAAGAATTTTCCTAAAGGAATCTCCAATTACGAAGGAATTCCGTTCTTTTAAGATCTTCTTTTGCTTTATACCTGAGGATTGCTAGAACGGGAACAAAAACACAAACCTATATCATTTATTTGAAAAATTTATTGACGAGCGTCGTTTCAAGATGTTATAGAAATTAAGTAGCTTTGTCGGGCTTAAAAACACGTTTGGTCGTGTCGCAGCAAGAAGTTTGCAGTCAAAAAGAACAAGGCCCAGAAATCCGCATGCCTGAGGGTAGTAAATAATTCATTGGGGTCCTCTGAACCTTTCTAGGTAGCCAAAATCATTTGAGGTTGAATTTTTCAATTACTTTACGTCTCTTGAAATCACTGAAATTTTCATGGTCGCCACTTGGGGATTTTACATTTTTCTGAGATCCCTCCTAGTGGTTACTGAGCCACAGGGACTTAAGGCCTACGGCACATTGTGGTCGCTTACCGAGGAGTCTTTGCAATAAAGTAAATCCGTAAATCCGTTAATATGTTCACGTCTGCAAACTTAAGAGTTTCACTGCGACTCGGAGGATTCCCTCGCTGTAATGGCGCGGGCGTTACAGCGGCATCAGCTCCTTTCCGAGTTGTGTTTCGTGAGTAACACAAAAAGTCAAGGGAGACGTGGGTAAACAAATCCATATCCTTTCGGAAAGTAAACAGTCTGGCAAGATGGCAGGGGTGGGTAAACCGAACACTTCAGGAAGCCTACTGTGTAACAGGATGGGAGGTGAAGTGTAACTCCATCGTGTGGTTGTTTGTGCTCACTTTACAATTGGAGTATCAATAGACAACTCTGTTTGTAGAGAAATGTTACGAAATTGTCAGAAGGCAAATATTTAAGCAATTGCACGAGAAGTTATTCCCATAATGATCCGAATTTGTACATGTTTTGGTGTAGTCTATGTATAGCATCCCCCGCATCGGTTACCTAGAGACCAGTGCTCTTGATAGAGAAAATTTGATGGTCTTTGACCTGCCTGAATGTTAATGAAATTTGTTTTTGCGAAATGCTTTGGGGGAATGTAAACACTTTAAAAAATTACTTTTGGAAGTTAATTAAATCGTGAACTGGTACAGGGTGCCTTTAACCCAAACAAGTTCAATTTTCGATGAAACCCTCAGTTCATAATAACTTTATTGTTTTCATGGCTAATTGAGTTGTCCCGATGTGTGAGTGTTCGCTTGAAGATGCTGAAAGGCAAACAAGAACAGCAAATATTTGTTCTCCTCTGTTGCTTGCCATCAAACAGCGTTCGCCTTTTTCTGATTTTCACAAAAATATTTTAAATTGGGAAGGTGAATTACAGCTTTTGGAGGGAAAATAAATACAGAAAAAAAAAGCTTATTACAAACTAAGCCCGTAGAGTTTGAATACCCCCTGTTTCATTAAAACGTTCATTCCTTATTACGGATGTTGGTAGGATCCAGAGTAGATATGTACCACACATATAAACAAAAACTGTATGCAGTGGCGGATTTAAACATTTGCCGCCAGTAGGCTATTCAAATTTTGCCGCCCTACCGACCTCTACAATTTTGTGTCAATTTCTAGATTATTTTTACAACCCAACGATTTAATTAAGATTGCACAAGAAATAGTTTTTGGGTATATTTCTGAGCTAATAAAAGCTCATTCATGTACTACTAATAAGGCGGGGTAAGGTATGCCTAATACTACTTATACAATAATGTACATTCGGTAAAAGTAATTAAATAATTTTATTGCGCTTACTTACAGTTTAAAAACAATATATTTAATTATCTGGTAATAATCCGGCTGATGATAACGATGAAATTCAATTAATTAAGTTGTGAAAGTTTTACAATACCATTTTGCGCGATTTTCTTTTCGCAAAATCATCAATTATATCGTCGTATGAAATCTTGTTCATTAGTTCTGACTCTATGCAGAAAAGAACTAAGGCTTAGCTTTTCTTGGCAAGGTAGATCTTAGATAATTTTTCACCCGTTTTAAGCAAGAAAAGCTTCTCTCACCCGAACAATTTGTCGCTGGTGTACATAGAACTATACGAACTGCTATATCCAAGTTTAGATAAACGTTTTGCAAATTCTGTTTTCGCAGGAACGAAGATAGACTTTTCAATGCTCCAGAATCTGGTTTTACTAAAATTTTTTCAGAAGAAATGTGGCATTGAAAATGTATGCATTCTTGAACTAAGTCAGTCTCTAAATCAATAGGATACATTTGTTCCAAGAAAAGGGCTTTTTCCGTAAGGGTTGATGATGACAATTGACAATTCACTAATTTTACATGTTGAGTTCTTTGTGTGGACCTATTATAATAACATTTAGGTATATAAATATGAATCTTTTTAATTTTTGTAAGACATAAAACATATTTTTGGCCCCAAATTTTCCGCCCATAAAATCTGCCGCCCTAGGCTCCAGCCTACTCAGCCTGCTGGTAAATCCGCCACTGATGTATGAAATGACGACGCAATCCTAACAAATTTCGGAACCTTGAGAAAACGAAGTTCTCGGGATCGCATCTAAACAGCCGAATTTCCAACAGCACCAATAATAAATATAAACAATGAATTTTATTTTGAATTCAAAGTCCATTTCTTAAGAAAATGAAAAGTTATTATATATAAATTTTAAATAAACTTTTCTTAAAGTTGGTCATGTTTTTAGAAAAACCAAAAAACCAAATATATCTTGGATGGAGGTTTGAAGCTGCAGAAAAATGTTGGAAGAATTAGTCAACGTTTTTTAAGAGTAGCGTTTACTTAATTCTTTATAGATCCTTGTACAGACATCGCGCATCATTCAAAAGAGGTTAAAAGAACCTTTCCACCGTTTCTTCACATATTAGGATCCGTTTCCAAATGTGAGTTATTCCAGTTCAAGTTCAAATTTTAACGAAATTTTGGATAAAAAGTGCATAGCTCGAAAAACGAAATTTCGATAAATTTTGATTTTGAATCCCCGTAACTCATACATCCTCGGACCCTAGCAAGTGAGGTATCGTTCAAAATAGATTTTATCAACTTTTGAATGAGTCTCCGCTCGACGTTATTACAATGATTTATAAGGACTTAACTGAGCGCTACTACTAAAAAACTTTGAAGTCGATTTTGAGGGGAAAGGATTGATTTTAGAAGAGAGAGGCGAGGGGTCAAGAACAAAAGTTTACTTAAGACACCCTAAGGAGTGGATTGGTATAGCGTTTCCTTCGTAGAATTCGAAAACTCTCTATATTAGATATTAATGATATGACCTTTATTTCAATTTTATAGCGAAATCAGATTTCAGTATTGTTAAACTTATGTATACTTATCCATACTATAGGATTAAATTTTTGTCGCAAAGTGGGTATATACATATGTAAATCCAGGCAATTTAATTTTATTTTCGAGAAATAAAAATTATTTAGTGGGTCCCACTTCATCAAAAACAAAAAAATGTAATATTTGGGAATTTTTTTTGGCGATTCTAATGTGAGTATTGATATAATTCTTTTTGGGTTACACTAAAATGCACTTAAAGTTAAAAAAAAAATATTTTTTATTTATTTTACATTGTGTGTTTACTAAATGCAGTATAAATAAAACACGCCAAATCAATTTGCGTCCTTAATATCTCGCTTTCGGATGATCTGAAACAGATTTCAGATCAGATTTATGATCAGTAATGTAATGGCTATGGCCCGTACTAGAATTATTAAATTTGGGGTAAAAATAACAAAATGGCGGACCATTAAATAAAAAATTTAAAATGACTTTATATTTTTAGCTATTTCATTGCAAACAAAAATTTTAAAATCAATATTTTTATTTGATTCTAGTTCGACCGATTGCCACACATGTACAAAATATGTGGAAAAAATTTTAAGAGAATTTGTCGAGTAGATTCTGAAAATTTTAGGACGCAAGGCGTAAAAACGTTGTTTCTAGAAAAACGCGTTTAAAGTTTTTTTTTACCATTACGCGGCCAAGCAGTGACTTTCGAATTTTGCTTATAAATACGGAAGGAATGCTTGGATCATCTTAAACATTTTACACAGTATTTCTGAAACATAATACTTTCGAAAAATGTAAAAAAACAAATCAATTTGTTGACAGTTGAGAAGTGGGTAGATCCCTTAATATGGGCAACTGTTCATAAATTTCAATTCAGTATAAAATTTCCTGCTAAACCTGGAATCAGAACAGATGTGAAAAGAACACATCTATTAATATTAGTGACTAATTTTGTTTTGTTCGGATTTCAGAAAAACTTTCGTTGTGTCACTCTTAAAATTTGTTCAATACATTTTGACATTTTGGCGTTGAAAAGAAAATTTAATTAACTGACAAACAAGCTTAATTTAATGTTAATTTATAAAGTTTGTTTTACAATGTTTGATTACATTAGTCTACTATTTTATGATGAAGTCACGTTACTTTTCATAATCTTTTAAAATTAGAAATTATCACGTCGAACTTCTGTTATTATTGGAGTAATCTTTAGGCACAAAATAAATTTGACATACCTTTTGTGAAAAACTAATTTAAAAATACTCATTTCAGCGCTCTTTGTAAAGTATAATTTGTTGAAAAGTCATTAGGACCTACAACGTACACGTGAAAAGCAATTTATCTTAAATAGATTGGCGACTGGCACCTGCTGCGCTGCTGTTAATTATGCTAAAGCACAACGTATACGCAAAAGCTTTGAGCTAATACTTTGACCATTAAAATTTAACAAACACTCTATGTGGGTGAGAGTTATTTCATTCATCCTGGTTACATATGTATGTAAGGGAATATATGTGTTCAAAATTCGCACATATGTATGTATATGCAATACTGGTGAGCGGTTTAACTTATTTACACGAGGCTGTCAAAGTTGACTTTGGAGTGCTAAAAATAGAGTTCAAAAATGGAATGGGGTTTTTCTCCCTTCCTCCCTACCTTTTATATTTGTACCTAATAAAGTAGGGTATCCAAGTGCTGCTAGTAATAGAGCCCACGTCAATATTTGTAAATTGATTTCCCCTGCATTGACATCGTTGACATCTACAATCTACATATAATGGGGCCGGTAGGATAAGCACTCTGTAGTCGGGCAGAAGAGTCGCCGGAGCTATCACGGAGTCATTTATTTAACCTAATTCCCGACCTTTTGTAGCTATGCATGTAACTGGGCAGGCACGAGGCCTGTAGGGCCGTACTGTGCCAACTGACATCCAGTGTAACAGCGGCCCTGCCAGGAGAAGTTCTTAAAGGGACATGTCCCGCCAGTTACTGAAACAACAATCAAGGCTAAGGCCTTCCCAGCAGAAATCCATAGATGTAAATGCAGATTAAATCAAGATTGACGAAACGAATTTAGGGATTGAAATGGGGTCAGCTCTTCCTGATTCGGCAATGAAAGGACATGAATTATGTAAAAGGGCCACGAGAGTAAGACACTATAAACCTGCAGAAAGCTCTGGGCTTTTTCTTTAGGCTGTAGATCCTTGATTATGCAAACAATAAACTTGAGAACAAGGATTTCAACAGATTTGATTCCAGCCAGATAGGCAAGCACCTATGCTAAACGTAATATGTCCCGAACGTGATTTTACAATTTACTAGTGTAGGCACGAACATGTCTCTTGTAAAATTTGTCAAGTCAGCTGGTGGCATTAAATTTCGAATTCACATATGAATTGTGAACATACTTTTCCAAATTTTACGTTTCCGTTTCACAAAATTTTATAGAACATAAACGCAGGGGAATTAAAAGTATTATTTAGGAAGTAATGCTAGCGACAATTAGCACATCATTTGTACTGCAATATGTAGAAATAATGGAAAATCTGTTTGAAAGTCTGAACTGGTGTTTTGATATATTCGATTAGCCCCTGTTGCAAAATAGTTAGTTAAGTTTCCTGCTTTTTGTTTGGTAAATTAAATTTTGTTTTAACATTTAAATAAACTACTCAATCCGCAATGAAAACTACATATATGATGATTTAACAATTTTTTGAATTCTTTTACAAAAATGACTGAATGGGTTAAAGTATAAAGAAATTGAACACTGTTGTCACTGACATATGCAAACTTAAGATTAAAATTTGTATGTGCGTCTTATGGGCAGTCCCATTAACTCAATGTCTCTTGAAAATAGAGGCAACTATTTTTTCATAGCCGAAGTACTTTTTGAGTGATTGAGAACATTTTTAATTAGTGATGAGCAAGTCTTGATCTCTTCTGTCAAGTCTTTGCCTCGTTTGTAAGACTCTTGCAGTCTTGTATTTTTATTGTCAAATATCTTGTATAACTTATTTACTCGTTCGTTGTCTTATCAGTAAAATGAGTAAGTGACTTTCAGCTACTTACGCGTTTAAGTAATCAACAATGAAAAAAGAAAAAAAGAAATAAAAGCAAACGATAAGAATTTTCGACTGAACTCTTATTTGAAGTAATCTCCTTATTTCCTTAAAAAATGATCAATCTGAAATTCATTTTGTAGACACTTTTTATCAATTTTATCTGAAAAAAATCCGAGAGTTGACGACAAGGCCCTAGCACCTTCAGTTTCGGAGTTCTGTACGCTAATCACTGCGGTATTTTAAGAAAATTATTTATAAAAGAAACAACTCCAATTATCTTCTTTTGATTTGGATCAGCAAAGCAGATAGAAATAAAAAGTTTCAGTTATTTAATTTACCACGGTGCATCCTTATAAAAATGTAAGACGTGTTTATTAAATGCGGAGATGTTTGTATTTTCATTTTTCAATTAATATCATATTTTAAAAAGTTTGGTTTAAAACACCATTTCGTTCTTGGTCAAGTCTCGCATGGTCTTGATCTTGGTCTTTCACTTTCTTAAAAACTAAGACCAAGATTGCGAGACCAACACCGATTCTGCTCATCCCTATTTTTAATGGTGCTGAATTCGCTTCTGCGGAGTTCGTGTTGAAATCGTTATTATAGGAGCCAAAATTGAGTAATTTTTTCCCAATTATTCCTAAAGAATACTTGTAACAGCAAATTAAATTATATTTTACGTGATTTCGAAAGCGCCGAATGTAGTAAAACCTACATACTTTTACCTAGCGTTTGAAAGGGTGAAGTACAAGAATAGGTTTCGCAATATTATATTTAGTTAGTAAGAAGCTGGGTATCGTTTAATATACGTTTTAAAGAATGCATAACTTATTTTTGAGGTAATTTTAATCTATGAAATTATATCAAAACGAACTCCTTAGTCTTCACTTCTTATAATTGCAGTTTTTATAACTGACTAGCGCAAAGGTAAGACCTGAATTATGGTTTATAGTGTTTTCGCGATTTTAGAATGGAGCAGAATCGTGGGCACAGCTAATCTTAAGCAATTGCAATTCATATCGTTATAAAAGAATTAAGAAAAGTGACCTTTTTAGATCCTTGGTAGGGTTCTTATTCATCTGGTAAATATATTTTCAGTAAAAGAGGTGAATTTGTTGCCAATAAAACAAGGGGTGCTTTATTACTGCATCTATCTAGCTTTATAAGTGGATTGCATTAGGTCCAAAAATTACCCAGTCAAAAGGACAGGTAATTCCATATAATTCCGTCTAAACAAAAGTTTCTTAAAAATTATTTCCGCATTTGGACGTAGAGAGCCCGAATATAAGTGGGGCGAATATTCAATGCAAATGCAGGATGCTTCATATCTCTAGAGTTGTGCAGTTTGAGGTAATTGTAAGAACATTCCTGGTGCATTAATAACGAACTGTTCAGAATCCGTGACAAGGCAATACCATAAAACTGTTTAATATCCCATGAATGCAATATCCCTGCACTGCCCTCCTTTCTGTGATTTAGGGTTATCCTTCGACTTTCAAACCTGGGGCAGAGCAGTCGGACCTGCACTATGGGAGAAAAAATAAATTCCCAAACAAAAGGTAGGAAATAAATGAAAAATAACTGGAAGAGCAGAACGGAGTGAAAAATATGTACAATTGCAGTTTTCCTGTTGCTCGGGAAGAAAACCTGATGCTTTG
Source organism: Eutolmus rufibarbis (assembly GCA_963920795.1). Lineage (NCBI taxonomy): Eukaryota > Metazoa > Arthropoda > Insecta > Diptera > Asilidae > Eutolmus > Eutolmus rufibarbis. The sequence goes on from OY987207.1 coordinate 30,637,052, forward strand.
AATTGTGCCATATTCTTCTGCGGCGGGAAAGCTCCCAAGAAATGGAGTTTTCTGACACTGTCGCAGAGTTGTGGGTGGTGCTGATGTTCCTGAACTTTATTACTCCTTCCGGAAAAAGCAGATTCAATGATGAGATATAAACAAACAAAGTGGAAGGCATCTAAAGCAGGAAATGGAAGCTCCTTGATAACTATTCCCCGGGGCCGAAAAGGGAGAAGCTCTTTAATCAACAGGAACGTGCTCTCGGGCAGCGTTTTTAATCCTATTTTCTTTCCCTTTTCCCGGTGAGAGCTCTTGGCCAACAATTCTCTGGGAATATCTCAAGCCTTTCGGTCATTACTTACGCCAAGGTGGTGTTGGGGTTTCGTATTAAGTTGGTCAAGGGACCTTTGCGTTTGCATTCTGGAAGTGAAGCACTAGATACTCTCTACCTGCCGCATATTAAAATGTCTTAAACCTTAAAACCTGTATATTTTTCAAGGGACTGTATAATATAAAATTTTCTTCTCTCAATATTTTAAAATTAAAATATCTATCTTAGTTCTTATTGCTTTGATATTTTAAGCGAAGCGTACAACCCCAATGAATTATTTAAATAGAAATGGATGTTCTAAAAGAGATTAGCTTATAATACCTAACTTATTTTAATATTTTTTTTAATTTGAAATTTACATTTGGGAATCCCTAAAAAATAGATGTCTTGTAATGTTATTAAAATTTTACAAATATACTTATGTTTAAAATTTTAAACAGATAAAATAAAAGTTTAAAAACTTAAACCAACTAGTCGTTGTCGGGATTTAATTTAAAAACTTTTATTTAATTTACAAACTTTTAGTGGCAAGGAAATGATTAGATTAAATTTGTTTGTAGGTTTTATTTATGTAGGTTAGCGAATGTCAGCGTGGTTTCAATTTTATTACTTTAATTGATTACTGCCAGGCTAAGTTAAGCTCTCAAACTCAATAGTATAGAAGCGCTTCCCAAGCGCAATTTTGTCCTTTTACTTTATACTTTTAATTGATTGACTTCGTGTGGTCGTATTGTCGTTAAATACACCCTAAAATTATCACTAAACTATTACAAGAAATTAAAAAAAAAAAACGCATCTCGTTATCTACAGTGGTTTTTGCATGATGTGAGCACAGACACGAAATGAGTTACGATTTAATTTATATAGATTTTGATTATTATTCACACATTAATACTAAAAACTATTTGTCTTGTTATCTATTTAAAATCTATTAGCACAGGTAATATACATATGTATATAGAATATGCCCATCAAGAGTATTGATTAAAAACGTTTCATTTGATACCAAACGTAATACATTTATCTTAATTTTTTTTAGAGCTCTGAATTTTATTTCTAAATTTTGCCATATTGGATTTAGTGGGACGTCATACCTATATCCTATGACACACGGACTATTAAGACGCATGAAATTAACATACCCACCTGCATATGTACAGTACATAGATTACCAAAAACATGACCCTTCTTTGGCTTTGGGTAAAAAAAATTAAAACTTAATTAACAAATAACCACGTTCATTAATTTCATAAGTAACGCAATAGTGAGTTAATTTAATGTTGATTGATGTCTGAAATACTTGGACTTCTTAAGCCCTTAGATACGTAACTACCTGAAAAATGACGTTAATGTTCCTAAAAGCAGATGAAACGACGAGTATCTAGTTTTTGTCACTAATTTTCACTCCTTTAAATCATAATTAAAAGATAACCAAGAAACGAATAAATACATTATCTGGAAGAAGTTAATTGTTTTTCCAGATAGATTGAAAATAAGGACCAGATAATTCTAAATTGGAAGTCCGAAAACAGCTTTTTCAGAGTTCTGATCATTTTAAAAGTGGTTCTCACGTATCCATGTTTTTGGAACGCTCTATACGGAAATATGAACCAACCCATAGAATTTTTTCTTGTCTCTTTTATCGACATATTGCAAACAGAAACCCTTTTGATGGCTTACGTTTGCTTTTATCCTATAAAAATAACATCACAGATGTGTTGATGCTACTTTAGAAAAAGATGTGTTGTTCTAAAAAATATTACTAAATTCTCCTTGTTTACTTTTTATAATGTCCTATGGGAACTTTAGTAAACCAGGGCCGCGTTACTTATTAAATTACGTAAATTAGTATTTCTACTTTAAGTTTGAACTTCAACTGCACCGCTATACCTTTACCACTTTATAATAATTTTCCGTTTGGTTAATGACGTATTTAAACGCTCTGTTTCCTTCAATTTTTTAAACACCAAATTGCTGCTTTCCACATCAGTCCAGCGTCGACCTTAACCCTTTGAACTTGTCACACAAATTTAACTGCAGTTAAATGCATCGGATCTGCTGGGAAAAGCATTACAGACGCAAATTTTTCAGCTTGTTCCAATATTTACGGCCACCACAACTGCTACCAGAATCTTGTGCACGTTGCAATCTCAGCCCTCATTTCTGGCACCACGTCGATGAACCTGGCAAGGGCTAAGTAGGGCGCTACAAAAATAATTTCAAAAGAAGCTTCACTGAAGGAGGAAAGAGATTTAAATTTCTTTTGTAGTAACTAAGAAAGTGAAAATGCGAAGCTGCGCCAGGCACGGTATTCAGATGCGAGCGGAACAGGGCCTGCAAAAGACGCTAGAGGATGAATGCAAGGCATTAAGCTTGCAGCATTTCCATGCTCATAATAACGTTAATATATGCGCATTCCGCGCTGAATGGAAATTTGGAACGAACCAAATAGTACCTAGTGCAGTTGCGAGCCGAAAAGCAGGGAAATTCTGCAACGTGAAATTGTTCCCTCTTGTGCAAGCGCATATGAAAAGTGCACACAAAGTACTTACTTTTAAATAATTTTCTTTCAGACAAATGCCACATTAACGCGAAGTTGTGAACGAATCCTGTCCCACTCAAATATTTTAGCAAAAATACGCAAGACGTTAAAAAGTTAATGAATAAAATCATCTATTTTATTGTAAGCGAATAAATTCGTATTTTGTAAATTATTAATTTGCTTGTTAGAAACCATATTGAAAAGAAAGAAAATGTTTCGATAGCATCAAATCATTTCACATGTTCTATATTATGTGTGTATCTTTTAATTTGCGAAAATATGATATTTTATAACATCAAATAAATTACATATTAAGATATTGATCGCTCCTAAGTCCTAAGTTCAGGGAAAGCGCAATTCTAAAAACTCTAAAGGAAAGCTAAAGCTGTGGAAAAAAATGCTCTCCCCAGTTTCTCATTTAAGAAATTAAATAAAACTGGAGGAAATTAGTGTGAATGAATACATATTTGCAAAGCATGGTAAAAACATTGCTCTATTAAATAAATAAGTTACAAAATAATGATATTAAAAAAAAATTAGTATCTACGAGTTCAAGAGATGTCACTGATCAAAAATTACATTTACTTTTTAATTAACTTCTGATAATCGCAATGAAAGTGAATTTAAAAATATATACATATATGTAAGTGTATAATGCTACATACCCTGAATTTTTCTATTAAAACTAGTTTTCCCAAATACCGATCGCACAAATACCTCAGTTTTTACCCGAATTTTTCAATTTTTCTTTCTCTAAAAACCTTATTCAGAATATTAGGAAAATTTAAAATAAAAAAATATAGTCAAACCGGTCCAGCCGTTCTCAAGTGATGCGCTGACCAACGAACAGCATTTAATTTTTATTTATATAGTTTTATTTCCCTATTACCAATTTTCATATTTGTTAACTAAATATAAATAAACTCTTTTGAATTAGACACCACATGCTATTCTTGTATAATTATGCAAATGAAAAGACATATACTACTACACCACCTTAAACCAAATATTATGCTTCTACGGATATACAGATACATATACTTATGTATAACAATTTCAGTCTACCTATTAAGAGAGTTTGTTAGAAAAGCGAAGAAACAATAAGGACGAACTTTTTCTTGTTGTGTTTACTCAAACGCTTCCTGTTAATGCCATCAATTTTTAAACAGCTTGAGCTCACAACTCTTTTTCCTGGCAGCTCATTAATCTTCGTCCTTTTGTCACTTGCTGCTTCTCCTTTCTTTCATCGGCAATGCTACTTGCTTTTATTTTTGAGCTTTTGCTAGGATTTATCTTTAAAAAAAATTAGACGGAATCTTTCATAATTAAGAGATATAATTCATTTATATAATCTCATCTTTCTATGCAACACAAAGAATACTTACACAAAGTATAATTTCATGATTTTTCAAGCCAATTTTAAAATTAATAGATTTACCTCCTTTAATTTAATACACAAAATTTATTACACAAAAAATTATTTATAAGTATTTATAGTTACCATACTGGGAAAAATAGTTAACAAATGAGTCGTTGATAATGGAAAAATTAATATTTGATACTGTTAACAAGCTCCTTGATTTCACAGTCAATTATTTATTTTGACATTATCAACCTTAACGACTATAAAAGCTAGTTTTCCTCAGTGCAGGTGTTAACGTTGCTTAATTATTTCAATTATTTTAATTATCGAGAGTAATTGTTTTTTTAATTATTTTTTTCTATCTGGAAGTTTTTCATTTGAAAAATCTTGAAATAAAATTAAAAGTAGTAGAACGAATTTTCCCGTGAGTAATTGATTCAGAATGAATTAATTAAAGTTATCGACTGAATTGGTATTATCAATTTATGAACCTGATGAATATGAAAACAAATCTTGGTTTTATCATACATTGCAGAGCAGATCTAGAAATTGCTGAATACTATATATTATGTGCACTCTAAAAAATGTTGGTGTAATTTTACTCTCTCTTTGGAAGAAAATTGAATACCTTCCATAATGGTAGTAAAATTACACTAATGGCTGTGTAAATATCCATTTTTGTTCTCTAAAAATATCACACATAGAGGCGGAGAATTAAGTATAAATGATATGAAGTTTGCACAATATTTGTGTATTTTTTTACTTCTTTAAACATAGAAGATGTAAATTTTTGGGCATAAATAATCCTTTGAATGTAGTATTTTTACATCCGAGATGGTTTTAAGGGAATAATGACGATATCTCATAAAGACGGCTCGCTAAAAGACAAATTATCTGTCAAACCGTTTAAATGTATTATAGATCGAATTTTCATTATACTTATTACTTTTTTATTTTGTTGTTAATAAGTTTTATAATCCTGTAGAGTAATATTTTGGAAAAATATACACGACAAAATTTTGAGTTAAGGCATTTTTGCTATATACTCGTACATTATTTTTTTTTTCGAAAGCACGTCTTTACTTCAATAAATATCTTTACAAAATGTTTTCGCCGACATTTGGTTTAAATAAGAGAATTTATGTTGTAGATATAAATCAATTCGACGTACTTTTACATATTTATATGTATGTTTACACCAATTTGGTGTAAAATCACACAACATTCACAAAAATGATTGAATATCACACGGAAAGTTTAAAACTGAAATAATTTTACACTTTATTATTGGATTACACCAAATAAGTGTACTTTTACGAGTGTGATAAATTTTTCGACACAAAAGAATGTAAAATTACTGTTAAGATTAGGGTGAATTTACACTCAGTTTTTATAGTGTGTGTATGTACGTATGTATATGTATATATTTACATACAATATTGTGTTGGTAAACTAAAGTAATGAAAAATTATGACGTTGTCATTTATGTGATTTTTAACATTATATAGTGGACTATCTCCACAGTTATTATTATTGTATACATTCACAAGAAATGTTGTAGAACGATAAGAAGACAGAAAATCACCGTATAGCACGAGGAAGGCATTTGGCTGATATAACTTTCAATTAAGTAGATGATAAAAAAGATTATGAAAATTTCTATACGAACTTATTAGTCGTCATAATGGCAACTTTATTCTAACGAAATCGACTCATAAATGGCGTAGAGACTTTACTCGTCTTTTATGGACTTAATTCGAGAAGAACTTATGGGCAATTTTCTTTTTTTCGGGCAGAAGACCAGATTACAACAATAATTACTTAAGAGCTCACAAGAAAAGGTCGTCCCCAGATTTGGGCGGACAATCCCAGTGATACTTTACTGTCCCCCAAGTAATTTGACAGGAGAAGTAGGCACATTAAGCGATCCTGCTTTGGTAGCATTCCCCGAAATTTTGACCAAGGCCATCAACAATAACGAAAAAAGTGAAATAGGAACGGCGAGGAAGAACACAAAAGGTGAATGATTCAAATAAAAGAAAAAGGCCATGCCGGAGAATATCGTTAATTCCCATGATGCCGTAGAGTTATTTAGAACAATTCCAGGACCGCAGAACTGAGCTGCGGATGGAAATAACTGAAGGCCGCAGGATGTAGATGAGCCCAATGATAAAATCTCAGAGGAATTATGCGAAATATTAACATTTTAGAGGATGAATTTTGTGAGGTCTGGGCTACCTTAAATTAGCTAATTCCTGTCGGCTACGACGACAGTGAAGGACAATTTAACGCGATATTGTCGGGGATTTCTCGCATTCTCTCTGATGTAAAAATAAAAAGCTTCCACTAAGCGTTATGAATTATGCTCTTATCGTACAAATTTGGCCACAAGCGCCAGATTTTGCTTTTGATGTGTGCAAATTAAATTTGTTTTAGCTCTGGGGCTTTCAAAAATTTCAAATTTAAGATGATTTGCTTTGTTTTCATTTCTTCCCAAATATGAACAAATAACGTCTAAATTCTTTTGTAATGATTGTTGCTTTTACATAACAGAATCGAAAAATAAGAAATGTTTATTTTTTGTTAGTTTCAGGTTCTAGTTTTGCGTTAAAGAAAAACTTCAGTTCATTCGTAATAGTTGACAAAGCATTTTTTTTTATAGGTCAAGGACTACACAATTTCATTCAATATAATTCACATGTAGAAGTTTTAAATGGCAACATATAAGCTACATGTTTTGTAAACCAATTTCTAACTCGAACATACCGAACGCAAGGGGGAATAGGAAGTAGAGGTGGGGAATGCGATTAAGAGAAAGGGGAAGCTTACTTTCCATAACTATGTATAAAATGTTTATTTGCGCGTGAGATATTTGATTCACGCAAATATTCTTTTTTAATAATATACCCACAAAAAAATTAATTAGATACTTCAAACTATAAAATGTTGTATTGCCAACTATAATATATTATAATATATGTACCAATTAATAACATTTACTAGATTCTGATGATTGTATGAATAAAGTTGAAAATTTAATTATCTTCACTTTATTTTTTAGTTAATGGAAAATATTTTTTTTAAATATTTGATGTTGTATTTCACTAATATATTGTTGTTCATTTGTAATTACAACAACTAAATATTATTTTTTATTTTATATCCGAGTAAATATTTAAAAGGCCCAAACGTAGCCCAAAAGAGGCACGACACGCTCGTTGTATAGGTACCCAAATGAGGCACGGTGCGCCGGAGCAAAAATTTAAGATGTTAAAATGTAGCCCGCCATAGGCACTACTAACGCACCCAAAACAGCCCAAATGAGACACAGCGCGCATTGTGTTCCGAAAAAACATTAAGTTTATAGCCATTATAAAAATTTAACTACCCAGAACAATTCGAATGAAGTAAGATGCGCACGGTGCTTGGATGGAAAAATCCAATTAAAAACATTTAAAAAACACGCCGCGATAGCAATTTAGTTATGTGTGTTAGTTATGTATAGTATATGTGCCTGCAAAAGAGCGTATTTTTTTAACTTTGTTCCTGGTTTGGGCGTTGTATGTGCCTGAAAAATGGTGTATTTTTAAATGTTCCGTCTCTGCTTTAGATATTTTCAAGATTCAATTAAATTTTTCATCGTGTTAAAATTATCCGATAGAAAAATTCAATAGAATTATTTTGACGTTACCTATGTGCGCGAAAACTAACTAAAATCAAGAGTTACTAAAATGAATTTGTGAGAATTTTAGGAACTTTTTTAGGAATTTTTATCCAAAATGAGCTTTTGTAAGCTCCTTTCGCTTCGATTCAAACGGATTATACAATCGGGCCCTAAAATAATAATTGTTGCAACTATTTCAGTTTTTACTGACGAAAATAGTTTAAACTCACTTTTTTCTCAGTGTATCTCCGTTTCCCTTCATTATTTCATATTTACCTAGCGTTTTTTTAGTACTGAGAAAATTATGAAAGTGTCGAAGCTACTACACGAAGAACGAAAGATTTTACTGTATTTTATTTTATTATATACCTACAGTGTGTTCCGGAAACAAGCCGCTGTTCCACTAAATCAACCAACAAAGTATCAGTAAATTCTAATGAAAACCACTTTTAGAAAACAAAGCACGATAAAACTTTGCCACAGAGAAAACCCTCGTGTTAAGAGAAACCAGGAACAGCTCGGAGGAAACCACAAAATATCATGTGACGTACAGAATTACTCGAAGCAATTAACCCTGCAATCTGAGATGCCTTTGGGCACCTCATTTGTCCAGAGCTTCTAAGATTATGGGTCGGTCTCATGGATCAGACGCTAGCCTAGCGCTGTTTTAGAGGACGTCCTCGAGAATGGTCCCACCATGTTCACACACCGTCACGGAGCTACATATTTCGCCAACAAACATTATATCCTGGAAGCGGCCACATCCCGACATATCCCGGCGCTCACGCAGAGGACGTACGTAAATTAGCGCAAAAGTGCTACAAATGAGGACTAATGGAGTGGTGGCAGGAGTCACATTTGCCCGCCCGTGCCGACTTCCAGGGCGGGCTTCTCTCATGAAATAAAATTTTATTATTGTTGCCCCGGTGCCGAGGACGGGTCTTACCCATTCTAAATATTAACCCGGCCGGATTGTACGAGTAATTAAAGCAAATATTTTGCTTTTGTATGGGTGCTGGTGGGTTCGCCACTCTTTTGTGTTCTGCTGATTACTTGCTCCCGACTACTTGTAATATCGTTTAGGGACCCGCAGTGGTAAGCATGTGTTAATTAATACAAAATATTACCAGATAAAACGCTGCACTCTCAGATCTTTTATATTGCCGCCGATGCATATTCTGCTGGCGCAGAGCAGCTTTAAGCGAACCTTTGTGCGAATCCTGTTTTAAGCTCAGAGGACCTCAGAGTTTGGCTTTGTACCGGATTTTCTACACCCACCTCTCATTATAATGTTTGCATTGTACGCCGATTTTTTGCACATCGTTAAACACTAAGCAACTTTTTATCCCATATTTAGGAATTGGGCGAATTTTCCCACTTGAAGTTTCTTCACGGGTAAAATTCGCTGCAGCGGGCATTTGTGTTTGCACAAGTTTTAATGCAATTAACCTCGATTAACCAAATAGACCAGCTTTCAGAGGGGCTTTATGGGTTTCAAAAAGCTTCGTTTATTTGGTTCAAACGTGCTTGCATTATGGGATGGTCCCTTAATAATGAACTCAAATTATTAACAAAGGATATATTTTAAAGCATAACTAATTCGGTATTTCGAAACAATTTAAATGTTTAAAGTACGTTAAAACATTATATTTAATATACAATAGTTATTTATTATTTAGTCTATTTATTACAACAATTAAAATACAAGCTTGTTGCCGAAACTACATGTCTATGGACAGTCTCAACTCATTTTTATAACGAAACCTACATATGTATATGTATGAAAGTACCATCTTCTCTTCTTAATTGAAAGCTAGTTCTTTAAAATGTAGACATTTCGGAGTCGTAACTTATTCGAATTTTCTACTTATTATTGAAAAAAATTAAACATTAACAAAAGAAAAAAAAACTTCCATCGATATTTTCGCGAAATCATGTTTTTCGGCCTATATATACAGCTTCTTATCAAAAAAAAAAAATTTCGATCTTCCCATACAAACAAATTTCGATCTTCGAACAAACGTTGATCAGGAGACCATGTAGAATCGATTGGCATACCCCTATTCAGATCTTAACCAAACACCCTGAATAAAGAAAATTATTTATCCGATTAACCTCATTCAAAATGGATTTTGTTGCCCTTCATCAGGCGATAACTATACCACACATAAAAATTTAGAATTTCTTTCATTGTTTGTTTACAGATGATGCATACTGCTGTTTGACTTTTGACCGCAAAAGGGCTTTATTAAAAAGTCGCCATTTTGAAATCGGCATTATTTTAAGACATGATCATATAATAGACTAAAGATAACTTTTTTCTATTTTCAAAATATAAATGTTAGATTATCTCGAGAACAGTTTTTGAGCGGGTATAAAAGATCCAGTGCGATTGTTAAAGGTTATCTTAGTAGAGTATAGTGTTAGCAATAATAGCAAAAAAGTGATTCTTACAGTAGTCGCCAATGATGTGTTACATCTACCCTCGGTAACGAGTCCAATTGTTATCAAAATGTTAGAATAGGGAATTAATTGGACTGATTTATGTAAGATATTTAGTTCTAATTTTTATGAAAATTTGATTGAATTTGAGTTTACCACAATTAAAATTTGACAAACTGCAATCTTGAATTCGTAAATTCTGACAGTCGGGTTGATATTAGCGACCCCGGAAACCCCAAAGTACCACTTTTGATGAAAATCGCATAAACTTTAAAATTTGACAGCTTTATAGTATTATCTAAGTATAAGATGTGGCATCAAAGTTTTATATTTTTTTTTGTTGAAATGATAGCTGTTTTTTAAAAAAATGTTGATTGTTATCGAGATATAAAAAAATGAACTCACTATCCAATCAAACAAATCCTGGGCTACATCTTAGATAATATTGTAAAGAATATGTAGTTTAAACTTTATCAAAATTGGTTAAATAAATCTCAAGATATCTTTTACACTAGTGTGAAAAACATAGTTTCGAGAAAAACGCAAAAAAAAAAATTTCAAACGTGAAATGCAAGGAATATTCGCTGCCGCGCTCATTTTATTTGGCTGTAACTCAGGTAATAATTGGAATTTTGACATGTGGAAATGCTTACAATATTGTTAAACGTATTAATAATAAATCTAGGTGACATATATGTATTTACACTAAACGTTCCAAACAAGTATATTCAAATACGCGCGTGTTTTGAATTTGACATTAATTTAATTGACATGACGTAAATGCCTAATTTTATATACCTAGCTTAGGATATGAATAAATTATATTTTATTAGTTAATTGTATATAATGTGTTAATTAATGGATTGCAAAAAAATATTGGTAAAACGCTAAATACGAGTATATTTTTGTAAAGGTATTTAAATGTATATTCTTACAAGATTTGCCTTCCTTGTAATTCACACTCAGAGTTTTAATCGAATGGATATGGACTGGCGTTCGGTCCGTGCGATCGTGGCGTCTGTGACAGGAGCACCGGCCTTTTAGGCACGCTGAAGAGATCTAGCTGGTGCTCCGGATCGAAACGCGGACCACTTTTTGGGCTCGTCTGCTTCGGCGGCTCACAATGTATCCTCAAAAATATAAAAGGTGTAAATCCGTCCTCATATCGCGGTTTACAAGTGAGGACTAATCGTGCAATTTAGCCAGCCAGCCGTTTGGCGGGAAAAATTTTAACAATATTAATTTAAAATTCTTATGAAATTTGGACAATTTTCTTCGAAACTATGACATAAAACCTTGACTTTGCATCAAGTATCAAAATTTTTCTCGAAAACCAAGGGGTTGCGCAGAGCTTTATTCCTCTACAAAGTTATCGGTTGGCTTGTCCAATAATTCCCTATTAACTAAAGTGATAAGAACAAGTTGTTAAAGTGCCTCAAATTTATAAATTACCCAAAAGACTTCCAGCATCCGACACTTTCTGGCAGCGTTAGCGATAAAATCCAGTCAGGGAAGAACGGCAAAAGCTCTACAAAATTCCCTTATTATTCTGGTTATCCTGACGACATATTGTAACATTGTATTTGTTTGGCTCCCACCTGTTGGAAATATTCGGGACGTAAACTTGCATGAATGTTTATGGGGAAAAAGATAAGATAATTCGACGTCACCTCTCCCATTCTATGAAAATAAGTATCACCCAAAGGGACAACGATAGAGGGAATATTCTTTCCAGGAAAACCCCAAGAACAAGAACGACAAATTGAAAAATTCCTTTTAGATGAATTTTTTTTTTCCAGCGACTTTCTGAAGCTTCTTTTTAAATAATGCGACTTTGTCTTACTTCTTTTCGCTCCCCTCGATTCTGAAGATAAAAATGTTCAAAAGTTTATTGATCTTTGGTAATAGCAAACAAATTTGAATAGAAACCGCCTTCTGAATTCGACGGGGGGTGGTAATTCTGCAAATACCCAATGAATTCTCCAGCTAAGCCAGTATAAATCACTAGGAGACATACCGAGCAAAATATGCCAAGGAAAGTCCTTCTGCTCGTCTCACAATTCCAAAATCAATTTTCTTGGCCTTCACCCAAAAATCTTTTCTATAATTTTAATTTCAATGAGCAACCCACACAAGCTGTTAGAAGATATTTCAATGCGGGACAGGTCACCAGTGAAGGTTCAGTAGATCTTTATCATTCAAAAAGTTTTTAAGCTTCAAAGTTAGTAAGTACGCAAGAGTTAAGTTGCCTAATTCAGTTCTTATCTTTGAAATGTACAGGAAAAAATAATGTTAATATGACAACTATTTGAATGAACTGAAAATTAATTTTCAATATGACAACATTTTATGTAATGAACATTTTCAAATATACAAAAAAAAATTTCAACAATATAATTGGACAAAATCAAGAATTTTTCAGAAAAAACTTGTGCGAACGATAAAAGTTTGTTGTGTCAACAAATGTATTTAGTCCAATGCACAAAAATCGTGTTAATGGTTTTATTAAAGTGATTAAAAATGGCAAATAATATTTTTCTATTTAACAAAATAATGTTAGTTTAACAACGGGTCATTTTTTGATTGTATTTTTGTTGCTTTGGCTACAATTTATTTTCCATTTAGCAGTAAAACGTTTGTTGACAGCGGTTTTTCTCTCAGTGTATTTGAAGAAGTAATAGTGCTTCTAAAATTTCAAACTAACGTTGTTGAATAACTTATGTATAGAATTGTTTTAATATAATACTATGTTATTGGTTTAACAATGGTCTGCAAAAAATTTCAAAAACGTTATAATAATAACTCCCATTTTTAAAATTACAATGAGTTGCATTTTAAAAATATAAAATACTGCATTTCAGGAATAAAAAGTTCATTCTTTACATTATTAACTAAGTTGCATTTTCAACTTTCGAAGAATACAAAGGAGATCGGTTGCACTTCCGCACACAAAAATTAGTTTAATCTCTAATCTTTAGCTCAAGCTCAACTTTATTAATTCAGTTTTGCATCTGAATATCTAACTCTATTTTTTTTTTGACATACTATTCAATGCTGTAGAGGAAATAGATTGTTTTTGATAAGTTCAAATTTGATTGAAAGCGATTAAGCTATCGTGTCTGTCAACCAAATTCCATACGCAAATTTGTCTAACGAGCGGCTAATGGAAATTTTACCATTTTAAATTTAATGCACCATAACTTCATATCATATAATATAAAAATTAAAATAAGTTAAAAATCGAGAACAGGTAGAAGAAAGTTAGATGTACTATTTTTTCTTATAAATACTACATTTGAACTACCATTAATTGGTTAGCCTAAAACGTGTCAAGCTCTCACAATAGCTTCAAATTAGAATTTACAAAACCATCGAAATTCAGTTGAACTTTATTGAAGTCCTTAAATCAATTTAACTCTTTAAAAATTGTAAAGCTCGGAGCAACTGGAAAAAGATAAAGCAGCTCGTTGATAAAGTTAACTCAGTAAGTTTGGTAAAGTAAAAACACTTTGTGACTAAAGAGCAGAAGTTTTGTTTGTAGATTTATTTTTCCCAACGCGCTGGTGTTTATCTCTGCGAGCGAGGAGTTCCAATTTAAGTAACTAAGAGCAGACAACTAGCTACGTTTCGTATGGTTTATGTGTGCCCTTCTAATTATTGCGAATAGGACACTAACCTTTGCTAATCCGAGCGTCCTAATTGTATGTGCACTCACTCACTTATGCTGGTTATATGACGCAACTTTTGCCGAAGCTCGCAAAGTTTTCGCTAAATTCGTTACGGAGTAAGCTCTAATAATGGCGGATATATGTATGTGCATTGTTCTGCACTGTCTGAAACTTAATTTTCCCGCATTATGTACATACCTGACCCCTTTTTCTAAAATTCACTTGAAGTTTAACTGAAATAAAAGCTATGAGAAAATACACGAAACTTTTCTAATTTAGAGCTAAAAATTTCGTTTATTTTCAGTGAATCCGCATGTAAGTCTCGAATATGGAAGTGGGTACACATCTGCAATATGCTCCGGCTCATATAATAGGCACCCAATCCTTTCTCAAGGAGGGAACCTTTTGCACTCCATTTTGAGATTGTTTTTATTGTAGGTACCCGAGAATACTTGTGCGTTTCCTACATCTGAGGTGCAAAAGTTCCAAGAACGATCTAAACGGCAACATACCGGGAACAGGCCAGGAGGAGCAGGGAAAATAAGTTTTCGAGTTGGAAATTCTGAAAGTGCATAACTTACAGGTAGAATGAGGTGATATCTGGAAAAATAAACAGGTCCCTACTGTCTCCTCAAAGCTGGCTCAGCCACAGGAGCGGAGATAAGTTTTAGGGTATCCCCGTGCTGAAGTCGTTATTCCGTGTCAATTTCGCTGTACAATAGAGCACTTAGTCCCGGGATAGCACTGTGCACATGTTTGGCTAATGAGTATTCCACGCTCTGTCAGGTCCTCTGCTCCTCCTGCTGGCCTGTTGAACCAGTTTCCAAGATTATGTGCCAAATATAATGGAAACGTGCCTGAAAGAAGCTTTTCAATTTCCCTCAAATTGCTCCAGTTACGTAAATGACAGACGAAAGTAGAACCAAGGGCGAGAAAGTGACATACTTTAGCATTCTAGTTGTAACAGAGTTTAAAGAATGATTTACCCGCTTCCTTTGTAATAAATGCAAACGAAAGGAATTATTCTATAGCAGTGCTCGAATTAAGTCTACTTACATTCAAAAGATACTGCATGGAAAAAGGAGCTTGTAGTTCAAGTTTAGCGAAAGTGATTTAAAACTGCAACTGATGCGGGATAAAATAGTAAGAGTTTGTCTTGCAGTGGCACATAAAACTATTTGAAGAGATGAAGAACTTTAATGTAATATTGTGCGTCGAAATGTATGAGAATAATCACTTATTTCGGTAATAATTTGTTAAATTATTATTTCGAATATGTATAGTAGGTAAATTGATATTTGATATGATCAGTACTGGAATTCCGTAACGAAGTAGAGTTCAGAATTTAGAACTTCTCGAACTCACACAAGTATTCTAACTTAGAGCAAGTTGGAATTCTCTAAACCAATTAGATAGATGTACCTACTAGATTATCGGACAAAGTATTACATTTTTGTGATATTTCCGAATAAGCTTGGAGAAATTATTGTGTTGTTCCAAAAGAGAAGATTATTACTGGAAAGGCGACGTTTCACAATTTTAAGTTGATCTTAGTATGTCCGAAAAAAGGTTACAATTGTTTTTTTGGCATGGCTCGTTTTAACTTTTACTTGTTAGGTTCAAAGAACTCTTCAGAATTACAAAGGATTTGTTCAATTATTTAAACACTAACTTGAAACCATATTTATGACTACAAAGAAATTTCCCTTTAAAGTAACAAAAATCTAATTTAATTAAAAATTTCTGACAAATATTGGAATTCACATTTATGGCAAGCAATAGTTTTAAATAAATCCACACTCACATTCTTATATTTCAACCTCGAGTTTAATGAATCTCACTATTATACAATTGATATGTGAGTGAAATCTGTCTAACTTAGAGCAAAAATGTTTAGAGAATCTCAATATTGCTCGAAATTTAGAGTGATCTAGTACATTTATTTAGTTTTATGAATCACTGAAAATTAGCCCCACTGTCGCATTTTGCTTGAACTTGCTAACTAACTAAGCTGTCATACTAACTCTAACTTAGACCGTTTTTTGTTAGAGAATTGCGGAATACTCTAATTTTAGGGTAGAAATACTGAAGATTATTTAGTTTATGTACTACACTTCATAAATATTCAATAAAGCCAATCACTGTAATTTGGCACAATGTCTATGAAAATTGTTTGCTAATTTTTTTTTACAATATTCGTTTTTCGGAACTGGATCAGATTTAGCAGGAAATTTTGCATTCACTTGAAATTTATGAAGCCATATCAAACAATTTTTATTTCCGGAAATTAAATCGAATTGCTTTGATTTATATCCATTTGCGTCAAAAAGTTAATACAAAAATTAGTTCGGTTCAAAATTTGAAGCTCGAATGAATAAAAATCATCATGGCAATTTGATGTGCTTTTAGCAAATTTTAAAATTTTTATACAGGATACGGCTTATAAAAATCAATTTAATAGAAAATTTCCCAACTAATCTAATCAAAAAAAAAACGCAGCTAAAATACGTTATTTTCAATGTTTATGGCTTTATACAGATTTTTCTGAGCGATAGGTACTTTGAGCTACTTTGAGCTGTTATTTAAATTATATTGCAACTCCATGTGGGTCGAAACTGAAGTTTTGTAACATCGTAACGTTTTGTTAGACTTTTCGAAAGTAGAACATAAAACAATGAAATTTACCACTTAATCGGTTGTCTGGAATTGGGGAGTATTAATTACAGGGAGTGTTTGAGAAACGGCTACATCTCTAAAGCTTATATACCTTAAAAGTATTTTAGTTCCAACATTAATGGGTTCTAACTATTTAGACTAATGACATTACTCCAGTCCTTAATGTGCCAGAAAAAGGAGCTATTTACGTGAATCTGCAAAGCCACTAATTTGTTCCTGCCATGCCGTAAAACTTTCTCTACCTGACCAATGTGTAGGTGATTTTCAACGTTGTATATTTCAACGTCAGTTTTATTGTTCAGCCGTAGGTGCCTCAAGTTTTATTTATTATTTCTACACTTGGTTGCTTACCATAAACTTTTCAGCATTTAACATTTATTTGCAATTCTCTAAATTCCTTTTCAGTTCACGTTACAGTAAAGCATAAATTTTCGTTTTCAACAAGAAATATTTCATTACGCGTATTTACGAAACTTTCCCTATGCCATGAGTTTCTGTATTAATAATTCATGAGTCAGGGTAGGCTTATTAAAGTCCACATTGCGGGTGACTTAAGGTCCGGCAGTACTAGTGAATGGTTGCTGGTGCATGAGCAGCGCACCCCAAATAAATACATATTCGTGCAACCGTCTTGTAACCCGCGGTTTAAAAAATGCCCACAAACCAAACAAATATTCGTTGAATTAAGCTATCTTGTGTATATCTGTCTGCACTGCATATTGAAAGCTTTTTAATGTCAGATAAATAATTTATCTAAAGGGCTACGAACTATGAAATGTTTGCATTTCATCCAGCCCAGGCCATTTTGTTGGTGAAAGGTGGGCACTATCTTGATGTCGACACCAGCGCCCATATGCTCAGCTAAGTTTCATTTAGAGTGCCGGGTCTTGGCATGACCTATACCTACATTTTGTTTGCTTATTTACATGCTGCTCCTACATGTATTATAGCACCTCAACGCAAGGTAGACACCTTGGGTACAAATTGCAAACTCACTGGAATGCAAGGAACCGAAAAATGCAGCGATGTTGTAATAGGAAAAAAATTCAACGAAATTTTTAATATGGGAGCTATGTACGGCCATGCACTCACGAATGGCGGTTATTTTCTCTGAACCACTTCAAAAGGACTGTAGTAACTTTATCATAGTAAATTTGTAATGAGATTGAAGTGCACACTGCGAAGATTTAAGGACAAAATGTACGAGTAAATTTATGGTTTGCTACTTTTCCGAATGCATCTCCTATTTACATGCAAATTAAGCAAATAAAGTTCATGTCTAAAAGTGACTACCATTATAGCATTTAGCAGGAGTCTGCCCCTAATTAGAATGCACGGGTCTATGTAGGCGCGAATGAGATAAAACCACATAAGACCTCACTCGCTGAGAACTTTCTTCACGAAAGAACTTTCATATGAGCTTGCATTAAAAAAATAAATCTCTTGTTTTCGTGAGCCTAATGAGAAAATTTTAGATGAGCTTTTTCCAAAAGGTATGTACTTCAGAAAGTGTAGCATAACAAAATCGTTAATAATAGTGCCTACATGGCTTTAAATATGTTTAAATATGTAGAAAATTAGACTTCTAAAATAAAATGTGAAGCGGACCAAGTAAGTATTTTTAGAAAAACGATTATATTTTATGAACTTGTACTTCGTTGGTATTGATAAATTACATAAATCATCTTAATGAGCTCCATGAGCAGAATTCAAATTCAGCGCTCAGAAAAAAGTAGTGTTGTAAAATCATATAAATTGCTGTTTTGGCTAAAATAACAACCTTGTTTTTTATGTTTTCAAAGCAAGAAGAACAAGTTGTGATGCTCGTTATTTTTTCTAGCAAGAGTAAAAAGCTTCAACAAGTCAAACGCTATAAATTTCCCACGAATCAAATGCTCTTTATTTCCTTAAAATTACAATTGTTCATTCTGTTTGTGACGCAACAATTTCGCTAAGTCAATAAAGAAGATTATTTCATAAAAATAAAAGCTAATCTCGCTTTTCTTTTTAGCCAAAAAAAAAAAAAAATTAAGCGGTTTGGATTTCTTCTCTTAACTCCAAATTATTATCGGTTGGAAGTAACAAGTAAGGAGAGCCTTAGGAAGTATCAGCAGGACAACGATCTTAAACATACTTCCAAACTAATCAAAGACCAATTTTTGTGCAGGAAAATGGCCCCGTTATGAGTTGGTCAAGTCAGTTTCTCGACTTGAATCCAATAAAAAATGTATGTAGACATTTAAAAAATCAATTGGCAAAACAAACTTTTGCGAACAAGGAGCAATTACACTGAACAATAAAAAAAAAAATTTTTTTCTTGAGTCCCGGTTTATTTCATAATTTTTTTATTTGTTATATATCAAAATAATTAAAAAATTCCCACAACCTACTTAAAGTTTGTACTGTAGGCTAGTAATACTTAATACAGATTTTGAAGTCCGTATTTTGACCAGTTTTGAATCATCATTAAAAAATAAAGGAGCGTCATAGCAGTTTTTAACTTGGTTTAAATGAAAGCCTAAATCCTAATCTAAGAAAATCAGATGCCATTTATCTCAACAGCCCTTTTTAAAGATATTATCGAACAAGTTTGTCATGAATGTGCACTTGTCATGTGTTTTATTCGGCATTTATTATATGAAGTAATTGGTTAATGGAAAAAAGTCTTAATGGATAATTTCGAAATGTTTTAAGGCCTTCTGTATTTTTATATTATATAATAGCTTAAGAATTTCAACTATTATTTGAACAACATTTAAGTTCCTGGCTCAATTCGTTATTTTGTAATGATTTTTCATAAATGGTCAAAATATGGTCTTTTGCACTTTTTAACCCTATTTTTCTCGAAAATAGAAGCTGTTTGAACATTTTCATTTAAGAATTCGTAATCTACGGAAAAAATCCTATAGAAATCATTTACAAATACTTTGAGAAAAAAATTGATGTTGGCCTGTGTTATGGATATCTGTCCAACAAATGTGGTGCGACATACTCGTAGAAACGTGTCCTAAACTTATTTCCTTCATGCCCAGAAGAACACAAGCTGTACTTAAAAATAAGGGTAGATATACTGGCTACTAATAACTACAGGTACAATTTATTAAAAACAAATTATAAAATCAAAGAGTAATACGAGTTTTTGCATTAGGTGCGGGATGCACCTAATTTATTGTCTAGAAGATTTTTGGAAAAGTGACCAGAATTATGCTGTTTTATGTTCTCTTTGAAATATATATTTAAAGTTTATGTAACACTAGAATGAAGAATATGTATTTTAAAAAAAAAATCAATTTGTTGTGTTTTACTCAGCGAAATTGAAAATTTGCATTTGTATTTATTTTATTTTCTAGGTGTATATGTAGAAGGCTTAGTAAACGCGAATTTAATAAGGCGTTCACAGAAAACTGAAGAACAAATATTTCCTTCAGCTAGATTGGAAGATGACGTTATCAGAAATATCGAAATTCAGTGTTACCTCAGACGAAGTAAAATCGGTAAAAGCTAAAACCCAAATTCACCCCAGATTAATATTTTATTCAAATTCACATTTCACCCGGCGGTGGTGCGCTCCTTGTCACGACATAGCTATCACCTCACATCCTTGATGGCAGCGAAGGTTTGGATTCCTCATTTCCTCATAGTGCGGTTTAACATTTTCACATCAGCACACATCGCTCCAAATATCAACAAAAATTTCCAATCATCCTCAGATATTTGCAAACTCACCCCGTTCCATTGGGACTAGTTGGACGCCATTACACCTGGCCGCCCTATAGCCTGTCTTTTGGTGAGTAGCAGCGAAAAACTGCTTCATTCGACGCTCCACCTCCACCTCTGCGGACATAGAAACGCGCTACAAAATGGGGGGATGGATTTATTGAAATCCAACTGCCAAAATGGGGCTGCTTGGGGAATGTCTGTGGTGAGCGCGGGGACGGAATGTGGTGTAAAATAACCAAATCCGTCTGGCGCGATAGATGGGATTCGGCTTGCAGATGGGTGGCAAACTATAGTTTGCTGGGATTGAATTTTTTTCCCTTTGTGGCTAGGATTTGGACATATTGATTCGTCCTGTCATTAATCCCCTGGGACGCTTTTCCCGGCAAGAGTTTTGACGAGATGGAGTATTTATTAGAGCGGCTCCGGATGGTTATTAATTCAGGGGATTCATCCTTCACGCTGGTGTCTATCAAGGGTCTGAATTCTTTAACAAATCACCCTAGATTCGATTTTAATTCTTAAAAAATTGAGGGAATTTAAATCTGAGTAGGGTGCTTATACATATCTCCTGTGTGCAAATGTTATTTTGATGAACGTTCTACGAATTATATTGATAATACCACAGATGTACTATATTAGCTTTCTACCAAAAGTCTGAATTTTATTCAAGTAGTAGTCAGTACGACCAGTGATGGATTTATAATAAGGCATACTTGACACCGGCCTAGGGCATCACCACAGAGTGGGCACCACAAAACGAGATAATTTTCCTAGTTAGCACTATTTCGGTTATTAGATTTGAAAATTATATGTTAGCACAAGAATAATAGCATTTATGATCACTTCATTATGGTTTTAGCAACTTTTAATCATAACAACTATAATAAAAACTTATTGCAATATTTTCAAATCGAGGCGAAAACAATATTTTCTATTGTTTGAGATGTTATTACCAATAATAATAACAAATAGTATATTATGCAAGCGTGAAATTTCGCTTCAAGTCCAAAGCAAATGAACAAATTTATGTAGGCAGAAAAATTCTGGGAAAGCGAAGGTTTCATGTTTAATTCTGCAGGGGAAATGTTTAGCTACATGTGAACTTTATGCGGACGTCTGGGGACTTAATTTTTTAAATTCTTTTGGGAGTTTTCTTGCAGGAAATTGACTTTTGTTTTTTCTTCTTATTAATAAATCCTAAATAAGTAAAATTTGATAAGCCAAGAAAAAAATTAAATTCTATAATTTTCCGCGATTTTTAATGTTCTCGTTTCTCTCCATTTCAATTTTTCAATCGAATCAACCGTTTGTTCCCTGAAGCTGCTCAAATTTCTGCAGAAATTCTTGCAGTTTTCGTTTCCCCTTGTTTCAAATATGCAGTCTAATTTACCGTTATTCCGTAAGCGTTCTCCCAGTTTGTGAATTATTTTCGGAGTGGGCGGATGGACTGCGAGTGTGCTTCAATAATTTCAATTTTTAAATTACCTCAAGAAAACCTTTGAAATGGTGGCGTTTTCATTTATTCGGGATTTTTGTTGTTAAATTACCTTGTGGTGGTCGATGTTATAGATGTTGTTTCCATGTTAGACTTTGTTTCCGTCGCGGAATTTATTTGGTTTATTTAAATTGCTTATTTCTGAGTGTATTGGAAAGAGTAGAGTAGGTTTGAGATTTTTACTTGAAAATTATAAAAAGCGAGAAGGCGTTCTAAAAAAATAAAAAATAGAAGTAGCTATTGACTGATATTGTTTTCAGTTAGAAAATATTTCCTGATCTAAAAGGTTGTTTAAAAACTTAAAAAATAAAATATATTGTGCTGCCTAATTAAATATAAAAAATAAAAATAGCTTAATTATTTGAAGAAGCTGTTTATTTATGTAAGAAGAATGATAAAAGCTAAAAGCTGAATTTATTAGAAGACAGTGAAAGCTCTCTTCAAATTGGTGACCCCGACAGCCTAGTGAACAGGCTAATTTTTTTACGAGTGTAGGTTAATTTTTCCTCCTCCTGCTGTGCTAATTCCAACAAAGCAGATATTTAAAATAAAGTCCACCCTGAAGACATCACAGTGCTTTTCAACAACATCAATCAGCACCCGCAGCTCATCAATCAGCACCCGCAGTTCATCAATCAACACCCGCAGCTCATCAATCAACACCCGCAGTATATCAATCAACATTAAGATAAGTTTTTCTTTCAAATAGTTTAGTTGATTTTTTGTAAATTTCTAATACACTCCGCGTTCTCTTTCGTTCGGAAGTCATGAGTTTTTCGGAGAGTGATTTTTCAGAAATCTCAGTGGTTCCCGGGAACCAAAGTCGCGGAAACTTAAGTGGTACTGTTGATGAGAATAATTTTTTCTCATCCGGTCCACTTCCGCAACCACGTAGCGCGGTTAACACAATACCACCTTCATCCATTTCAACTATTTCTTTTTCCGCACCATCTTTTTGGAGGAATGCACCGAAATTCTGGTTCAAAAAGCTTGAGGCACAATTTGAGCTAGCCAGAATTTCTTCCGAACAAGCTAAATACAATCATTTACTCTCGGCATTGGATGAGAGTCTTGTTTTCGTACTTAGCGACTTTTTGGAAAATCCGGATCCACGTCATCCATATACCGAACTCAAAGAGGCGTTAATATCTCGTCTCTCGGATAGTGAAACATCAAGGTTAAATAAGCTTCTCGGAGATGTTGTTTTAGGTGACAGATCTCCATCTCAGTTTCTAAGTGTTGTGTATTTTGCGTCTTTATTCTAGAGAAGCTAGTTACAGACTGACTGCTAACCTAAAGTAACTACACTAGGTACATGGTACATTAGAGCTGTGTAGTTGTGTTGTATCTCACATTCTTCCCCCCGTTGAGTTTTTAGCTACGCTCCAACCAAAGCGATCAGGAACTCGTTTCGTCCGTGTGGATCTTCTTAGAAGGGTTGATTCCGCTGCTGGGTCTCTTGTGCTGTTCTCTGTGGGTTCTGATGAAGGGGCATCTGTGACATCTGTTTGTCCTTCCACCCTGGGCTTGGCCGCTTCCGCTGGCATTGGTGTAGAGGTGGTTGCCGACACAGATTCGGCTTCCTTTTCGCCATGGATATCGGCACAGATATTCTTCGGCTCTGTTTCCGGAGTAACTCGGCCGTCATTGATAACTTGTGGCGCCCTTTCATTAGGTCCCGTACAAAGTGTGGAGCGCAACTGGTCTATGTGACGCGTGTGGACTTGGTCATCTACTCGAACCTTGTAATGATAGTTTCCTTCCCTTTTTATTATAGTACCAAATTTCCATCTGCAGCATTGGTTTTGGTAAAATCTTGCTTGCACGAAGTCGCCTTCTTTGAAACTTCTGACACCTTTCTCTGGGATTTCATTCCTGGCTCGGTCGCTAGGATTTTCTTGTTGAACGATATCAATTCGAGTTCGAATTGGTCTCTTCAACAATAGTTCTGCTGGACTGACGCCCGTTGACGCTGATGGTGCCTTCCTGTACTGCATTAAAAGTCTGCATAGGTTTGTATGGACATCACCTTTTTCGTAACTCATCGCACGCAATCCCTGCTTGATGGTCTGGACGTATCTCTCTGCCTGGCCATTGGTTGCGGGGTGGTATGGAGCCGAAAATTTGTGATGAATTCCATTGTTTTTCATGAATTTCTCCAATTCCCAGGAGCGGAATTGAGGGCCATTATCAGATACTACCGTGTGAGGAAGCCCGAACCTTGCGAAGGTCTCCCGCAGCATCATTATTGTATTTCTGGCACTAGTTGCTTTCGTGGGAAAAACTTCCGTCCATTTAGAATGGGCATCTACAATGATAAAGAAATTAGTGTTTTTAAAAGGACCAGCATAATCAACATGTATTCGCTGCCATGGTTGACTTGGGTATTCCCAAGAATGCACTTGAACTTTGGGTGCATTACTTCGAATTTTGGCGCAGGCGATGCATGATTTAACATGGGTCTCAATATCGCTGTCAATTCCTTTCCACCATACAAAACTTCTCGCCAGTGCTTTCATTTTCACCACTCCAATGTGTGCACTGTGAAGCTCTTCGAGAACTCGTTTTTGAAGTGTTTTTGGAATAACTATTCGTATGCCGTTGAAAATGCAACCATGACAGGTAGAAAATTTGTATAAATCCTGCCCTTGTAAATTGCCTGTTTGAATATTTGTAAATAGTTTCCTGCAGTCTTCATCCTTCAAGGTTTGGTTCCTTATTTCTGTCCGGGACACAGGCAATACGTCGCACTGTTGCATGTAGAATACATCTTTCTCATCCCAATTTCCTTTAGAGTCATCATTAATTGTAGGCAGTGCATTTCGTGATAAATAGTCCGCATTCGCATGTTCTGTAGTGTTTCGATGGCGTATTACGTAGTCAAATCCGGCAAGGAAATTCGCGTAATGTAAAAGACGTATTGCGGACGTTGCTGGTAGACTCTTATTCGGATGGAAAATGCTTACCAGCGCTTTATTATCGGTGATGAGTGAAAATTTTCTTCCATAGCAATAATTGAAAAACTTTTTTAGTCCCCAGAAGATAGCTGTCGCCTCTCTGTCAATTTGGGAATACGAATTTTCAGCTTTCGACAGAGACCTGGAAGCGAATGCTATTGGCTTCTCTGTACCGTCCGGCATGATGTGCGATAATACCGCACCCAATCCGTTTGGTGATGCGTCCGTCGCCAATACCAGAGGGTACTCTCGCTTGAAGGGCACGAGTACTTTGGGGCTCGTGATTTCTTGCTTGAGTTGTTGAAACACGCTCTCACACTGTTGGGTCCATTTGAATTTCGCCTCTTTTCGTAGCAGATTATTTAGTGGACGTAGTTTGTGGGCTAGGTTTGGTAAAAATTTCTGGTAATAGTTTACTAACCCTAGAAATGATCGAAGACTGCGTATATCTGAGGGTCGCGGACTCTCCGAGATCGCCACTATTTTCTCTGGCAGGGGGTGTATTCCATTATCATCAATCTTGTGTCCTAAGTACGATATCTCTTCCTGTAGGAAATTACATTTAGCCTTATTTAGATGTAAGTTATAATTTTGTAGTTTAACAAAAAGTAATTTTAGATTTCGTAATAGTTCTGAGTACGACCGACCCTGGACAAGAATGTCATCGAAGAAACATGCACATCCTGGGATATCCTGTAATATCATATCCATAAATTTCTGCCACTTGTTCGGAGCGACTTTCAACCCGAACATTAGTCTTTTTACTTTGTAGACCCCTTTGTGAGTACTTATTGCCTGTAATTCGGCTGATTTATCATCCACTGGCATATGCAGATAGGCCTTGTGGATATCTAAGGTGCAGAATACCTTTCCATCCCCCATCTTGGCTAGAATATCGTCTACCAACGGAATGGGGTATTTGTCGTCTTGAATGTACGCATTTAATGTCGATTTATAGTCCGCGCAAATTCGTATTTCACCATTACGTTTTGAAATTGGCACGATCGGTGTGCCCCAAGATGCATTATCCATTTTCTCGATAATACCCGATGCTTCCAACCGCGCGATTTCCTCGTCAATACGTTCTTTCATCGCGTATGGCACACGCCGTGCTTTAATAAACACCGGACTGCAGTTAGGGCCTTTTAATTGAATACTGCATTTGTAATTTGGGATAACACCAACACTCTTGTTAAAGATTTCGCGAAACTCGGTTATTAATTTATTTAATGCATTCTGGTAGTCTTTTTTAGTCATAGAAATTGACTGCACATTATGTATATTATGTATCGGTACCGCCACTTTTAATTTGCAAATCCATTCTCTACCGAGTATTGTATTTACTTTATTTTGTAAAATATAAATTTTCGCAATGCTCGATTGATTTTCGAAAGAGACGTTCATTTCGCATTCTCCGAAGGGAACTATTAATTCACCCGTGTAAGTTCGTAAGCGCACGTTCGTGGGCAAAATGCGTTTTTTCGGAAATAATTTTGTAAAAGTTTCCCTCGAAATTGTGGACACTGCCGCACCAGTGTCATATTCCATTTTGCAATTTTTTCCGTCTATTTGGATGGTAACCACGAATTTATCCGTTTGCGAACTGTTATCAACCGCGTGTATTTCAAACACATTATCATCGCCAGTATAGTCCTTCTCGATAATGCACTGTTCCGCTACCGCGACCGGGCTTTTCATGCAGACACTTTGGAGATGCCCCGACTTACCGCACTTTTTGCAATGTAGATTCTTCCTCGGGCACTTGTTCGCCTTGTGGTCGGCACTCCCGCAGCGGAAACAGTTACCTTTTTTTGGATTTTTATGTGTTGTCGTGAATTTTTGCTGATCATGCGATGACGAGCGACGAGTTCTACCGCTCCTACTTACTGCGTTTATCTGCTTGCTCTCCTGCAATTGTAGCTGACGACTGTCAGCTTTGGATGCCTCAATATTTAACGCCATTTTGATGACTTTCTCAAAAGTGTCCTCTGTCTGCTGTAGCAAACGTTCACGGATCTCGCTGTCCCTCACTCCCCTTATAAATTGAGAGCGGAGGTGGGTGTCGCCTGTAGACTTTTTACAATGCGCGCATTTGAAATTACATTTAGTGGAGAGCCTCTTTAATTCCGCCACGTAATTCGCGATCGTTTCCCCTTCATGCTGTACTCGTAAGGAAAACTTATGCTGCTCGGCTACTTCACTGGGTTTTGGCGATAGATGAGATAATAGAGTTTCTCGGAGATCCTTGAAATTCTTGGACTTCGGTAAATCAGGTGCCGTTAGGTTCGACAGAGTCTGGTATAATTTCGGTCCCATGCAATTTATGAAAATTTGTACGCACCTGTCGTTGTGGGTTTCGGTACTTAATCCTCGCATTTCCAGGAAATTATCCAGTCGCTCTAAATATACCTCCAATGACTCTACTTCCTCATCGAATGGCTGTAAGTTGATCCCCCTTGCCTCCAGCGCTTGAGCCTGTTGTAACGGCAATTGCGGAACTGCAGCTCCTGCCAGCCTCGCCTGAAGTCCTTCTTGCGATGTATTCAGTTTCTGGATTGCTTGAGTCAGTAATTTCAGTGCTTCCTCCATCTCGAATATTCGCTTCTTCTACTTCCAACCTCCTCGTCGCCAGTTGTTGTGTATTTTGCGTCTTTATTCTAGAGAAGCTAGTTACAGACTGACTGCTAACCTAAAGTAACTACACTAGGTACATGGTACATTAGAGCTGTGTAGTTGTGTTGTATCTCACACTAAGAGAGATGAGAAATTTGTCAGGTGGAAGTTTCAGTGATGATGTTTTGAAGACTCTTTGGTTGCAGCGTCTCCCTGATTACATGAAAGCTATTTTGTCATGTAATTCAGGATCCCTTTCTGAATTAGCTAATTGTGCGGACAAAATTTTTGAAGTAAGTAGTAAACCTTCAGTTTTTGCTTATACTTCTAGTCAAAATTTTGGTAGCAATAATATTTTGGCTAATTTAACATCTGAAATTTCAAAAATTAAGCAGCAAATGGAAGATTTGACTCATGAAATAAGGTCATTAAAATACAGGGATCGTTCTTCAAGTCGTTCTTCGCAGCATAGTTCGCGTTTTTCGGGAAATCGTTTTCCTTCTCCGCATCAGGTTAAATCGAGTCCTAAGAGAAATTCTGGTAATTCTAATTTGTGTTGGTACCATTTTAAATTCCAACATAACGCTTCCAAGTGTATACCTCCTTGTTCATTTAACATTTCTGAGACACCAAAAAATTAAAGTGTGTGTCATCTATGACGACGGGTGATACATGTAAGCGTAACTGTCGTCTTCATGTTTATGATAAATCTTCGGGTCAATCTTTTTTAATTGATACAGGGGCAGATCTTTCTGTCATTCCAGTGCCACCCTCATCTAAATTGTTACCTTCAAGTTTACAATTATCGGCCGCCAATTCTTCGCCAATTAGTACATACGGAAATAAAATTCTGAATTTGGATCTTGGTTTAAGAAGAAATTTTCAATGGCAATTTGTAATGGCTGATGTTGAGAAAGCTATTTTAGGCGCTGATTTTCTGTACCATTTTAAATTAGTTGTAGATCTTTCTAAACGGATTCTTATTGATCCGCTTACTAATTTGACTTCAAATGGCCGTATTTTTACAGGTCCTTCTACAACTTTATCCGTCCTAATTAAATCATCAATTAATGACGATGTTAAAAAATTAATTCGTGAATTTCAGAGTATTACTATCGAATCGACGTTTTCCAAGCCAGTAAAACATAATATCACACATCAAATTAAAACTGTTGGTCAGCCAATTTTTTCTAAAGTTCGGCGTCTATCTCCTGAGAAGCTCACAATAGCAAGGAAAGAGTTTGAATTCTTGCTTAGTCAAGGAATTTGTAGACCATCCAACAGTCCTTGGTCGTCTCCTTTACACATGGTCCCTAAACCTAATGGGGATTGGAGACCATGTGGCGATTATAGACGGCTTAACTCTGTTACAATTCCAGATCGCTACCCGATTCCTCTAATTCATGATTTTGTTTGCCAACTTCAAGATTGTAAAGTTTTTTCTACTTTGGATTTAACCAAAGCTTATCATCAAATTCCAGTTGAACCAGAGGATATTCCCAAGACCGCAATTTGTACTCCTTTTGGTCTCTTTGAATTTACTCGAATGACTTTTGGTCTTTGCAATGCGGCTCAATCTTTCCAGAGATTTATAAATTCAGTTCTCCAAGACTGCCAATTTTGTTTCGTTTATCTTGACGATATTTTGGTAGCCTCTAATTCTGAGCAACAACATCTGGATCACTTAAAACAAATTTTTCAGCGATTACAAAATCATGGGTTGATTATTAACATCGATAAGTGTAACTTCATGCTTCCAGAAGTAAAATTTCTCGGTCATTTTATTAATTCAAATGGTATTAAACCGTCGCCTGAAAAGGTTAAAACAATTTTAGATTTCAAGCAACCTACTACTGTTAAAGAACTTAGAAGATTTCTCGGCATGGTTAATTTTTACCGCCGATTTCTTCCTCATGCAGCGGAGCATCATTCGCTGTTAAACCAATATTTAACAGGAAATAAGAAGGAAGGCTCTAAACCAATAGATTGGAATTCGGATTCAATTAAAGCTTTTGAGAACATTAAATCTCAACTAGCGAAAATTACCCTTCTTGCTATCCCTAACAGTAAGGCCCGTTTGGCTTTATTTGTGGATGCCTCGGATAAAGCAATTGGTGCAGCCTTAAATCAATGGGTTGACAATTTGTGGCAACCCCTTGGTTTCTTTTCCACAAAATTGAATTCAGCGCAAATTAAATATAGTGCCTATGACAGAGAATTATTAGCAGCTTATCAGAGTATCAAATATTTTCGTTATCATTTGGAAGGCCGGAATTTTACACTTTTTACAGATCACAAACCTTTAATTTTCGCTTTTAAACAGAACCCTGACAAAGCCTCCCCACGTCAAGCAAGACATTTAGACTTCATTGGACAATTCACTACGGATATCAAACATATTTCTGGGACGGATAACGTTGTTGCAGATTCCCTTTCGCGTTTAGAAGAAATTCATCTACCTTCATCTATAGATTTTGAAGCTATAGCTATTTCTCAGGAAAAAGATAGCCAGCTTAAAAATTTTTTGAACAATTCTTCTTTTAAATTTGCTAAATTACCCGTTTTAGGGAGTAGTAAACAAATTTATTGCGAAATTAAAAAATCACGTCATCGTCCTTATATTCCGGAACCATTCCGTTTTCAGATTTTCAAAGCAATTCATAATCTTTCACATCCCAGTATTCGTGCTACAAATAAGATGATAACATCGAAATATTTTTGGCCATCCATGAATAAGGATGTAAATAATTGGACTCAAAGTTGTGTTACATGTCAAAAGAACAAAATTTCACGTCATGTTAAAAAATCTTTTGGCTCATTTCCACTCACTTCATCTCGATTTGAGATAGTTCATTTAGATATTATTGGCCCTCTTCCTCCTTCGAACGGTTTCAGGTATTGCCTTACCATCATTGATCGTTTCTCTCGTTGGCCTGAAGCGATTCCTTTAACGGATATATCAGCAGAATCCTGTGCAAAAGCTCTTTTTCGTGATTGGATCTCCAGATTCGGTATCCCAAAAATTATTGTTACCGATCAAGGAAGGCAATTTGAATCTAATCTTTTCAGTGAGCTCTCTAAATTCTTAGGTTTCAGACATAATCGGACTACACCGTACCATCCTCAATCGAATGGTTTCATAGAACGATGGCATAGAACGCTTAAAACGGCTATTAAAACTTTCGATGCGTCGTCATGGTCAGATTCCCTGCCATCAGTTCTGCTTGGTTTGCGAACTGCTTTTCGAGAGGAATTTGTCGCTACACCAGCCGAATTACTTTATGGCCAATCTCTAAGACTTCCAGGAGATTTCATTCTTTCAAACCAACAAAATTATATTCAAAGTGATTTTGTAAATCGTTTAAAGAAATTTTTTAATTATATTCGTCCTGTTTCGGCTTCCAATCATTCAAAAGGTAAATTTTTCCAATTTAAGGATTTAGGGACTTGTTCTCATGTTCTTGTTAGGAATGATGCAACCAAGGAACCTTTTAGATGTTGTTACAATGGACCGTTTCCAGTAATCAAACGTCACCCAGATTTTTTCACGGTCAAAATTAAAAATAAAGACATTAACGTCTCTTTAGCTCGTTTAAAACCATATTTTATTCCAATTTTTCAGGACTCTAATCCAATTGAGAAAAATACCATCAATTTTACTCAAGCTAGCTCACGTTCAACGGAACAGCCAGCGTCTGTTCGTACTCAACAAATTTTTCGTCATAGACCAGTGTCTATAGCGAATAAAACATTCAGAACCACTAACATCCCCATTCCACAAAATCCATCACAAAAAAAAGTTAGATTCCTATAAAGTTTTTTATTTAAAATTTTTTGAATCAGAATTTTATATCGTGCTTCGGGTGAATCACTGGAGGGGGGGTATTGTGGTGGTCGATGTTATAGATGTTGTTTCCATGTTAGACTTTGTTTCCGTCGCGGAAT
Organism: Eutolmus rufibarbis; assembly: GCA_963920795.1. Taxonomy (NCBI): domain Eukaryota; kingdom Metazoa; phylum Arthropoda; class Insecta; order Diptera; family Asilidae; genus Eutolmus; species Eutolmus rufibarbis. Next base: position 30,668,450 of record OY987207.1, read on the forward strand.
TTATTTGGTTTATTTAAATTGCTTATTTCTGAGTGTATTGGAAAGAGTAGAGTAGGTTTGAGATTTTTACTTGAAAATTATAAAAAGCGAGAAGGCGTTCTAAAAAAATAAAAAATAGAAGTAGCTATTGACTGATATTGTTTTCAGTTAGAAAATATTTCCTGATCTAAAAGGTTGTTTAAAAACTTAAAAAATAAAATATATTGTGCTGCCTAATTAAATATAAAAAATAAAAATAGCTTAATTATTTGAAGAAGCTGTTTATTTATGTAAGAAGAATGATAAAAGCTAAAAGCTGAATTTATTAGAAGACAGTGAAAGCTCTCTTCAACCTCAAGAAACATTTGAAAATGTCTGCTTTCCTTGAAAAGTACTTTAACCAGAACAATAAAATTAGCCAGAGATTTTATTAATTAATTTTTATTTTATTTTTCTCTCTTGCAGGATGACCGCCACATTGGAAGAAAGTGAAGGTGAATTTGTGATTGTGTGCAACCGGCTGGTGAAAATTAAAATTTAATATAAAAAATGAAGAGCCGATGAAGTGAGAGTGTCGCTTTTTTTTTAATATTTATCGCGAGTTGTGTTTTTGAATTGAAGTGATTTTGTGGAGGTGTGTTACAGAAAAAAGGGCCTGTTTAAAATTTATATAAAAGTGCATGTGCCATTATTTTTGAAGTGTTTCGCGGTTGTGAAGAAGAAGGAAGAAAACAGGAGGAGAAGAAGATGTGGAAGCGAAAGGTAAGTGTAAATTTAAATTTTTTCCTCTGTTTTTGATGGATTTAAAATATTGGAAGGAGTTTTGCCATTACGCAGGGGTTTCCTTTTTTATTGGAAAATGTAAATCTTAAGTTAAATTCTAGTTGATTTTAGGGGTACCAACGATTAAAAATCGTGCAGGTGGATTTAATTTAAATTCTTTTGTGAGTGTTCTTGCAGGAAAAGGCCTTTTATTTTTTCCTCTTTTTAATAAAAGATCATAAATGCTCACATTTAAATCTTAAATTGATGAAGTCAATTCGGACAATTCTAGGGGCTGAAAAGATATACATAATTGGAAATGATTTATGGAAAATGAGAATTTAAAATTTCGCATAATTTTCTTGGTTCCTCTTCTTCTTGGTGTGCTTTCGAAAAGTTGTATTCCATGTGAATTGACAAAACAGACAAAACTTGGCAAGTTTCAAGGGTCTCAATTTTGCTCAGTTCTTTAATGAAAACTAACTAAAGTTTACTAAAGTGACTACAGTGATGAGTAATTGCCTTTAACACATTATTCGAGTTTAACAGAGTCGAGGTTCGGTGTTAGCCCACAGGTCATTGCGTAATTCTGAAAACCAAAGGTTTGTTTTGCACTAAAATTTAGTATGGTTAATTGTAGCTGATATATATTTGGCTTTGATTATAAACCTTAGTAAAGTTCGTGCTTTTTGTCGTTATCGTTTATGTAAAAATAACTTTAAATGATTTAGAAAATATGCAGCGGTTCTCAGCGACGATCAGTGAGATCCCGAGGGTAAGCTAAAATTTTGGAAAATATTGCTATAATTGTGCAATTTATCTGAAATTTTTTATCTAAATCCAAAAATTCCTGTGGCATCGGTTGGCGGAGGGTAAATTGTGGTGAATTTTTATTTTTGCGCATTTTTAAAATTCCCAACTATCTTAAAAAAAATTCCCCTTTTTCGAATTGAAATTTGCAGCGGCCGCGTGAGAATGGAACAACCGCGACGTGAACTCGCTGCTCTCACCTTTGAGGGGAGGCTCGGCTCTTCCGTTTCACCTCCACAGGAACTTTTCTAACAGTTGCAAGGAGCAAGTTTGCAGTTTTGTTTGACGGATAATTTCTAGAAATTCAACTTAAATTTAAGCGCTTTTTTCCTGTTTTTATATTTTTCCCTAAAGCCCTGAAGGATTTCCTTTCTGTTAAAATTAAAATTACAAAAATCGGTGCTCCGGATTTTGATTTGCTGAGGGACTCCACAATCAAGTTAAATTCTGGGGAAGGCGAAGGTTTCATGTTTTATTCGGCAGGCGAATAGTTGCAACATGTGACATTTTTAATTTTTTAAATTTTTTTGGGAGATTTTTTGCAGTAAATTGGCTTATGTTTTTTCCTCTTTTTAATAAATCTTAAATAAGTAAAATTTGATAAGCCTAGAAAAAAATTAAACTCTATAATTTTCCGCGATTTTTAATGTTTTTGTTTCCCCTTGTTTCAAATATGCAGTCTAATTTACCGTTATTCCGTGAGCGTTCTCCCAGTTTGTGAATTATTTTCGGAGTGGGCGGATGGACTGCGAGTGTGCTTCGATAATTTCAATTTTTATATTACCTTTAGAAACCCTTTGAAATGGTGGAGTTTGCATTTATTCGGGATTGTTATTTTTAAATTGCCTCAAGAAACATTTGAAAAGTTCTGCTTTCCTTGAAAAGTACTTTAACCAGAACAATAAAATTAGCCAGAGATTTTATTAATTAATTTTTATTTTATTTTTTTCTCTTGCAGGTTGACCGCCACATTGGAAGAAAGTGAAGGTGAATTTGTGATTGTGTGCAACCGGCTCGTGAAAATTAAAATTTAATATGAAAAATGAAGAGCCGATGAAGTGAATGTGTCGCTTTTTTTTTCAAATATTGATCGCGAGTTGTGTTTTTGAATTGAAGTGATTTTGTGGAGGTGTTTCACAGAAGAAAGGGCCTGTTTAAAATTTATATAAAAGTGCATGTGCCGTTGAAGTGTTTCGCGGTTGTGAAGAAGAAGAAAGAAGAAAGAAGAGAGGAGGAAAAGAAGGGGTGGAAGCAAAAGGTAATTGGAAAATTCAATTTTTGCCTCTGTTTTTGATGGATTTAAAATGTTTAAAGGAGTTTTGCAATTACGCGGGGGTTTCCTTTATTATTGGAAGGTGTAAACCTTAAGTTAAATTCTAGTTGATTTTAGGGGTACCAACGATTAAAAATCGTGCAGGTGCGGTATTTTTTTTTTGATATTTTAAATTTAAAATTGCAAAAATTGGTCGTCCGGATTGTGATTTCCTGAGACGTCATATGTAAGTGATGGCGCGCGCGTAGCGAAATTCTGGAGAAGGTGAAGGTTCCTTGTTTTATGCCTTGCATTAAGCTGCAGTGCAGGAGAAATTAATAATAAAATTTCGCGCAATTTTCTTGCATCCTCTTCTTCTTGGTGTGCCTTCGAGAAGTTGAATTCCATGTGAATTGATAAATTTGCAGACAAAACTTTGCAAGTTTCAAGGGTCTTATTATTGCTCAGTTCTTTAATGAAAGCTTGCCAAGTTTTGTCTGTAAATTTATCTATTCACAAAATCTACATTTTAGTTTTTTTTCTTTTTTTGAGATGACAAAGAGCACAGTCTGACGAGAACTTGGCCTATTGTTTTACATGTATGTTTTTGGTGGAATGGAACACAACATAAATTTTAATATCCAGCGGATATTGCTGATTTTCAGATAATTTTAAAATAAAACTCGAATTAGTTTACCATTTTACTAGAAAATAAGGATATTGAAATAAAATGAACAGAAATAAAAACAGACACATTGATAAACAATATTCTTTAAACAATTTGAACTTTTATCTTTAAACTTCGTCTGACACTGACGATTTAATTTGGCTGATTCTTTTACGTAATTTCCAATAGTGGAAGACTATTCGAAAATTTGTCACCTAAATTTCCGGGAATTTCAAGTCAACTAGTCCTTTATCTGGAAAAGATGGGAGTCGAACTCTAGTTGCGTTTTACTGCAGGTTTTATTCGAGTTAAAAAAAAGGGCATGGTTGCTTCTCTTTTTCATCCGACAATTATCCTGAAAATTGGTTTATATGTATACCTTAAAACCCATTAAAACTGCTGTGTTAATTCAAATTTTACGTTTTTTTCCAAAAGTCACTAGTTGTGTCGAATTATAATACATACAGTCAAAATTTGGTTTGTTACAAAACTCTGCGTTCTTGTACTAAAATTCATGACCAAATGAGACGAGATCTTTACGAGAATGTGACTAGGAAAAATATAATAGGTACTTTTTTCTATTATACATATTTTCTACGCAATCTTCAAACACTCGAATCTGTCGCCATACAATAATTGCATTAAATGCATTTATATTTGGTCAAGTTTCAAACAATTCAAAACGAAAAAAATTCAATGCAATAATTTTCTTTGAAAATTTAACGATCCGTATTTCATATTCCACGTATTTTCATTTATAAATTGATAGTAAAAAAATATAAAGCCTCAATCTTAATATAGGATGCCCATTTATTCACAAGTATAATCCTCGAAAATGTCAAAAGTTCTTAAAAGACTTCCTTCCATTCTGACTTCCACACTGAACTGTTGAGAGAGATTTTAAAACGCGTAAACGAAACGTCTAATTTACTACGAAGAAAAAAATTAAATCAGTGTTTTTGGTTGGCCTTATTATGCATAATTTATCAAATCAAATGTGAAGAGTGCATTCTAACCAATACATTATCGAAGAAATCATTTTTTATTGACACTGATTGGTTGACCAAGCTCCTTCTTAATTCAGCGTGAAACCAGTTCAAATCGAAAGCTGATTACGACTTGGTTCCGCATGCATGTGAAGTGGTCAGAATTAAAAAAAAACTTTGCTTGGTTTGGTGCTGAACCATGTAGTTTCCAAAAAACTACAAACGTCAGGCGAAGCAATTTCCTCTCTTGAGGGTTCGAAGGGGAAAATGTTGTTTCACATAAGAGGGAAAGAGAAAGAACGAATACAGATGCTTTCTGGCCAAACGTGATTTTGCTTTGATGTGGTGAAAATTATATTTTACGAATTTTTTTCACCAAATTTAACCAACTAGTTTTATCCAAAACTAATTGGAAAAGTCTATTATTGTGTGTTCAGTTATATTTGTGCTTTTAGTTAAGTGTTTATTTCAGAAAACCAAGTATGGGTAGTGATGAAGTGCTCGGGGAACAACTGTCGCAACAACTCGCCATATCTGCGTCGGAAACACTTTTTCGGGCAAGTAAATCATTAAATTATTGCACAAAGTAAACACGGCGCGTAAAGTAAACCAATTTTGTGTGATTAAAGTGCACAAATAGCCAGAATTTAATATTTTAGCAAATAATTTCCCTTCCCTAAAATTGTTCAGAGAACTATTAAATTTCGTCGGAACTATCGTAGGGTCGTCGTCTAAAAAAATTACACAGGGGAGCTGTGATCCATGTTGGCTTAATGCCCCTTTTTTCCCCTTTCTAATAATTTCGGCGCTATTGAGCACACACACAAAACGGAAAGTTACTAACGCATCACGGGAATTGCTTGAACTAAATTTGCTAATGTCCTATCCTGTTCTCTTTGATCAAGGTTTCAATGTTGGTCAACTGGAAGAGTTGATTAACCAACCAATGTGTGTTATTTATAGATACATATAAGGGAACCTTAGAAAGAAACTATGTATTGATGATGCTTTTTTAATGCAAATTGATATCTTCCATTGATTCAAAGATAGTTTCAGTCTCGTAAATTTAGAATCGTAATAAAAGTGCATATGTTTTTGGTTTCATAAGCGGTACCAATTCGCTTAATTTCATTATACATATACATTAACTAAAATTTATAAACTTGAGTGTTATAAAAACTTGTTTTAATACTGGTTAATATAATAGTTGTTTATAAAACAGTACTGCTTTAGCAAATTTTTCCTCATTTATCTAGAAAAATAGCCATCCCGGTGAGTGAGTGAGTTTACTCACTTCAGTTTTTAACGTCAGCTTTATTTAAAAAAAAAATGTTTCGTTGTTTTGATGTAATAATTGAACATAGGCAAAGACAAAATACTTACTCCAATTTAATATTGTCTTCATATTTATAAATCTTTTCATTGGATTAATAGAGTTGTGGTCTGAACCAATGAAAATAAATTATTTTTAAAGAAATATGTCTTTGGATTGAAGAACATTGATTTTGATTTTTAAAAAAATCATTTTCATTGTTCTAATATAATTTCTGCCTTTATTCTCGATTCGATTTCATTGGCGCCAAATTATGATGCATTTTGATTAAAATTAACGTAGTTTTTGTTTAGAACAGTACATTTTGTTCTGAGTGAAGACATATGTACATAATGCATAATTATGCCAAATTTCAGTTTTATAGCACTAATAGTCGAGTAAAATGGCTATGACATACAAAAAGACATGACGAAACAATAAGAGTTTTTAAAGTTTGGCTACAGAGCCCTGAAAACCAGAGTGGCGTTCATCTTTTATTTATTCATATTTATTGCAGCATTAGTAAATTGTGCATTGCATATATCGATTTAATTTCCAGGGGAAAAGATATTTTTCTAAGTTTAATTTGTAATATAGTATACTATGGTTGTAATGTAACGAATATGCGATTTTGGATATTTTCAAATGTAAATGCGAGTATTTGATTTCGATATTTGAAAATAAGATAAGTTAAAAAAAATATATAATTCTTACTTCTCAAAATATTTAACAAAACGTATCGATGTTATCTGTAGCTGTCGAGGTTAATTCGCTTAGTCCTGATTCAAAAAAGTTAATTTGAATTATCAATATTGTCACCTCTTGGTTGCTATAAATAGTTTTTATATTTAAGAATACACAAAAATTGTTGTAAATGTTTAATTGAAAAACAACGCCATCTGCGATTTTCTAAATAAAAAAAGGGCTTTTAACACTATTTATTATTTATTATTACGTCATTACTTTTGATCAAAAGTGCCTAGTTTCTTACTAATAGTAGCCTTTTATTGTCCCAATCACAAGGGGCTATTTCCATTCCAAAGAGAGCTATTTCTATTGGCTTTGAACATTTTTATTAAAAATTGGAAGATTTAGAAAATAATCATATCAAAGAAAAAGGTTTCTGAACGTTTTTGTGTGTGTCGACTGTTATTAAATTTATTTTTTATTTACTTCCATATCTCAAATGTAATTGGTGTAAATGCCATGGAATTTGCAAGATGTCTGATCAAAAGGTGCTATTTCCAATTTTGATTGTGTATTATTTGGTTTGTTAATAATAATACTGAAAATCAAATTAATTGTAAAAAAAAGTATCGCCTTCATAAATAATATTATTGAAAAAAAAAAACACTTGCACAAATAAATAGTGACCACTAAATGTTTTTATCGGCTCCTTTTGAACAGACACTCCTCTTGTGATAGTACAATAGTTCAGCTTGTTTGCTGACGTCATAAATTGTCATAACCACACGGAGACAAAGACTAAGACTTAGATTTGGACAGGCCCTAAGTATTGTTAACATTAAGTGTGTCAACATTGCACAAACCAAACAGAGCGAAGTTCGTAAACTAATTATTGTTTAGAATCTTGTTCAGGGGTGGTTCAGATGTTATTTATGCTTTCGGACTTTGTTGTAACATGTGTATGTGGAATGTACATATATGTGTACAATATATTGGATAAGTTTTAAAACTTGGAATCTTAGATTTACTACTTAGACTACTAATTCTTGAAATTCGTTGGTTTATTGTTTGAAGTTAAGGGATTTGAAATTATTTTAATTTATAATAATCTTTGAGGTTTGACTTTGTATAATTTTCTAATTTAGCTTTTAGCAAGCTGTGCCGTCATTACAGATATGGTTGTTGTCATAATAAATAATGTACTTAATATAGGAACACAAGACTATAACCAAATCTGATACATGCAAAATTTGATTTTTTAAAGAAATATTTAATTCTTAATTTTTCGCTAAGTGTTTAATACTTTTATACATAATAAATTTCAAATTTTACTTAAATATTTTTGTAATTTTGTGAAGTGTATAATTTGACTACTGATATGGAAGATATTCAATTTTCTTTTTGGCTTCAGATTATGACCAAATCTTATCATAATAATGAATTCTACAAAATTTATAAACGAAATTTCCACTTTAAATTGGTTGAACTTTAAACAATTTGTTATCTAAGTGAAATCCATAGCTTTTAACAAAATTTGTATTTGAACAATTCGCAAGCATCCTTATACATCTCAGGTGGACTATCATCGATTGTCCAATTTTACCAGAGCTTAGTCACATAGCAGCAGCAAATTCATGCAACCACATCCTCATAACTCAAATCTAGTGCCGGCCACCGAGCAGCTTTGCATTCATTAAGGGTACTGCAGGGAACCAAACATAACTTTGTGATGTTTTGCCAGCCGACCATGGAGCCGAGATACAATTAAGCAGAAGGAAACAAAATACAGATATTCTCGAATGTACTTACGATGACCAGACCGAGCAAGATTACTCTAATCCACCCTGACCGAATGACTTCGGAGTTCATGTTCGTAATGACCCACAGCCCTTTGCCCGTCGGCTGACTCTAGGGATCCAATTTTCTAATAACGTGAATTTGTTTTGACCATTTGTCTCATTTAAAATGAACTCAACCACAATTTCGCAGTGAAATGGAAATCTGCTCGACTTTGGGGAATCGCAGTATTATTGGTATTTAAGCCCTATATCCACTTACCCTCTATGCTACTGGCTGTACTTCTCTTATTAAAGATCATATTGATGTGCCCCGATTTGTTATTACACACTGGAGAGCTTCTCTGGTATTCTGATTCGCAAATTTGTCATGACATTAGTATTATAGAGAGGAAAAGTGGAAGTGTTGCTCTTGTAGAAATATTTTATATACATAGATTATAATCAGAATTTTGTAATATATGGACAATTTTGACTGAATTTTGATTTCTACATGATCTTGAACACTCTTTATCTAACCTTCCATAGCATGACTCAAAAGATGCATCTTGAGTGACAGTTCTAAAAAAAAAAATAATAAATAGCTATACCATAGTATCTATTTCAGGAAGTCAAAAGTTATAGCATTATTGTAGGAGCTTGTTGTACACAAGCTAGAGACTTAGTTTAGAATGGCAATATGGAACAAAAGTATCGATACTTCATGGGCGGTATCGAAAAGTAAGGACCTGTCCGAATCCAATTCTTCGTCCTATAGTGACAGTTCTATTGTTCACAATAGTGCATAAATCAGAAAAAAAATTTAGTTCAATATTTTTGTATAGTATTGATGAATATAAACATACATACATATAAATATAGGTAAGGTGAAAGATTCTTCAATTCTTCTTCTTCTTCTAACGAAATTTATTTCCCTCTTTCTCTGCTTTAATATTGAACAATTTTCACTTAGCTTTATTGTAGGTCTGTTGGTTCAATAAAAAAAAAATTAAGTTAATCTCAAAATGTATTAAATATTCTGAGCTACTGCTTTGGTGTATGTTCATTTCCATGTCAATGTTCCCTAAAGAAGTAGTACTTTTGCTCTATAAAGGAGTAATTTTACAATGGAGACAATTAAATCTACATTCCAATATATCAATCTCACCATGCGAATGACTACTTTTACTCACTTGCTATGTAATTTAACTTTTTCGAAAATTCATTTACTCTATAATTAGCTTTTTTACAGATACTGAATGCAAATCACCTGGTGAATACATATTCTTATAGTAGTTTTACGCATTGCTGCATTGTAAATTTGCAACATTAAACGATGGCAAATTTTGTGACTACATTTAGCCTTGTAAAATTACTCAATTATTTTTTAGAGTGAGTTTGAAGTCTAACATAAAATTCAACATTTTCTATCTATCTATCTATATACTGATCCTTTTAATACACAAGCAAGGTTTGATTGAAATTACATGATCTTGATCAAACGCTACTATTTTGTTGCAACACCGAAAAAACCAATCATGTTAATATATATAGGCCCAATATTATCGCTAGCTATCAAGAGAGGAATTTAAGACGTTTAAAACATTGTAGCACCTACCCTCACTTTCTTAACCATTTCTCCTATTTACGTACGAAGCCGAGATATTGATTGATATTGATAAAAGGACAGTATAGACAAAGTTTGATCAAAATAGATTAAAAAATATGACTACTATCGTGTTCACAAGATTCGTTTCATCCCATCTCATATATTTATACATAATATACATATGTAGGCGTTTCAGTAGGGGTATTTTTTAAGCGTAGGTCGTTAAACTTTAAAAAATTTTATGAATATGTCGAAAACCATACGAGATAGGTTTTTTCATAATTATCTGTTTTTTTCTAGGTGGTAAACTCCTTTAGAAACTTGCATCAAAAAAAAACTTCGAATATGATAAAATCCCCATTAAAAGTTTCTTTAATTTACATCTGTAAAGCACAACCTCCATATTTTTTATAGAAATATATTTCCTGCCTTGTACTAGCAAAAGTAACACATATTTTGCGATTTATGTTCATTTTTATTATTTAATATGATCTTTTAGTCACGTATATGTAGAATATTTTTGATATGTAGAAAAATTGTATTTATCCAATTAATTCTAAATATGTTCACAGAAAAGCATGATTCGTGATATTCTGCCACATTTTTCAACCGCACAAAGTTCTATTATCTAGAAAATGTTGTCAGACTCTTTAATACGTTCAATTTTTTAAAGGTAAAGAAAAATAAGCTCAGAAAATACTTGCACTAAGCGTGAAGGAAATGGCACCCGACTTGTGTTGTAAAAAAATCGATTTCAATTTGATTTAATTAAACCAATTAAAAAAGTGCTGAATAGAAGCTTAACGGTGCGAATTAATGAGGAATTTCTCTCAAAGATTTTCTCTGTTTCTTCCCTCTATTAAATTTTGCCTTGTTTTGTTAATGACTTTAAAGTTTGGCACATAAAAAGAAACCCCTCAAAATGAAAGTAAACGTGTAAATGAGAAGAGCGCACCCATCTAGCTGCCACCATTGATTTGAATTGCTTTTAGTTAAGATAGAACTTCTAAACGTAATTTTTAAGTAATTAAGGATAATGAGATTTAACACAAGTTTGGGTGATATTAAAATGAAATAAACTCTTCAAAGAAACTTAAATAAAACATACCACAAACGACATGCGAAAGAGAGTCGTTAAATTTTTCATTTGCTTCATTTGTTTATTAAATTTTGGTACAAATTTCGATTTTAAAATATGATCCTACTTTTGTCCCTATATTTCTTTATTACAAGAAGTAATTTTAAAGTAAATTTTTATTTTCAAAAGTACGATTTGGAACTCGCACGAAAGCATTCCGTTCTAATCCTTTTATACTATAGTTAAAATCAAACTTAATCTTTTATATAAATTAAAAATATAAAGAGCTGATTATAGCTTTTACAGTTTGATCACATATTTAGATAGCATAAAACTTATTGCCAAAGCAGAGATTACTACAAAATATAAATAGGAATATACAAATTAAAGGGTAAATATTGAATAATAAAAAAGTAAAGTGATTCAAAGCGAGTCTTCTTTTTGAGAGCAATTACTTCAGGCATTCGACTGCATTAAAGGGTTTTAAGGCTGATCTAAAAGACATAATAACTAAACCAACTAACTAAATGTCGGATATTTCAAACTGAGAGGTTGCTTTTCAATTCTCATGTTTTTGAGTTTCAATTTTTATGTTGTTTTAAACATAAATATATGTACATATAAAAAATTAATAATGTCAAAGTAAAATCTCTAAAAATTAGTTTTAATAAAAATATCTTTTCAGTTTAGAATCACATTATTGCCACAGATTATATATATCCGTAAATATTTTATACTATATAACTACTAATTTTTTTTCGATAATAATGTCTGATACTGACGGATGGACGCAAGAGTGATTTTATAAGGGTTCCCTTTTTCTTTTTGAGGTACGAAATCCCAAACATGACATGGATGTCAAAGGCCATCCGTCTTGAGATAAAAACATCGAAATCATATTTTATAAATAAAACTCGAAGAATCAGCTTTCGTAATCAGAGATATTTCGAATTTTCTAACAAAAATTTATGTTTTTCTGCAGACAACTGCCAATTTTTCAATAGACTGATATAATAACTTTATTCTTTAAATACAAAGAAGCAAATAAGTGTATTCATCTGATAGTTATTTTAAATCATGGCCAAATTGATAATCAGGACAATTTTATTTGACGAATGAATTTGTCGGACGAGTGAAAAACCATCGATGTGTACAGGACATTGTTTTTTACATATTATACTATATTACATACATATATACATTTTTGTAGGTAGGCCAAGAATCAATACTTGATCAATGATTCTGTGAATTAAAAAAGTCGAAGTCTCTGCAATAGGAAGCAATCTCCCTAAAGGACCCTTTACATGTCAGTTGAGAAGTCATTTGGGAATTTGAGCATAAAAGTGCTTCTAATTTTCTAAGTAACTAAGATGAGTTTTGTGTATGAACAGAAGACATTTTTGCGCGGTATATTGTATTATATTTTCAGTTGGAATGGAATAGAAAGGCAACAATTTATCGCAAAGATGCGTGGAAAATTATTAAAAGCTTTGCAATGTCTACATTTATGTATGTGAATGATATTGACCCAATTTCTGCCTCATAACCCGGGATCCTCTTTTTTAATTTCTTCGTTTTGTTCTATAATAACAGCTATTATTGAAGCATTTAAAGCATTAAAGCTGTTCAAATTATGGCTATCAGTATCCGTATTTTTTGTGGCCGTACAATCTAGGCGCCTAAAAGCAAAGCCAACTGTCAAAGTTACGGCCGTAATATCATTTATGGGCGTAATTACGAAAAATTGTTAATACTGATAGTTTGAACGTGGCATATGTAAACACTGTAACGTATTGCTTACATGAGAATGAAGGCTTGTGAGAAAATATCTGAACTGCTCCTATAAATTGTGGATCATATGTCATATGATTTGCTTAGATAATGTAAAGGGGCCTTAACGTGATTAGTTTCAGTATTATTTATCTGTTATCTTGTTAACTTTTAGGAAGCTTGAAAAAAAGCTTCAGTTTGGAATAACACTTTGATTATAAAAATATTGGCGCATATATATTGAAAATTTCATCCTAGTGGTTCTTAAGTTTTTGATGTAATCGAGCTTCGAAAAACGAAAAGTTGCGTCAGATTTATAAGAAAGCCAACCTCGTGTCATCTAAATGAATGAATTTATATATAATAAAATTAGAATTATAATTAGTATTCATACACGTCTATGGCATTTATTACTTAGCATTTCCTCTGACGCAATATTTCAAAAACATGAATGTTTGGCTCTTAAAGCGTAAAAAGATATAACCTTCAATAAATTATACTGAACTGAGAGCCACCGATTTCAGGGGAATAACTATTAAGCATTACGCGTTATTATATAGCTGTAATAAACTGCAAAAGTTCATAAAATTTGGGGGATTTTAAGCGGTTTTTAAAAGCGCTTCTGATTTCCATAGCACCCCGATAAAAAGGGCGGAGTATTTGTGCTGTTATTGGAAATTTCATTGGCAGGCGGGTGTATCTTCCTTTTTGTGACAGAAGATCAATAAAAATACGAAAATACGCTACATTTCCTTTAAGCTCTACATGCCTCCTTCCTTGACAGGCTGCATGAAAAAATTATGCGAACATCCCTAATACGAACAAATGTGGTAGCTCTTTGGCGACGCATTACTCAGGGAATCGGGCTGGTAAAAGCCCGTTTTATGATCACCAATCGATAAATGTCTGGAAAGAACTGTTGTAAAACGATTTATCATGACAGGCAACGAATTCGAGCAGAATTGACAAATGGAAATGCTTGAGACATGTGTTATTTAAAGAAGCCGCAGAAAGAGGACGTCTCGCAACAAAAGCCGCAATGGCAGCATAACGCCTCTTGCAAATTGCACGCGCCCCGAAGAAGCAAATGAAACACTTCTTTCCGCTATTCCTTAAAATGGCAAAAGCAATCAGAAAATTCTGAATCGCACCATCATTTCAAATATTTGCGATGGACTCGTGGGTGGGACTGGGACCTGTTTACCTTATCAAAGGAAGTGCTGGTTAACCGGAGTGCTGTTGTACGGATGCCGAGGTAAACTGAATGTAAAATATGCTAAGCCGAATGTATGTAGTCGCTGAATGCCGGTGGAATTTTAATGTTTCATTTCGTTCTCCATTCGCAGATTGATTACATGTTTGCTGTACGAAGACACCGATATATTTGCATGAATGGATGAATAAATTTTTTAAAAATCCGAAAAGCAATCGGATAATGTTGCAGAACAATTTCTGAAAGGTATTTTTTATTGTATTGTTATATAAAGTGTAAAATTTTATATTTCTATAGTTGGTTCTATGGCAGTCAAATTTTTTACATCTTTTAAAACGATGCAATAGGAATTACAACAAAACGAGAATATAAATATATCCTTAGTCTTCGGAACAACAAAAAGTAATGAATTTTCATTCACAAACTTAAAGCCTTATTTTTATTCAAAAACATTAGGGTAGAGCAGAGTTTGCACTTTCAAAACTTTATTATTTTTATTTAAAAATGAGAGGAATTATAAACATTACTTTTACTTCAAATTGAACTTTGGTCCTTTAACAGCAATTATATATTTTTTAACATAATTAAGACATACATATAAGGTAAAAGTACACATGTTTATTTGTAGATTGAAAATAAAATAATTAATAAAAAAAGACAAATTGTTATTTCTTCAAACAATCATGAATTTCTGAAAAATATAAACCAGACATTGTATGGACATAGTTTTTAAACCAGCGTAACATAACACGCATAAATGCGTTCAAATTTAAGCCTTAAAAGTTGTGCCTTGGAGGCACACTCTTACCTAATGGGACTCTTTTTTATAATTGCATTTAATACAATAACTAATCGCAACTAACGCCGACATAACCTTTCTCAAAAAGATATTCACCGAGTATTCCTTCACTTATAAATTAAACCTAGTCATTGAGTTATAAAAAAAAACTTATAATATGCAAACACGTATATTTTTTTTACATCATAGATACCAAAAAACAGCAAAAATTAATAAAATATTTAATATTTGCCTGGAGCTAACGAAAATCAGTACACATCGTTTTTGTTATATTCGGTAGTCTGCACTCTATCCTATAGTATATTACATTACATTATACTTATTTATAATAATAATAATAATAATAATAATAATAATAATAATAATAATAATAATAATAATAAAAATAATTGTTATTTTATTTTTATTTTTAGAGGATGAAGTTTTAATAAATATTCAACAAATTTAACTTTTATTGTTACGAGTTATAGGCAATCAGCCAGAAAAAATTTTCCATTTTTCAACTAATTTATTTGCTTAATAAAAATAAAAGTGAGGTAATTAATTTGAAATAATGGGAATTTAAGAATGTATAGTACATGTGCGTATATATTTTATTTATCTTTTGCAAAGGCTTTAAATAACTTATCCAATTTTTATCGTATAGTATCATTTTCATAATTAAAATTTCAAGGAAGTCCTGAAAGAATGTCTGTTAAAAGCATAACGATTTTCAAGCATTCAAGGTGTAAGCAGTCGCTGATCACGTACATACGTCTTTGGTCTCAGCAATAGAACTTAAAGGCAGATTAGTTTTGTTGATTTATTTACAAATAATGTAATTGTTTACATTAAAATAACTTTATTGAAGACCGCATAGTTTAATAACTATTACATCTTTAACTGCGAGCTATAAATTCAGACCTGAAAATCAAAGCAAAACGTTGTCACGCCCATTGTAAATTAATTCAATTTATTGCCTGTCATAGAAGATTCATGTGACCGACATTAATTTAATCCAAATTATGAATGCTTCGGTAGGGTATAAATTCCCCTTGGTATTAATTATATACTATATATTTCAAAAAGTAAATAAATCCGTTTAAATTTCGACTTATAAATTCTATTACTTATCAATTAATAAAACTTCTAGTTGCGATTTTGAGAATAAAAATTTAATTACAAAATTTTAATGAATTGAGTGGTATGTGCGGAAACAAAAGGCGAGTCGGCGTGGGTTACCAAAATGTTATGCAGACAAAATAAAAAGCTTTCAGACATTGTGGTTCAGATGTCAGATTTCACATCGGTTTGAGTAGAATTTGAATAAATTCCTTTAATTAAATTAGATGTAGAGAATTTGGTCTGTATGTGTATTTCTATACATTAAGTTTTTTCATTGCCTCCAAGATAAATTTAGTCGGTGTTGATTTTTGAATAGACAAAATAAAATAAATTTACAAAATAAGGGACAAAATTGAGTTTTTTAAAAATAAATTAATATAAAGTACAGAGCTTTGAAATGAAGGACTATCCTTCATAATAAAGGACGAAAGGTCACCGTAGGTGTAGCCCATTCAATAGTGTAAAGTAGGGAGAGATACTCAAGGGCATTAAAAACCAAAAAATAAAATCGATTCTGTTTTATTAAGTATACATATATGTATGCATAAGTACGTAGCTCAGAAATAGCACATACCTTCCATTTTCGAAGGATTTGGCTAATTTAGTTAGTTACGTATTGTTTCGACATTGGGCCTGATGTACGCCTACATTTCACGTGGAAAGAAGAAGCCGTATTTCATATAGGTATATTGGTTTGTATTGATTCTTTAAGTTTAAAAAAAGTATAAGAAGGTGTATACCAATTTCTGGCAAATAAATAATAGATAATGTTGTTATTTATGTTCATTATTGTAAAAATTTAGTTTATTTAGGTACTTCCAATTAAGTCTATAAAATCTATGTGCTTTTTAATGCTAAAGGCATTTACTTGAGATTTCAGCAGCTGAATTGTACACTGGAAAATTTAATTAAATTTTTTTTACATCAATCCCTTCTACTATAATAGGATTTTAAAATTTTGTTATAAGAAATACTAATGTAACTTAAATAAGTCTTTAATTATTAATATATTGCAATAGATTAGGGAATATCTTGAAACGGACGGAGCATATTATATGTTTTTCTATTAATTACAAAATATGTAGCTTTTGAATTAATTTCGGATTCTAAGTTTCCTATAAAAACACTCATTAAAACTTTGCTCCTATCTTGCTTTTGTCGTTAAAGTTCAAGCTTTCATTTATAATACCATATAACTTTATATAATTTTTCGTTAATTATATACATAGATAAATGTAAATATGCATATTAAATGGACTGTGACAAAAGCTTGTTGACCGGCTTATTAAGGGGGTACTCTACTGTTAAAAAAACATTTTTTAAATTTTTTTTTTTGCATAAATCGATAGATTAGTATCTCAGTAATGAATGTTCAAAATATTATATCGATATCTTCTTTCGTTTTTATTCTATGGGCATTTTTCGGAGCCCGCGTCGAGTGGAATATATCGAAAAAATCTGTTAAGAAAACTTTAAACGCGTTTTTCTCGAAACGTGTTTTTTTGGTGCGCGGGGTAGCATACAGAAAAATCTAGTGAACTGATTTAGCTAAAAAATTTTTTGCAAACTTATATAACAATTCTCGATGGCACTAACCTAAATTTAGCCTAAAATATTCAATTTTGGTGATTCGGGAGCACTGTTTTCAATGAAAAATATGGTAAAATTCGAGTACGCTAAGTTCAAACACTTGCCAAATAGCGAAAATATCCATATTTATGGCTTAATTTAGGTTAGTGCCATAGGTTTTCATTCGAACTAAAGAAAAATTGTTGGTAAATTTATTACAAATCACCTGGACGACCTGGGCACTACCCCGCGCAAACGGGTCTCTCTGTGAGCGCGCGCTCCATACACTCGCTGCAGCAGCCGCCATTTTGTTTTGTTTTCGATTTATAACAATTGATTTTTAATATTTTGACCTTAATAAAGAATCACACAAAATTACATAAAGATATCTTTAATAGTTTTTTTTTTTATAGCAGTTTTAAAACGATACTGCTTTTTACCCATTTAACAGTAGAGTACCCCCTTAAGAACCGCAAGAAAATTAAAGTAATTATTGCAGTAATCGACATATGAAACAACTACTTTACATTTAATTGTTAATCAATCTGTAAAATTTATAATTTGCATGCAATATGGAAACGGTTGACTGATATTTGCTAATTGGTCAGCTTGACCGCACTCGGCCTACATAAACGGCAAAAATTATGTTCAAAATAATTGGATAATTAACTCGGGAGCAAGACCTTTTCGCCACTGCCATTTACAGTGAGCAGAGCCTTGAACATTTCCAAATTAAGTGCAACGATATTGGTTTTAATTATTTGCATTGCTCTCACTTGCAGCAAGACGCAATTAAAAATGGCCATAATATAATATAATACAAACTACGTCAATTGAATGTAGCATCCATCGGTGAGTTTGCCTACAATTAACAAGAGAGGCAGAATAAAGGATACTTACCAGGAAATTTATAAAGTGAAACCTCATTGCAATTAATTTCAATCAAAGTTGATGTTTCATTTGGCAGGCCGGCACATTGGCACATACTATTCAAAGGGCAGGCATACAGGACATCATGATTTCCATTCAATATGGCAACGCCACTCACTGCGCCATTGCTGCCACCCAGATTTGGTGGCCCCCCGTTTGCAGTGCCGCCGCCACCGCCCCCGCCGCCTCCGCCACTGCCGCCAGCAGCGCTACGTGCATCGAATTTCCAGCAATCAACTGAGGTTTTTAGCCAGTACATCATCGATATGGAAATGATTATCAAATTAGGGCGGTGGTTCTCCATCCTGCAACGAAATTTCAAGAAAAGGAAGCATGTTAATGGATCGTGCTGAATATTTTACCGCCTGATAAATATTTAACTCTTTAAAAGCAGCAGCTTGGCTCGGCAGGCAATTTTTGAGACAGAAAACCCCTCAGAGACTAATGTCCTAAATCGCGCTTACCGAAAAAATATTTTGCATTTTGCCATTAGAGGATGAGATTCATATATGGAAACAGGAACGCTTAATGGGTTGGTAGTGTTTTAACTTTTAAATAATAAATTTTAATTAATTTGGAAAAAGCAACCCTATATTTTTATAGTAGATAAATGTCCTCAAAAGTCAAAACTATTTTTATTAAGAGTGATTGACGCTTTATTAAGAGGGATTGACAAGCAATGAAAATTAAACATAAAAGATATGAAGTTTTGTAAATAAATGTTTGTTATTAAACTATTTAAAGTAGCTAAATTTACATAAAGCAGATGCATATTTTTATACATGACTACTTCTGTAGTATTTTTACACTACTTTAAGGGAAAATTACCATAACTGCAAAGACAAAAGTGTAACATTTAAATTATGTACATACTGCTATAATTTACTTAAAAGCTTTAATAGTTTTTAAGGAAAAATTAACTCAAAATGTATATGACCACAAATTTTAGTTAACGCTACCCATCTTGAAATTAGCCTTTTTTTAAAAAAGCTGTTAAGTGATTTATTTAAATAAAATATTTTCGGCAGCATATCTTCACTGCAAAAAATACCTTCACAAAGTGATTTTGCTGAAATTTGTTTTAAAGAAGAGAATTTGGATATCTTTACACCAGTTTGACATAGTTTTACATATTCATGCATAGGTACATATGTTCACAAAATTTTGCAGAATTACACAAAAAATGTGTACTTTAACGATAATGGTAAAGAAAAGATAAAGAAAAGGAAGGTAAAATTGCTCTAAAATTCAGTGTGATTTTACACTCAATTTTTAGAGTGTGGAGGTGCACTCCTTGTTATACAACTTAAGTATGCACAAACGTATCGTACTATTTAAAATTTTTGAATCTTTTTCGATGTATAGAAATAAATTTACAGCCCACAATGATTCTCGTATAAAACACCGTATAAAAACGAATTCAAAATTGAATTAAGAATTTTCTAGGTTTATTTGGTCTTGAGAAGTTAGGTCCCCCAAATTTAGGGGTGTTTTTTGAATCTTTGCAGTAGATTTAACTCTTCAACTTCTCGAGACTTTACGACCTTCAGAAATCATTAAACAGGAAAGTTTGCTAAAGTTTAGAAATTTTATAGGTTTTTTAATTTTTGGGGCGATTTCCCCCAATATGGAAGCAGTTTTCAACCATAACAAATGGGTTTTACTCTACAACCTGCTGGGACCTTATTTTGTACACTAATCACCAACTAGAAACGTTTTTCAGATTTTTTTTTTTTGAATTTCTGAGGTTTTATTTTTATTTTTTATTTTTAGGGGAAATTCCCCCTATACCCTCAGTAGTGGATTCTAGTTCTTAAACTATTGAGACGTAATATTTTCTACATAAATCATCAAACAGAAACGCTTGTTAAATTTTTAGTTATTTTCATACATTTAAAGTTTTTTTCATACATTAACGTGGAGAACTGATAAAGTAATCTTGGATATGTTTGTTTGAAATTATTCAATTCATAATAATAGTTCCTATGTATACCTACTATTATTCTCTACACGATTCTAGTAAATTCAGTAGAGGAAAGTTCAGTGTACATTTTAAATTCACGCAACTTTACCTTATTAAAGTTTAGTTTTTTTAGAGCGGAAGGTTGCGGCAAGTGCAAAAAATAAAAATTGTGGTATAAATATTTCGGAACCAAGTTGTGGCATCCACTCTTCATAGCTACCTTACTTTTACTAACCAAAAATGTGTACATTATGCTAGTAACGAGGAAACAATGCACCAAGTCTCATATTCTACATCTCTATTAAAAGCAGGAATATATTTTCGTTAATTTTAAGAAAAATTGCCATATTTTTATACACTGACGACAAATTTTCTTAAAAATATCTTATCAGAAGTTTTAAAACAACTAAGTGTTTGTTTTAATTCAACAAAAATAATTGAGTTTAAAGTATTGGAACATAAAAGTTGAATTCACAAAAATCTTTTCGCAGCGGTTTAAAAAGTAGACTTTTTCGGTTTTAAAAATACCTGCACAAATTCCTCTTTGAATCTATCAAACGTTGATTGAATTTTAAAATCAAAAATGTTGTTAATATATACAGGTAGGTAGGTACTATGTTTCATTTCTATTTTTTATTTTTTATAAGCCCACTGATGAAGCACGTAAGCTTCAGGGATGCATGTTATGCGGCCAGATTGCAAAGTGAAACAAGTACAAGTGTATGGACGTATTAAATCAGACGTGCTTAGAATTTCGTAATAATAAAGAAAGTGAATTGTGATTTCTCTTTATACAATATGTATGTAGAGAAAAACAAGTACACGGAAATCTAAGGTATACATTAATTTGCTTTGAAATTGTTCTTTCTTTAGAATTTATGTTAATATTGCTCCTTGTGTACATTAAAGTCTAAATATCATGAAATGATGTTTACTTGGTAATTCCCGGAACTACCTTCTTGAAAGCGTTTAGCGAAATGTAAATAGCCATCTTCAAAGGAGCTGGTGAAGCACAAGATCGTCCTCTGGGAACAGTGGAAAAGTTCGCTTTTTGAACTGGGACATCAGGGCAGCAAGATAAATAACGATTACAGCAGTCGCACATGTGACCGGGAAAAGGACAACTTGGAATACATTTCCTAATTTATGTCCCCTAGAGCACTCCGGCAGAATCTGGTGAGGCTAGCGACGTGCACAGCGTCTACTTGAACGTACGTGCTGGTCTGGGGCAAAAAGAAAATGAAATCATCAAAAATGTTCATTTCCTGAAATATGTCGCACTTCCTTAGGCGAGTATGTTGTGTAAATCGCCAGTAGAAATTGTAAGTGGATGAAGCAAAAACCAAAATAATTTAAAGCATGGATCTATAGGATTTTTAGTTCTGCACCTTCACGAGAGTTGGGACTTCCAATTGAATAAAAAGAAAAACGCAGGTGAGCCCCAAACTACTAACAAGATTTTCTCTCCTACGCGAAGTAAATATAAATATAAATTTGCATCTCTAATGCGCTGAAGTACATATTTACTAGCGAACAAGATGCAAGAAGCTTGATATCGTTTTGTTGGAATTCACCGGAAGTAAACTGACATGTCGTCCGCTTTGAGTGGTTTGAAATCAGGTCCCTCGTCCTGCAAAATTCCTTACATTCCTTAGCTGAAAGGAATCGGACCTTTTACGAAAGATACCGGACAGCCCAAGGCGCCTCTATCATAAGGCCAAAAGGATAAATCCTCCATTTGAACGCTTTGAAATAAATTATCAACGCCGACGAACCCTTCGGCTCCATATATCTTTTTTTAAGAATATCTCACCCACGACTGGTACCTTTTCGGATAACTGCCACATCCTAAACCCTACCTTCAGTCCAATGGACTCCTGAATCGTCAGTCATATACTAATGGTTGGGGCCGGTCTACTTCTTTTGGGTTTTTTGGAATTTGAATGAAAGGCACATGAAGTAAAATTATGTTGTGATACGTCTTCTTGAAATGCCCTTGCTAAGACTATAATTGTAGGACCCAATTTGCCGAAAAACTACCCTTTTTAGAAATTCAGATGAATGGGAGCTGGTCCGTGTCATACATATTCCGAAGCTCAGATAAGAGTTTTTTGTGGGCGAGAGTCGGTCTGCGGGTGGTCGTTGAAACTATTATGACACAGGGTGTGTTGGTGGCACCAGACATTTTCAGACCCATTTCTGGATTAATGCCGCAGTAGCTGTGACACTGGTACTTTCCAAAGTTGGACATAATGTTGCCTGGCCGTGGCATAATTAAAATTTTTTATCACTGGAGTATTTTGCATTCAAGGCGGTAGTTAATGTATGCAGAACTGATTTTAATCTAATGCCCAATGAAAAGATCTCGCATTTAATTTGGAAACGTCTACAAATGAATATATGGCAGTAATAATTCTTTTCGTTTCGCTTGCCACAGCTAATTTTAACTCCATATTCGAAAGGAAATGGAAGAATTATATCACATGAAAAAGAAATCGATGCTGAGTTAATGACAAATTCTAATAAGGACTTCTTTGCAAGATAGCGATCTGTATAATATTTAATATTGTACTACTTTTATAAAAAAAGAGGTTCGAAAGTTTTAGGAGTTAGCTAGTTTCAAATCTGTTGTTTTATTAATGATTTATCTTAAATTTTTTCTGAGACTTCGACCGTGGTCTTACACCGAACGCAAAAATCCGACTATCGGAAACGGATGCCATGTTTTAAAATATTAAATATAAACGCTTTTCGTTTAAACTTAATGATTTAAAATAAGGATTAAATTTTGGGAGCTGTAAGCATAGAAGTTTCGTTAGTCTTCGACTCTTTGATTTAGGAGGTAGAAAATAATAACGTTTATTAAAATAAAACTTATTAAATTTAATAATAAACAAACTACGATTTGTAGTTACAAATACCGATATTTTAACTAATATCTCATAGTAAATTCACGTACTATTTATTAATAGTATGATTATTTTTAAAGTACATAATGAGATAATTTTACACTTGCCTCGGTATACATATTTCAAATTTTTTATACACATAAACAGGGTTTTTGTTTTTGCTACAGGATGGAATTAATTCTAAACCTGCTTCCTTTTTTGCTCGGAACTAAACCTACATGGCGCTTGTTTATTTTAAAACAAGGTTTTCATGTGGGATTCGAACCCACAACTCCGGATTGGCTAATACTGATGACTAAGAGTTCTTGTAACTACATTTAAATACCTTGAGGTATCAGTAAGAACTTTAATAGTATATGCTTTACTTTTGTCCATAGTAAAGCAAACTATTCTGAAGTATTTCAACAAATTTTACTACAATAATATTTGATGCAACTATTTCAGTTTTAACTTAAGAAAATAGTTGTAGCAACCATTCACTTTTTTCTCACTGTACCCTTCATATGTTTTCTTGTCTTAAATAAATATAGATTGTAATTTAACTAAAATTAATCTTGGTTAACATGGGCGTTATTCTTTTTACTACTTCTATTTATTATTTTTAAAATTAAATTTTCACGTAAAAGAAAACGGTTAAATGAAAAACGGCTATTGTGTGTTTGAATTTAAGTACATATGTCATGAAATAAATAGTTCCATAATATGTATATGAATATAATTTAATAAATTAAAAATAAGATTTTAGATTAGATGCGCCCAAATGTGGTAACAAAAATAGTACGCTCGTTATGAGGGTTACAATGAAAATAATCTAAACAGATTTTATGAAATACTATTATAACACCATTGACACACTATTTGGTGAACTAAGGTTTTCTTCTTAGTTTAGCGTGAAACCAGTTCAAATTAACTGGTCACGTCTTGGTTCCCCATACATGTGAAGTAGTCAGAATACAAGAAAAATTTGCTGCTGAAGCAAGTACTTTCTAACAAACTACGTCAAAATTTCCAATAACGTGTCGTTGTCATTTCCAATGACTTTTTCTCTGCCACTTCTTTCCAAGTTGTAAATGGACGCAGAGTGATAAATGTCTAAAAAAAAGGAGTTTGAAAATACAAAGTAAAGCTTTTAGTTTCGATATTGGTCAATTTGAATTGTTAGAAACATTAACAGACAGCGGCTACTTGATTTACTTTGACATTTTAGTGCTAAAGTTGTGAATGATTTTGTTGTGATATTTTAATACATTATTTTGTGGATTACTTTGTGTTTTCAAATTATTTTTGTAGTAATTATCACATTACGCCCATTCACAACTTGGCAAGAAGTGACAGAGAAAATGTCATTGAAAATGACAACGACATGGTATTGGAAAGTTTGAGGTAATTGCTTGAAAAGTAGTTGGTTAAGCACCAAACTAAGCAAATTTTTCGCAGTTTCTGAACATTTCACATGTATTGTAGTTGTAACCAACCGATTTGAACTGGTATCATGCTAAACCAAGAAGGAACTTGGTTAACCAAATAGTGTGTTAATGTATAACCAACCTATGTGTGTCAATGGTGTAAAGTACCCATTTTCACTTAATTGTTACTGGGAGGTTACGCGAAAACAACAACGTAATTTTATTCTGGTAAGCTCTGACCTCTGACGTTGCGGAAATCTTTACTTTCATGTTCAAAATGCCAATAATCAAGAGCAGAAGACGATGCATAGGGCTTTCCACTTTGATCAACTCTCATCAAGCAGTATTTGTGTAATAAACTACTTCACTCATAGCTGTTATTAGGCATAATCCCTCAATAAAAGTCTATAAGTGAATAAGCTTTATTTGCTTCAGTTTAATTAACGTCTGAAGTCCTCTTATGATGCCGATGGATCCGGGCTTGAACGATTTCTCGTTGGAATGGCTGAAGCAGGGGAGGGGAGAGGAAAAGAATTGAAGATATGAAAACTGCCCTGCTGGCGTCGTTAAACCATTTTATTCCGAATGGGTCTAAAAGGACAATGACGCCAGAAGTTTGCCGCCGCTCTGAGGAGCAAAACTAGATTATCATTTTGCCTCGTCATGTTATCTCAAGTGAATTAGTCTCTTGGCGTAAGGACTGCAAACAAAAAGGGATGAAATGAAGGTGGTAACTATTCGGCAAACAAAAAACATCGATGGAGCTCATCCATGGGCCGGAACCATGACCAGCCGCTTCTTGAGAAATCGTTTTTCGTTCTCCGTTCTGTTTGTGTCGGCAATTTATCGAGGGCTTTTTCGGGTGTAGGACCCAAATTTGGAGGCTGGACAGCACTGTTGACAAAATTGATAAATAAATTGGAAAGGAGGGACAATCACTTAATGGGTTTAATTCCGATAAAACATTCTTTGACTTATATTTATGATTATGCGGTTCAAAGGGACACTCCTACTGAATTCCTTTTAATTAATTACCATCCTGTAAATATTAGTGGGTAAAGCGATGCCAATTTATATCATAATTCAAATGAAAATATAAACCCAAATGTAATGGTATATTTTTATATTTTAGAAAGACTTAATCAATCTTAAGAAAAGTTATTCATATCTCAGAGTCCACCCCACCCATAATATAGTAATAAATTATAAATTATTATGAAAAGATCTTTCGAATTATACTATAGCATTTGTTATTATTATATAATAAGTCCGCGTTCAGAAATATATGTATGTCAGTTTCTGTACTTCTTTTAAAAGGTTGCAATTTACTATTTTCTATTGTTATGCTTTTTTCTATGTTTGTATGAAATTTAAAGAATTTGTGTTATTAAATTATTGATTAAATAATAATACGATTTTTACTTGCATTAATTCATAAAAAAGTGTTTGTAGGCATTTAAATAGGTATTAAGGCCGTTTTCGAATTCGCATACATTTGGACTTTTCACTAACTCTGTGGATCGCAATTACTCTTGACATTTTTTTCCACGCTTACAAGCTATTCGAATTGAACTGCTCTAAATTTTGTTGGATCACAATATCTACGAAATTTTAGTATATATTAATTTACAGAACACTTTTAGCTTGACAGATAAAGAAATGCTAGTGCAAAGCAATCTACGTGTATTTTCAAACGTCCTACGCACTATTTGGAATATTTAAAAGAACATAGATTTAAGTGCAATTGCATGTGAATTAGAAAACGGCCGAAATATACTGCGTTTTATTTGTTAACAATGATAAATAATAAATGAAATGTAAATAATGAACAGAAATGCGAGCACTTAATATTGGGAGGTGAAGAGGAAAATATTCTAAGGTGTTCAGTATTAATATGCGATAAAAATGTGCAGAATTAAAATAAGAACATATAGTTATTTTAAGATGTGAAATTCCATTAAAAAGGTTAATATTTCATCTATTTATAATGTACTTTTTTTAATCCGTTCGAAAGCTAGGCTATTCTAAAGCAGGTTGAAACTGTCAGAAAGGTTGATATTTGCTAAACTTTTTAAAATTTACGACTTGCTGTCGAATTTCCTACATTCAGCATTCGCATTCCCGCTGGCGTATTTGAAAAAAGGCACCTTAATATGCATACATTTATTTATAAAATAGAAACCTGTTGCACTGATATATGTACATATAACTCAGTGGATTTTAAGCAAAAGGCTTCAAGTTTACTAACTAAAAGAAATCCATAACTTTTAATACCCCGTTTTTTATTATAGGTATATGAATAATATGCCATTAACAAATTTAATAAAATTTTGCTGGTGCCTACCATTTGCCTTAAAACGGAAGGATCTGAAGGAATTGTAAGTTGGTTATACTTTCAGAAATATTCAACTTTTAGTTTTGACAAACTGTCAAAATTAAAAGTTAAAGAAATTCCCTTGCCATCTCGCTTTATTTGTAATTTAATTTTTGGTTTTTTCAAGTGGTTGCATTGGCACGCTGCATCCTTAAAATTTTAGATATTACAAATGTAAAACATTACAATAATATGTTTTTATTTTTAATTATTTTTTTTATTCAGATTTTTAAGAGCCTTCAATTCAGTAATAAAAAATAGTGAAAATGTGTAATTCGAACTGTCTTGCGTCGGATTTCATTGAAATTGTGTAGGTGCGAAGGGATATAAATATTCAACTTTCAAATTTGACAATTTGTCAAAATTAAAAATTGAATATTACCGAAAGTATAGCCGACCGTCGCAAAATTCTTTCAGATCCTTCCGTTTTAAGGCAAACGGAAGGAACGTGCAAAACTTCATCCAAATCCGAGCGATTCCCAGGTTCTACACTTGTTCCTGTGATTTAATACAAATAGCAAAAATATCTTTCCAGTAAATAGAAAACTAACTTCAAAAAACATTTGAAAAATGTACATAATTTAACTAAAGAAAGTATTCTTTGTTTATACATTATGTATCTATATTATACACAAGATTTGTGATATTTAACACCTTCATTACCAACCAAACTTTAAGAAAGCTGTCTAAATAGCGTAAACTGAAAAATCTGTCAAATATTTCGAAATTTAGTACATAGGTGGTTTTGAGGTCTACTACTACTAATTGAAAATGGTGTTATGGTTGATCCAAAAATTCTAAAATAGGTCAAGATAGGTTGCTCATATCTAACATCTCCGAGCAAGCTATCAGTTAGAAACCGCTACCTACTAGTATACTGACCCAATTTCAATAAAATTTATTTAAAATTTAGTGTAGTTTTAGGTCTGCCATACTGGCTCCGAATTTTGAAAATATGTATTATAGTATGTATATGACGACAAAGAATTTTAAAGAAAACAACGGAAAATATCATAATTTTGCTGTGGTTTTCCACGGTTATAGACATAAAATGAAGGAAAATAAATCCCCGATTCGTGTTCAGTACAGCCGACAAACTAAGAAAATATATTTTGTTAACATTTTATATATTTTAAGGCGTTACTAAATCTTTAAAAAATAGAGTAACGATTTGCATTTTTCAAACAGTTTGGGACAGGTTTAAAAAATCGAAGATCTTTGTTCTTGACAATAAAGGGGTTAATGAACAGATTGCATAGAAAAACGGTCATACATTTTTAGTTATTATGATTTAGCCGATATACAATTTTTAATAAAACAGAGTACAACTATAGGTAAAGTTGTTTTAATACTATTAATTTTTCTAATAAACACCCTATTTTTTGGGGTAATTTCAGACCTCATGAGTATAATTAAAGCGGAGTATAGTTTAAAAAAAAAGTGTTTATTCAAAATTGTTTTGTGTTTATGTTTTAAATAAAGGCGTACGCACGTACGGATGTAATTCTAAACCTTAATAACTAGAACGATGATCTATAATAAAATCTCAAATATTTGAAGTGAAATGGAATGCTAACTATATAATAAATTCTTCAGCAGTCATTTTATGGTATTTTATATAACCACAATACAACATTCATATTTCCGAAGGAGTTTGAAAATTGCTCAATGCGAACCGATCCCTTTCCAATATTTGGCCCATAATTTATTCATAGTACAGCCGATTCTGAGTTTTATTCGGAATAAATTGGGGATTCATAATAAAAATAGGAAAAACGTCAAAATGTCACGTAATCGGAAATAAAATGCAACAAATTCTATAGCTTTCATGTGAGTAAATTCTATCCCTTCCAAGTTTTGTGACATAACAATGGGTGGCTGGATATTTTTTGGGCTCCTTCTTAGATGTTGGCCCAGGTCCAATGACTTTTCTTTTTGTATTCCTATTCTTCAGTTAATGGATGTGACCGTGCGCTAAATCTTGAGATTTTTCTAGTAAAAGAAGAAAACGGCACAATGTTTCTTAACCCAGTGGCTATTTACGAGTCCAGATAGACTCAATTTGGGGGATAACTCTCCCCAGCAGTCGCCATCTGAAGCCGCCACTAGTGGCCGGCTTGAATTATTCAGAATGTCCCGTCTAGACACATCCAACTCTGGGCAATATAGAAAATTTATATCTCGTTCGACACCCTTTTTCCGAATCTGGTCAGGGTACATCGAATTCATTTTGCGGTTGATTTCAGCCCTTGTTCGGCCATTGCGAACTTGTTGACTGTTTTTGTAAAAGGGGCTATTCAGCTGACCGACTGACTGTAAATAAAGCAGAAAATAATTACACCGTAGAACCTGGATGCCAATAGAAAAACACTCTTCCTTTCGAGATCTTGTCACATCAATATATTTTTCGTACAACCATGGAACATTTCCGCAATTTATATGCACGGCAAGATTCTCATTTGTAACAGAGGCCAACAGCTACGGCAAAAACGAAATTTATGCAGGCAGAGGACAAGCCTACTTTATCTTAATAAGATCGCAACAGTATTTCATCACATCCCGAAAATGAAATATGTGCCAAGTCTGGAAATTTTTTTCGGGAAAAGTCAGTGAGCTCGGTTGATGAATGGCCCGACTAACCCATTGGGTAAAAACCGCTTTTCGCCGAAGTCCCCAGTGTCATATTACAGACTCATATCGATGGGATATGTACCGTGAAATGGGTAACAAACGAGTTTCGAGCTAAGAATGATGAATATCTGGACATCCGGGGATGAAGCACAGATACAAATATCATGCAAGCTCCGCGGACCCACTTATCCAGGCACCCAATCTGCTCCTATACCAAAAAACTTGGAAATAAAATAAATTTTTGAAATCTGCAACCGACGAGCGCCTGTGACCGGAATTTATAAATTCGGGTGATCCATAACGTGGTTAGGAGCGAGAAATGTGCACATGGCTCAGGAACTGATACTAAAGACGGTGGAATCTGAAATGTGAATTGAAATGAAATGCTTCAAAGATTTTAAAGTCCTCCATAAATACGATAACCCTCCAGAATGTTGCAAAATTTAATTCATGCTGGTGCTTACTTGGCATCATGAAATGGACATGACAGCTGCGTCCTAAAGTATTACACTTTCTTCATAATGTTGTTTTACCCCCAATACGTGGACAATGATTTTACGAGTATTTGGATCCAACAGCAAATGTTAGATATGGGGGTGAATTTTATTTAAATTTCTACAAACTTAAATCATGAAATGTAACATATTTGTTAAAATAAAAATTGAACACACAAATTGTGAGGATAATATTCTAAGTTCCGCTTTGATTACAATGAATTTTAATACATTTCGGGATTAAATTTTACTTCAAATAGGATTAATATGAAATACATCAACGCGTAAATGGATAATTTAATGCCCTTATGGAGTAAAAACAGCTCTACTAAAGAATTAAAATCGTTTTTAACCCTTGTCTGTCATTAATTTTTAATCCTAGAAAGGTTAAATCTGCAATTTAGTCCAAGGTAAGAACAAAATCTACTCCAAATTTTAGGGTAAATTCCGAATTGACGAGAAGCCACACATTGACAAATTTTATAACTCATATGGAATCTCTAATTTAAATAAATTCAGTAATACAAATTTTGCTGATTTAAACATAACTAAAAGTTTTGAAAGCAAACGGTCAAAAAACAAATGAATAGATTTACATTTTAAGTGAAAAACTGAATGTATTTTCATAGGAAAGCTATTTTGTACATTTTAATTTAAATAAATACATATTTCGAGGTTCAAAGTGGTTTATTATTCAAAATGCTTCTAATAACACTATTGCTTTCCAGGTTATAATTTAATGTTTTCAAACATTAAATTTAAATTAAAAACCCTTTCCACAAAATAATAATGTAATCGTTATTTCTTTTACAATATAATTATTGGTACTAAAAAGTTAAGTTAAAATTCATTAAAACTGAATACTGAAAATATTAAAATGTTGTAATGTCAATCAGGATTAAAAGAGAGTATAAAATTTTAAGTTTTAGGTGGACTTCAATTTAAATCTCGAAAAGATTTGATCATGTACATATGTAATTTCAATAACATTAAGATTTACTCTCAACTTTTTCTGAGTGTACACCCACACATAAAACACTCAGTACCAAAATGTCTTGAGGTATTTTATGAACCCTGTCATATGAATTTCATTAATATTGTCTTATGTATTTATAACCATTGTAACGATACATCATTATTTTGCTTTAAAGTGTAGATATGCTTGACGGCATTTTAAGTTTTATGTGCAAAACATTTTCCAAATATGTTGCAATGAAAGTACGAATATACCTTAAACGAGATTTACTTTAGGACTGCTAAAGCTACATAGAAATAGCTTAGTTTTAAGCCAAAATATTAAGTATTTTCAAGGAATGTTTTACTTTCTTGCGCGAAAAAATATCTTATTACAATTCAAATGTAACTCTTTTTAGAAGCTTTTATTTAACTTCCTTGTTAGGGTTCCGTACCTCGAAAAGAAAAAACGGAACCCTTATAGGATCACTTTGTTGTCTGTCCGTCTGTCTGTCAAAACCCTTTATCTCAGGAACGCGTGGAGGTATCAAGCTGGAATTTATACGAAATACTCAGGTCTACCGTCCCTTAGAGCTGTGAAAAAATCAAACTTCTAAGCCAACGCAATCAAAAGATACAGCCGTTTATGCCGCAAATTTCCGCAAATTTTCGACACTCGCAAGGGAATCAAAACCTACAGGGTACTTCCCGTGAACTCAGAATCTTGAAATTTGGTACGAAGCAACGTCTTATAGCACAGATAAAGGAAAAATTACGAAAACCGTCAATTTTTAGTTACATCATATAATAAAAATATTTTTAATAATTTTAAACTTACTACCCCTTTGCTCATGAACGCGTAGAGGTATTAAATTGAAATTCATATCAAATACTCAGGTCTACTGTCCCTTGGAGCTGTGAAAAAATCAAAACCTTTAAGCTGTAACAAAATCAAACTTCTATGTCAACGCAATCAAAAGAAACAGCAATTTAAGCCGCATATTTTCAAACTCGCAACTACTCGCAAGGGAATCAAAACCTAAAGGGTACTTCCAGTCGACCTAGAATCTTGAAATTTGGCATGAAGCAATGTTTTATAGCACATATAAAGGAAAAATTCCGAAAACCTTAAATTTTCAGTTACATCCCATATTTTTTTATAATTCAAATTTAATAGATAATTATAAAGTATAACGATACGGAACCCTCAAGGCGTGAGTTCTACGCGCACTTGTCCGTCTTTTTTAGTTAGTATACTTATTTGGGTAGTCAAATCTTTAAATCCAGTCCCCCCCCCAACCGATTGAACTAAAAATTTGCACGCACGTTGGGTTTTGGTGACAAGTCACGTCATTCTAAATCCAATATGGCGAACGGGACAAGTTTTTGATGTATTATTTCCATAACAACCCCCTTGATTTGGCTATCAAATGAAAGATTTCGATAAGTAGAATAAGATAAAAACTTGTTTTTTAAAATTTCTTTTTAAAAAAGAATTTATTTATTTCACAAATACTAAATTCCAAAACATTAATACTTATTGAAATTTAATTCAAAAGTGGTTAATATTCCAAAGAATACCTAATATTATAATATTTCTTTCATTTTCAGTTAAAATGTTAGTTAGTTTTTGCAGTCAATTAACATGCGAGAATCTGCAATCTACCACTTCATACCACCATAAAACCTCAGTAATAACACAATTGAAACGTACCTAGCCTCTGAAAATTTTAATTGAATTTTTCAGAGGTACTTGTTGAACTTTTATCATTTTTGAAGAATAAAATCTCTTCTTAGTAAAAATATTATAAAATCTTTCCTTTATGTAAAATTTAAAAACTTTATTAAAAGTGATTACGACGCGTTTTGCTTTTTTAGGGCTCCTTCAGGCAATCGACTAACACCTATCACCTGTAGTTCCTTCTACAATGTGTGGAAAGATTTTAGGATCCAAGAGAGGGATGATGTTCTAAAAATCTCATTGGCCATTTAAAATATTTTTATTTAAAGATAACGCTCTCCTAATTTCAAAGAATTCATCTTTATTTAATACCTCCCCTCCATTAAGTTTATATAGCAACTTCAAGAAGTAGAATGTAGCTCTTCTCTTAAATGTTTGGAAAGAACTGAATGTGGTTTATCACTTCTAGCTCCCGTTAAATGTTCCTTAAATCTAGTTCTTAATTGTCATTTAATTTTACCTATATAAAACGAATAACAATGGTTGCATTAGACTTCCTAGACCTCGGTTTTCTCCGCAAATCTGATAACATAATTTTTAAAAATCGTTTTGATCTTCATTTCAGTCTCCTTCACATATGGAACCTTATGCCAAAATTCCATTCTCGTATTATTTCGTCCTGCATAGATTAGCTGCCTTGCTTTTTTAAAGGATTTATTCTTCAAAATCGTGTAGATATTTTGTTTCTTATATCCATTATTTGTGTCTATTTTAATTATTGTATTTATTATATTTGTTTGTATTTTGATAAGGGAACCGAGAGAAATCTATGGAATGGAAAGCCAACATTTTTATATTCATGGATGGTTCGATGAAAATAGAATTACCGCGTCAGAAAAAATGTTTTTCCTAACATATTTAGGAATAGCAGATTATTGTTAAGTATCCTAAAAATTTAAATCTAAAAAGTTGATCTCGTCATCACCGTACTCAATTGTAAATACCTACTAATGGTAACTAAGTTGAACTATTGTACGTACACTTTCCCACTATATCTTTGAATATGTAAAATAAAATACAAAACTGCATTAATTTACTGTAAGTGTAAGAAATATTGACGAAATACATAGATTATGGAAATGTATGTAATTTCCTATTTAAAATTTTTAAAATTCGGTAGAAAGGGTCAATATATGTCCGAGTACCTTTAAGTTTTGCACATACATATATCTTTATTTTATTTTATTGTACTTTTACGATCTCAAACATAGTGGAAACCAAACTGTTTCGCGGTGTTTGAGAGCAGTAAAATAATTTCTCATATTTGAGGATAATAATAATAATATGTAATGCTCTGTCATAGTTTCATTAATCAATCAATTAAGTAAAAAGCCTTTTTACGTAAATAATAACTTGCTAGCTTTTATAAAAGTGCTTGATAAGCCTATGAGCGTAAGTCGCTGTAGTTGGCAAATTTAATGGGCGTTCAAGGAATGTTTAGTCACACTGGGGCAACGCGTAGATGAGATCTGATAAAGTCGAAAAAAGGAAAAAGTCCCAAGTCTAATCGCAAGCAGTTCCTTAATTACGTGAATTGCGGTGGCGTGTCTCGTTGTTTAGCCTTAAGCAAATGGACAGAAGGTGCGGAACTTTCTCCGTTTTAATAACTATTTGCACGGATGCTTGGGCCGGAGTTCCTCACGTAATGAATCGTTAGGGCAATAATTACGGATAAGCTTTTGTCACGTTTCATAGTTCTGGGAAGGCAAGACGGTTGCATACTTTTGCCAGCGGTGTAAAATTGAAATATATTTTGTCAGACAAAAAGGATTGTTGACTCTTTAGAACAGAAGATTCTTAGCCAGCCTCATAAGCCCCAGAAAATACAACTTCGAATTTAGAGTTTGATGAGGATTTATTGCAACTCAGAAAAAAATATGTATATTTTTTTTTCAAGTATTCAATTTGTTTATCAAAATCGTATACGGACCGGTAAACGGACCTAGCTCTTAAACTAAAGCATTTAGAGCTTTGTGCGCATGGTGACTTTTGATCAGGATGTCAAGATGTATTAAATCCTATAATATGAGCAAATTTGACCGAAACCCAATTTTCATACAATTAGTGCGGGGTCCTTTGATCGTAAACGCTAATTTTGAGGTTAGTACCTATGTTATTATGAAATATGCGTCGGTATTCGCAATAACTTTCATTTAGGGGTATTTATAGACCTATACAAATCACAATTATTAGAGATATGAACATGAAGAATAAATTTGAATTATCATACGTAATTGCGGCGAAAAAATCGCTTTATCATTAAAGTTTGAAAAACTAAAGGAACAGTTTTCAATAATCTCACAGAGTTTTACTGAAGAAGCTTTAATGGAAGTAGTAATTTTAGGGAAAAGTCCGCGATATATTTCAGTGGTTAATTTTCACAACTTCCGGCAAATGTGTCCAGACGGCTGAGTTATGGATTTCCTTTGTACAGCATGCGCTTCTTTTCCAAATTGCACTTCTGAAATACTAATTTATAGGTGAAAATAGCGCAAAGTGCCGCAAGCTAAATTACCCCGAAAGAAACAACGAAAGCTTTTCCATTTTTCGTGTTCTGTAAAAATTCTGGAAACGACGCAACTATCCAACTGCGAATAATTTAAGGGCATCAGTGCTGCAATTTCTTGTCTTTTGAACCTAATTTATGGCGGGTCGTTAAGTGCAGAGATGTGAGTTTGTTGAATTATGCCCAAGCTGATCTTATTATTACGCGGTCTTCCTTCTTCATTGTTTTTCCGACGCACTACAGCACTCAGATGGCCTCTGCATAAGCACAAGTGCACAACTTGCACAAGTGCATCCGACTGCAGTATTGATAAGATTTTAAGTTGTTTCTTACCGACCATCGGTAAGATTTTGTACTCCTTCCGTTTGCACCTACAGCACACTGCTGCTATTTTCACCTCATGAAGTAGGATTGCTCTTGATGGCTGCAAATGCATGATAAGTTCCCTGAAAAGCGGAACCAAGTTTTGTGCAAGCGCACGACTACTTTTGGAAGTAATTAAGCAAGGTCCCTGCAGAAGTGCTTTTATCCACCACAGGCTTTATATTAACCAAGTAATATTTAATTTCGAGCTTATGGAAAGATGAAGGGGTCAACGTTAAGGATTTTACGATAACCCACGGTATACAGAGTCAAGAGCAATCTGAAATGATGAAAAAGGTTACAAATTTTAAAGTTAGTGACCTGTTACATTGAGCAAATTCACACAAAGTGAGGTGGTGCTTCAATGTTCAGTTTCACTAAAGGACTATTTTGGATGACCGAAATACAGAAAAATTATTTCTCTTCAACTTGTAAAGCTGACGAAAAGACTACAATAGTTATAGTAAACGAATTCAAAAGTTCGAATCACCTCTTGAAGGGAAATATGAACAAAGACTCATTCAGTTCGAAATAATAATAAGAAAAAAGTAAAAAACTTTCAAAGCCCGATTGACCAATTATTATTTAAGGCAAATTAAAGTTTTAACTTGTTGCAAATATCTTGTAAAGTGTAACAAAGAGTATAAATCCTTTTTACATTAAAGCGCGACAAAAAAGCAAATAAATCATAGTTTTGTTACTTTGTTTAATTTTCTGAGTTAAAAAAATGTGACACTCATTTTTCAGTATTATTAAAGTAAAGAAAATTACAAAGTGCATGGATGAGTTTAATTTGTTATGTTCAAAAATATATATATATATATTTTTTTTATGACGTCATGAATTTTCGTGTTAAGCTACTTTTTAACATTTTTATTAATAGGGCTTTTTCGATTACAAAAAAATAAATAAATAAATAAATATAATAAATGAATCAATAAATAATTCCTATTTCCGAACTCTAATATATTTATATTCATTACAAATTATAGAGTTTAAGTGGCAAAGGTCCTAGTTTGTAACTCTTTAAATTTTACGAAATTAAGTATTATATTCAATTAAATTAGCACAGTTGCTGTAAAAGAACTAATAAATTCAATGTTTAACATTGCAGATAATTTGAAAAAAGAAGGATATCCTTTTAAATAAACATTCCACTACAATATAAAACTACTTTCCATACCAGATATATGTACTCTTATGGTGATGCTTAGGCGACATAAAACTAAATTATGTCCCTCTTTCCTACACTTTATTTTCTTAATTTGCATAAACTAGTATTACACAAGCATTAATTTCCCCAAACTTAAATTTTTTTAATTTCTTTTATTCCACAGACACTGGTATTCCTTTTTGCTTAAATGACATGATTGTGTTCAGGAGTTTTCAAAGAGATAGAAATGATCCTCCTATGCAAAAATCAGAACGAAAAGTTTCATTTTCCGCAAATTCTCATCTATATAATTTGAATGACCAATTGAATGAATGAATGAGGAATCGACTTTGGATTCCTCCAAGTCTTTTCTCTCGATAAAGAAGGAGAATAATTTAGTTTCCTTTTTATCTTAATTGTCTTTAAATTTGCATAACGTTCATTGAACAGAAGTTAGGTATCTCATGATGCATTTTCTCTTTAGGTGATGGGTTAAGTAAACTTTCTAATTAAGTATAGTTGCTTGGATTCTGAATAATTAGAATTTTTTCTTTGTATATTCTGTTTTTAAACATTATATGTTGCTTTTTCTGCAACAAAAGGCAAGAAATATTGTTAGTGAATTAATTGAGTTTTAAAGAAAGAAAAGATATTTCCTCTTGAAAACTTGTTCTATGTTTGTATGAAATGTGGTAAATTAGCCTGTTAAATTTAGTGGCTATGATTGGCCATATGTTACATTTATGATCAGTACAAACAAAATAATAAATAAATAAATAAAATATGTTGAAATGGAGTAGCTCAATAAGTACTTGAATGTTGAAAATCCAATTGATTAATATATAAATGGGCAGTAATTAAGTTAGTAGCTAGTAATACAAAATAATTTGAAGTTATTTAATCCCTACAGTGGCAGTACACAACGCAAGTTACTCGAGCGGTAGATTAAATAAATATCCTATGCAATTGTAAGAATTAATGATTGGGCAGTTATATAATTATTTTGGCAGTTCATGATGTTCGGTAAAAGCATTAAGAATAGAAGAGCGGAAAAGTAGAACATTCATGAGGAATACCTTTTGAAAATTCTGATCCCTGACTCACAATCATTATATATTAGAATCTCCCTAGAATTCCTTTAGCTTTTAGAAATGAGAAATCAGTTGAAAAGATTAACAGAAAACTTTTAAGAAAGAATTCTAGTTTAAAAAAGGGAAAACTCATTTCAGTTTAATGGTACAACAGGAAACGTCTCATCTCAATTTATAGTTTTTTAAAGAAAAATTTAATTTAATTTAATGGACTTTAAGTAATTTATTCATCAAGAATAGACAAACCAGTTTAATTTAATGGAATAGCAGGAAATTTCTCACCTGCATTTCTAGGAAATTTGAGTCATTAGAAATAGACTTTCAATTCTACTTGCATTTTATTGTGTTATAATTAAAAATAGTTTGTAGTACATCATTGAAGAAAAGGCCCAACAAAACCAATATTTAATTGTACAACAGTTGGTCAATACCCATTATATTTAATACATTTTCGTTTGCATTTGATGGATAATTTTGACCCATGACTAGGATCATTGGCATTATGTTACTCCCTCGATATTTAAATTAATGCGTGACAAAAGAATTTGTGTAACAACATAATAAACCATTTTATCTTTAGAAAGAAAAGATATACATTAGATTAGATGCACACAAGGAATAGCATTGTCGTATATACACATATGCAAATGATCACAAAATTTCTTTTAATGATAGTACCTCTAAAAGAGAAAACTATGAGTGAAATCCTAGAAAAGCTTTTTAAGCAATATAAAGCACCCCGTGTTTTAAACTAACCTCTGGCATTAAACTACGAATATAGCTTGGTATTACTTAACGTACGTATATGCGCAGTTACAAATTTCTTGTTGAAATAAGCTTTAAAACTGCTGGACGAATAATAATATTGGCCAAAAAGCAACATTTCATCGCTCAGAAAACGGGTGAGTTTCATTTTTAAGGTAGGTCGCCTTTTCATAACTCCATCCCACATTTACCCCTGCAAACAAATGTATACCTGGTATTAGAATTTTTTAAAAACGAATGAGATTCCTCTCGGCGTTTCAAAAAGAAAATCGATGGCAACTGAATTATATATACAGCGCCGCCAAAATTCAGCACCCCAAATAATTCTTCCGCCATTCGGGCAGCACAGAAACGAGAAATTTCCCTTTGAGTCGAAAGAACCTCAGATTATGAACTGATCTGACCTTTTAAGCTCATCGTGTGGGTAGTCTGCAGGCAGGCACAATCACGGAATGAAAAGGTCAACTCGACGAACAGACTGCCTCTTTATTAAAAATTTATTTCGAAACCAGCAAAGCCTTTTGCTTCTTTAATTTTTAATTTTTATGTGCATTTAAGAATTCTGAAACTTTGTACAAAAAGAAATATGTAAAATATGCACATAATGAACACACCGCGCCTGGGCAGGGCATTCCATTTTAAATTTCCATGCTTAAAGGATAACGCCGACTTGCCTCCTGCGAGCTGATGTGCTCGCATTTCATCTAAAAAATCAATATTTACTCTTGCGGCAGGGAAAGTCTGAAAGGGAATCCAATAATGTTATCATTCCACTATACTTTGGCAGGGTGACTGTGAAAGGAAATTGGCAACTAACCTCAGTTAAACAAGAGTAACACCCCCTCGTCAGAAGGCACTTGTACAGCGGAATATGTATCATATGTACTTATAAATTCAGTGATTTATGAGTCCAGTGTCATATATGATCACGACACCACAATCAATGTCACAAAATTGTCACATTCGCGTTACGCACGGAAAGAGCAAATGCCTCGAGTTCATATGTTTGTACTCGAAGCAGTCACATTAACTATCAAATCCTGCAATTACCGGCGCGACATTATTCATTTTGTCACAGTCGAGTTCATCAAAAGCTGGGAACTGTGAAATTCATAACTTCCTCGAATTGAATTCCACCCGCAAAAGTATGCCTCGAACGCCCGAGATCTTTGGGTTGGAATGGAAATTTGAATGCGAGTTCAAATGAACACGTTTCAGATTCTACTCATAGAACGGGTGAAACGGCCGGAGAAAACCCCTGCAACAATTTCACCGACATTAATTACATCCTCTTTTCGGATGTTTGGTTGACACACATTGAGCGTATCCGTTTCGAGTTTGTACATGCGGGCTAAAGAATCGTTGTAAAATATACAGAATCAGAATTCCGAGATACACTTGTACCGGAGCAGGAACATGGAATTCGATTACAAAGGATATTTAAAATTGCGGACTATCTGGGTTTGGTTTGTACGCAGGGCGCAGGGCGAAGGGCCCAAAAGAGCGAACAAACTTGAGATATTCGTCTTCAATTGAAAGCTTCAGATTCCGAAATTAAGTATGTCTCGAGCAGATAAAAATGAAATGTGTGCTCGTTACTCGTGACTCCCGGAGGATATAGCCCCATTGAATTCCTTTGCGGAAGTGAAATAGCGGGACGCTTTTCGAGCAAAATTGAGAACTTAAACTTAATTTATGAATGTTCGGAACTTTAAGATTATGCGCTGCTCAAGACACATAGCCTGAGAATTAAGGCCATAAATTTTGACCAATTTGACGAATATGAGTGAATTGGACCAGACTACTTGCTCGTGTGGACCTCTTGCTCTGCAGATATTTTACTAGTGGATCACTCGTGTATCTGTCTGTCACAGCCAATTTGCTCCGAATTTACAGTACCGATTAAGTTGACATTTGATGTAACGTAAATAAATGAATTTTGAATATAGGGGTCACTTTTGGGGGCAAATTACAAAATTAAAAAAAAAAAACTGTACCGAGTAACATATCAAATGAAAGAGCTTGTTGCGAGGGTCTGAAATATATATTTTTTTATAATTTTAAAATAAATAGTTTCAAAATTATTTAAAAAAAATAGATGAAAATTAATCATTCCCCTCTTATCTCCGAAACTACTGAGCCTAAAAATTTTGAAAAAAAAATACAGAAAGTAGTTCTTTACTTATAGATTACAGGAGAACCAATAAGAAATGTATGATCTTAAAATAACATGGTAAATCTCTAAATATTGTGCGAACAAACTTACATTTGCAGTTGGAATGTATGGGAGAACTTGTTTTTGTAAATTCAGTCAAGTTCACTGGACAAATCAACAAGGTTTTGTTTAATTTTTAAATTGCATATCAACAATCATATCTTTCGTTAATACTATATGTATAATTTTTGGGATTTTTGACAACCAACATCCTTTTTGAAAATGTGAATCAAGTACCTAGTTGTTTTAACCAAATTTAGAATATCTTTCAACCAATCTTACCGGATTCTGACCAAAACAAAAGTTAATTTGATATGTAGTTCCAGGCAAATATTTAACCAAGCCCTCGAATCGTTGGAATATTTTATCATCTACATTTAATTTGGGATTCATTCATAACTTCTAATTTAACTTAATTATTGCGATGCGGTGGTATAGTATGTATGCATATTAAAGATATGTTTTTATACATGATTTGAATCACAAAAAAATAGTTAGAAATCATCATCTAGATTATGATGATTAGAACATTAAAACATATAAATTTCTAAAACCCTTCTTTTATAATCTAATCATTTTTAATTGCGTTCTTAGAAGGAATATAACTTGCCTAATTCACTTTTTTCCATATCTTACACTTTGCAACTCTAGCTTATGTGCTGTATTAG
This sequence comes from Eutolmus rufibarbis, assembly GCA_963920795.1. Lineage (NCBI taxonomy): Eukaryota > Metazoa > Arthropoda > Insecta > Diptera > Asilidae > Eutolmus > Eutolmus rufibarbis. Next base: position 30,709,985 of record OY987207.1, read on the forward strand.
TTATGTTTAACTAAATCATAAGATTGTATTAGCCAAGTTAATTAGTTTAAACACAAACACATCACTTTTAAATAAATACTTTATTGAATTTTTGAAAAATACGAGACATTAACTATAGTAGCACTGTTTTAATCGTCTTAAAAAGCCAAGTTGAAATTAATCAATTCAATTCCTTTATGGCAAACAATCTGCGTTAGGGTTTTTTTGAAGTAACTTGTAGTTTTGGTTGGCTTAAACTAATTTTGGTTTTATTAAACAAACTTTTTGGTTTGTCAAATTTACCAATACGTTTTTTTCAGTGTACTACATACTTACATAAAACTGAAATGGCCGGCTTTACGTAGAATTTAAAAAAATATAATAAATGATAATTTATTTATCAGTCATAAATGCCGCAACTTTATACATAAAAGATGTTAAAGTGTGTGGATGTGACAATGAGACAAAGAGTGACCAGGGACGATGCTCATAACTTTGTAATTTTAAGTATTTTTAATAAAAATTAGTATTAAACAAGTTGAGTATATACTTAATAGAATACCTTTACCTGATCATTAAATAATAAATTATACCTGTGAAAAAAATTCTCAAAAATTGATAATTTTTTGACCCGTCTCAGTGGCGTTCTGCCTTAAGACGAAAAAAGATTTTTGTCTTGTAAAAAAAGCGGTTTTTATCCTTGTATTAATGTGGAAGTGCATATATAATAATATAACAAATTATTCTTTTCAAAATCAGACTATTCCAGTTTATTATGTTTTTCAACACTATCAAGATGATACTTACCATCTTTGGAAATTTTAAAGTAAAACCTGAACGTTAAATCGGTTAAATATTTCAGTAAAGACTTGAAATACCTAATAAAACTTCTTGCAGCAAAAGCTTAATTATATGAGAACTCCAATTTTACAGGTAAATAACAACTAATAAGAACTAATAATTATAAGGTCACGGAAAACGAAATTTAAAATAACTTAATTTTGAATCGATATATGTATTTCCACATATACCCATCTTTTATTTAATTGAATTTCCCATAATTGTGAAAGTTAGACCAATTTTGCGCCTATAAAATGCAATAATTCAGGACAAGTTCCAACCCTTCAAAACATTAATTCTTTTGAAAAGTTACCGAGTCCTTTCTATAGGTAAACGAGACCCTTACATCAAACTTTAGCTAGATTCAGCCAATAAAAACCATATTGAAGTTCCCTCCTCCGTAACAAATTACCGCCATAACATAGGATGTTGACAGTGGCAGGAAATAAAACAAGGTTTATCCCTAGAGTGCCCGTAACCCCAGTAACATTTTCGAAATCCCTAAACGTCAGAAAAATGTCCTAACAATGGCGCAAAACACATCCACTTGACCCATGAGGAATTGCCCTTAACTCACAAGTTTCGTATGCGGTGCGTATCCCAAATACCCCTAAAAGTTGCTCGCAGCCGGGCACAGGTGGTACAAGTGTACATGCCGGAAAAAAAGAAAACAAATTTTAATCAAATTTTGAGGATAAAACTTTTCTACTTAATTTTTTATCCCTTTCTCTTTTGCCTTTTGTCCTGGGCGTTTTTATTCTACTGCTTAAGGAACCACACATGTCTTGGACCCGCCAAACCACCCCCCCTCTATCCCCCCAAAAAGCCAGCCTTTCTCGGACTGCCAGGATGAAATTATCTTTTTGCTACGATAAAGAATGGAAATGGATAAAAACACTCCAAAAAGACACTCAGCAACGTTAAAGTTTTGATTGAAAAAACGAAGAATAAGAAAATTTATTCGGCAGCATGTTTCCGAGAAGGCAAGACATGGTAATTGATTTTGAGTTTCAGGGGATGCATGATGAATGGCGAGGAACAGGGGACTTTTTGCGCAATTTTGAAGATTTTCTCACAAGAAGACTCGCGTTCTGTTGAGGAGCCATTGCCACATATCAAAGCCCGTCCTCCGCACTTGAAGCACGCGACACTAACGACGAAGAAATGGGTCGGCTCTTTGGACAGTTCTCCAGGCGTTTTAGGTACTTCTTTTGAATAACTTTAAACAATTTTCTTCCTTTGGTTTAAGAAGACTTTTCGGGTAGCTCACCCGGAAGACAAAAATTAATAAATTTGCATGAAATTATGTAAAAACGCCTTCCACAAAACATTAAGGTAGATAATTTGTATCCCAAGATATGTATCTTAAATCTTTTCCTGACGCCGCCGGTGTAAGAGCATTCTACTGCAAAATTACGGGTGTACCCAGGCCGGAAAACAAAGCGGAAATCATCATCACCGGAAAGGAACCTGAACTATTTTGTCCCTTAAATGTCCCCCTGAATATTTCTTGACCACGATGGTAAACGTCGTCATAATTTCCGCATACTCCAAATGCCCCAGAAACTGAGATTTAAGGAGCTGGCTCACTAATCAGGCAAAGAATGCTTCATTGTGCGCTTGCAACGGCAAAGTAGGTCAGGTATATGCCGGAACACATTTAGCAATATTTTTTCCCATACGCCCACCCACTCCTCCAAGGAGGAGGTAGGGCTCTTGCTCCTTCTGGCGCTTCCGCCGGTATTCCACAAGATACCTGCTTATTACGGCAAACTAACAACCACCTATTAGGCACATTTAGTAAAAGATAAAGGGCACTGTGGAACCACCCTTACTTTTTGTAACGAATGTCCCGGATATAGTGTTTCGGGTATTTCTCACTGACCTTTACTCTGTAAAATCGTTCGTTTTCCTTGTGCTCACCTAAACGCGCTTACATTAGTATCGATTTGAAGAGAAAGTGTCTTAATATATGCATTTATTCAGCTATCCGCCAATTCTATTCGTATACTCACAATTACAAGTAGGATAAGAGTAATATGAAATAATATAGTATAATAACTCTCGATTTCTTTCAAAAAGATTAAAAGTTTGCCAGGAACGGAATATAATAACTAGTATTTTTCAATTTTTATAATGCAAAATCTGTAGGAAATTGTTGTAGTAGAATAAAATATAGTACATATATCAAAATTTTGTGATGCCCTCTTTTGATTCTTGTTGAGCTCTTGAACATTTTGCTTTTTAGAAAAGGCTAATCCAAACTATTATTTTTAACCAATTTTAATTGTTAGCAAAGAAAAATAATCTCGAAAGCTTAATATGTTTAACTAGCTAAAATACGAAGCTAGCTTGGCTTTTTATATTTTCGAATCAAAAATAACAAGTTGTGAAGCTCGTTAGTTATTTCTAGTAAAAGGAAAAACTCGTATTGGCTTTATACTTTTTCAAGCTCGAGTTATAAAGTAACAACTATTCAAATTCAATTTTTCTCAGCCGTTAACAGTTGAAAATGAACTTTTTCTCAGGAAAAATGGTTTTTAATATGTCGTCATAAATACATAGATGTATGCATTTGTTATAATATAACTATTATCTCGTTTTGTTTTTTTTCGGCAAATAGGTCTTATGTTAAGTGTACCGATAACTTGACAGTTTAATCGGGAAAATAATTACAAGCTTCAAAACTTGCTATTTTTGACTCGAAAAACTAAAACGCCAAGCAGTTAAAAATATGAAGCTTTAAAGCTTCTCATTTTTGGCTCGTGAAAGTAAAAATCAAAGTTAGCTTTTTATTTTTGCCAGAAAAAGAAATCAAGCCGTTGAGCTTTTTACTCTTAGCTCCAAATTAATCGGTCGAAAGTAACAGGTAAAGAGAGCTTTTTTTCAAAAAAAAAAAGTCATAACGGGCACGTTCCCTAAGGTTCTTTTAATTGTGAATAAAACTTTTATTTTCTTCGTTTTAAAAATTATGCGATTAAGCAGAGATTTAATTTTTACTATAAATGCTCTCTTGAAGAAATGCAAAATATTCGCGGTTGTAGCGAAATATTTACAGTGACAACGAAATATTCGCGACAACAACGAAATTACATTATTTTCACAGCATGCATAATTTTTTGCCACTGTTGTATTTCACTAAATTGAATTTTCGACATCGGTACACTACCGAAGATTTTGCATTGTTTTCAGCGGTTGGATTAATTAATTGATCAGTTAATAGCAACAATGAGGGTAAGCATCAAAACAAAACATATTCTAGTTATATAGGTACTGCTGGAATTTTAGGTGCATGTTTAATTCATTTTGTAAACATAAATAGTTTGTCGTTCAAGTTCAGATGATATGTTGAGATAGACCAACATTTTAGTTAGCTTTATCTTAATGCACAAGTGGTTCTATAAATAATGAGAACGCCCCATCATATTTACAATAGTTGAACTACATAATACATTCATGTAAACATTGTTCAATACTGCCATAGTTTTATTGCATTCTCAGGATCCACATAAAAGTTATTGCCACATTAGTTGTACGATATGGCAACGTTTAGTAAATTTCTATGAAAACCAACCAGAGTTTAAGATTTAGATACTTCAGTTAATTTTCGTAAATTTGATATAGTATGATACATATGACAACCAACTCTAGTTGAGACTCACTGTATTCTAATGAGATAAAATATATAGATGTACTTAAAGGACAATATTCCAGACGACTCTCTTACCTAAATCGATCTAGTTAACTAATTATATCTACACTTTACCTACATATAACAATTTGAATTATCGAATTAACACAAACTCCTTCAACTACTTAGGTTAAGTAACTATTGCTATCCAAAATGACATTTTAATCAGGTTAAATCAACAGTAATTACGTTGTAAAAATGAATCGTAATTGTGATTAAATCAAATAATCGTTATTCATTGATCGTTAGTTTGATTTACGCTTTTATTCGGGAAATGTAATCATATTTAAGTAACAATCGTTTGTTACCAAAAATATGGCATTATTTCTAAAAGAAAAAATACAATGTTTCTTCTATTGTGTGAATTTCATATTTTAATTTATATTGTTGTCTACAATTTGTGGAAATGCTTAAAAAAGTGTAGTATCAATTTCGACAGTCACAGGCTTGTTTTTATTCGAATTTTCCAATTTGTGACTCCAGACTTTGAAAAAATCACAACAAATACAGATTTCATTATTGGTATTGTAGAATAAGCCTGTTATTGAATTTAGTTAAAAAATTAAATGAAATCATAATATTAATAAAATAGAAATTCTAAGTAGGTATAGTATAATACCTACCATAAATCAGTATAGCGTCCTTAGACAGTATAATCTCTTTTGACTTTTAGTCTCGTTACTTAACGTCTGCATACTCAGTTAATCAAAGCTATTTGTATCTGTGGCTCTATTTAAAAGTTATTGTGTTATGGTTCCCTTTGCTGATATTAAAATATTTGCATATGTGATCCATTTTATCGCTAAATTTTGGTAGTGCTCAAACAAGCAAGTGACCAGCTCCCACATTAAAGCGATGGTTCAAACCTTTGTCCTCATCTTGGTGGTACTTTAGCCTTTGGGGTCGCCCGTTCGTGCCAATTCGTGTGGAAGGCTGCGGAATTTTGTTATTTCCAGGTAAAGCTCGCAGGAATTATGCGGAATTCATTATACAAATATGCGGCAATGCTGCGTTCTTGGGCCAACCAAATTATGATTGCATACAATGCCTGGCTGAAATCGATTATTTAAATTATTTTTAATGGGAGTGCGTAAAGGTCACTTGCATTTATTCTCGGGCATTTACAATTCTCGTGTGTTGACAGTGGAAAGCGATTTTTCGATTAGCTGAAGTGAATGTGAGTTTGTCACGACAGGAAAATTAAACAAATGTAAGACGCTTGTAGGACTCGCCTAGCATTTGTACAATAATCAAATTTTTGGAGGAAGGTATAAGATGATCAGACTATTCTTAATAGTAATATTTGTAAAAATTTAATCTGAAAAAATGATTTACTTAATACATACAATGCTAAATATTTGTATTAACTCATTAAGAAACAAAGAAATTTCGATTTCCAAATAGCCAACAACCTACTTTGTCTTGAACTCGTGCTTTTATTACGTTGGATTTAAACTAAAAAATTGTATTGCATTGATTTTGTTTGGTTCCATGAATTAAAATAAAATGCTATCCACAAAGGTTTCCTAAAAACTGTAACATAACTTCTTCGTTACAATTTATAATACCCTAGGATATTATTAGATGTCAGAAAGCAGTGGGAAAACTTCAGCAAGTAAAACTATAACATGCAAACGAGATCACAAGTGGAACCACTCCTTATTATCAATATTGTTTATTATGTTCATCACTAAGCTACCACGAATCAATCTTCATTAAAAACATGAAAATCAGTGCCAGTCTTCCCGGCTCGACATTACTCTAGAGAATAAGAAACGAGGAGAAGCGACATTACTGAAGATAATTTTTCATAATAAACTCACACAAAATGTATTTATATTTGTAAGCTCTTTAAATTATTGATTTTAAAAAAGTTTTAGAATGGCTATTCTATTGTAATATTAAACGACTAATGCCTTAGAGCTTGTTCCACTTAGAAAATTACCACGAATCAATTGACATTCAATTTTTGAATTACTAAATTCGGACTAAAATTATAAGACATCTTTATATTTTTGTTTGATTCGATATACAGTTTTTTCATCCTATTATAAAGGATGCTATGCAAAGACAGGTTGCGAAATCAAAGACATAAAAATATGAAGCTTAAAACCTTAATACTCTGCTATTTTTGTTGGTGGCAAAAAAAGGAGATTTTTAAAATTGAAGGAAGAAAGTAATATATGTACATACTTATAAATGTTATTTTGGAAATATTCGTAGAAATAAGATTTAAACTTAATACATATTAAATTTTCCTGATAAAGATTACTATCAGCTCAGGACTTTATGTAAATTCTTATTGAGATTTGTTACTATGACGCTTACAAAACGTTCCGTAGTTCCTAGTCGTCTGCCGGAGGCTGACTCCATCTAGGAAGTACTGCGAAGCAGGGTGGATTAGCCGAAATCCCCGACATGTGCATTACCAGAATTAATTGCATTTGAACGAGCTTTAACACGCGATGCAGCCTAGAATATGCCGATTTGCGCCTCACATCTGCTACATTAAATCCCGTATCTGCACTAATGGAATTAAGTTTACAAAAGGTTTTTAGAGCTCAAAACAAATAGTTGAATCTGTGAATCCAACAGGTTACACCTCTAATCCTTTTTCCCTTGTTTTGAACATCCTGGCCGGCACCCTTTATCCCTTATCGACATATACTTTAAAACCTGCTCGGAGGCGGCTTTGGATGAACATTTCAATTTCGCCTCCATTTTCTAACCTACAACAATTTTCCGCCCGAATTCCTGAGGGAATATTATCCAGGTCGGACCAGCATTAGAATTTTGATCCCAAACATATCCTCCACGATAAATTAAATTAATTTTGGATTTAACTTGCACGAAAGTGTGAGAGGCGACCGTGAGCTGAGTTTTGTCTGCTTCTCTGCTCAGTTTTATTACGTGAGTATTATCAGGGCGCTTAATAGCCGAAAAGTTCTTAAACTACTTTTGGATGATTTATATATAATTGAAAGTGCTTACATGATTTAATTACCTTTGGTATTGTATTAATGTTGCACTTTACTTACATAGATGACCATCCTTTGGCTATTATTCCACGTTATACTCAAATGAATGCAATAAAACTTATGAGAGTTGGTTTACATTACATTCACGAACGAAATTTCCTTCATTTTCATAGCCTTCTATTATAAGGCAGTCAAAACGGACGTAAACAATAGTTTATGAAGAAACTCACTGATAAAGAATTATGGGTCTTTTAAGTGAGTTTAAACGGCTCATAAGTATAAATTTTACGATTTATGAAAGTTACAGTTCTTAATTTAGCTTTACACTCCATTTACATATTGAAGTGTTTTAATTTCTCGTTTCATTTAGGAGTCCAATTAATATATGATGTGATAAAAAGCTTGATTCTTTGACATACAAAAGGAAAATGGAAACTTTATTATATGTACACATTTCTGAAGGATAAAGAATTAAAATACGTAGTTAATATAATTCATATTGCATGTAGGGTATTATATGTTAAATGATCATTACATAGGTAATGTATAACACAGTCTGACTATTCAAGGAAATGTTGTAAAAAATTCAACCTTGGATGCTTTAATTTAAGTAGGCTGAAAATAGGAATAAATCACTATCGAAAATATACTTATATTAAACATTTCCACAGCTAATTCTTCAGTAGCGAGAGATCGTTGTTCTCTTGTTTAATTATAAGAAATTGTTTCTGTACTGGAACTAAATACTATTGAAACATAAATCATGTGATTTAAGTATATTTGCTAAAAACATAATAATATCTAATCATTAAAATCAATGATAATTCGGAATGTCATAAAATTATTCAAAAAAAAAAAAAAATTTGCATTTACTGTCTTTTAACTAACTCAATTCCTAAAGATAGTAAATTTTAAGAGATGGTTGAACTACGATTTGTAATTACATATATCTAAATACTGATATTTTAACTACTATCTCATAGTAAATTCACGTACTATTTATTAAAAGTATGATTTTGAAAGTGATGTTCAAAGATAATTCCAAACCTATATTTCTTAGTAAAAAAAAAAAATATTTAATATTAAGATTTTTCTTCTACAGTGTATAGAATTAATTTTAATCCTGTTTTTTATTCGCGCACTCGGGAACTAAGCTCATTTAGCGCCGTCTGTGTGTGTGTTTTTATTTTATTTTCATACAAGGTTTTCATGTGGGAATGGAACCCACAACCCCGGAATGACATACTCTCAGCCAAACCGCTCACCGAAATATGCCACTCGAGCCTTGAGGTCTCTGGAATCTTTTATGAATAAACATCAAATATGGCATGGTATGATTTCATTCAACTTTGTAATATAGTAAAAGAATAGTAAAAGAATAAAAATTATTAGTTATTTTAACTGACTACTAAGAATTTTTCTGACTAATTTTAAATATGCTATGGAAATGTGAAAAGCCAGAGTGAAGGATCAAATGTGACATCTGAGTACTCTGAATTTTAAATTTATTTATTGAAATTGGTTAAGTTTGGGGTTACCAATTTGAAATTTGTATGCAATAAATAAGATGAAAATATTTAAATTTTATTTGTTCATTCATTAATTGTCATACCTATATTTTAAAGAAACAGAAACCTATGAGATAAAGCTGTAGAAAAAATTATAAATTATTTGTAGATTTTACAAATTCTATCATTCAGTTAGTAAACTTCATTCGGAGTGTAAAACAAAAATTCAACTTAAAGTAGTGTTCGATCACATCTATATACAAAATATGCCTGGGAAATTACTTGTTTATTCAATACCATTCAAATAAATTAATATCTGATTGTATCTTAGTTAAATGGCTTGCGAATTGCCCATAAATTGTCCATAATCTTAGCCAAATTCCATCAAAAAGCAGCAAATCAGAAAGCCCGACTCAATGTCCGCAGTACGCCATGTGGCCACATAATAAAATGTTTGGCAGCAAAAAGGCGTCAATAAGGAAAATGAGGCCGACTTAATCAGGAAATTATGACAATGTGGTCCTAATTAAGAATCAATTTGCCAGAAGCTCCCATATCTCCAGTGAGTAATAAACGGCCGGTGGTCCTGGAAAACCATTTGTATAGGGTTAATAATAACCCAAACAAGTCTAGATGTAGCTTATCTGCTGCCATCCGTCAGGGGGAACGATTAATAGTCAATTTATCGTGTTCGACTCGTACATTATGGCGCAGGGTTGGCCATCATCGGGGAGGACCTCTTACCTGCACGATTTTGCCGTAAATCGAATTAGGATTAAAAATTTATTGCTATGGGATTCTGTACATAGCCACGGGCACAATGAATTATATATTATTGAGCGGGTATAAGGCACTAGATGGATGGCCATTACAACACCTTTTATAGAAAAATTTATGATATGCGGGCTCTGAAGCTCATCAGATAAAGGGAAATTACCTCTTGAGTATTTTCGTGACTCGGGCCACTACCGGTGTGCAAATTTCCCTTAGCCGATTGGAGAATAAAAGGGCCAGCGTCTGATTTACGGAGGTATTTTAGTGAATTGAAAATATTTCTACCTTCGAGATGTGTGGGATATTCCTGGTATAAATCGCTGCAGGACTGCCGAATTTTTATTCAGTCGGGATAACAGCGGATTTGGCAAGGCTCTCTAGAGATATCAAACTGGAATTTGTTGCTCTTAATGTAGGCGTAACTTGTAAGTTAATGTAATTGCCATTCTCCTGCCTCCAAGTTAGCCAAAAAAAGTTGTTTTCCTGCCGGAATCAGGAAATTCAGCAAGGATATCCGGAGTATTAAGCACCTATTATTCATGTTGTGAATGTACATACACTAGAAATAAATTCATGCTGAGTCTAATATAAGAGTTTGAAGACTTGTGTACCAAGAGGGATAAACTTGAACGAAACTCAATTTGAAAAAGAAAAGTTTCACTTTTAACAGATCTTCTTTTCAGAAATTAAATTCTTGCATGGAAAATATGTTTTACTTTAACATTAAATAGTGAGAATATTTCAAAATGATTTACAATTGTTTACAGTCGTCGTCTACTCAAGAAAGTGTTTTTAGTAGTAATTTCATGAGAATATACATAATTACTTAATTAATGCTGCAGAAAAATCGAATGGAATGAGCAAATTTTGTGGAAAAGCAGCTCTATTTAAAAAATTTTGAAACTAATTAACAGATATGAACTCTGCGTAGAAGGGGTGTTCGGCGTCACCTCAACGTTATTTCTCTGTGGATCAAATAATCACATTTACCGTGTTTCAGATAAAATACAAATTCAAAGAGTTATTTATCTATTCAGTTTTGGCAGTAGTTTTTAGTGTTTTTTGTGGTTATATTTCGATTTTCTAGTTTTTGAATTCTTTCGTAATTTTACCTAAATTAATTTTATAGACAAAAAATTAATTAATTAGGTAATATTCGAAATTAGTGCCGCAAAAAACCCTTAAAACAGTTGTTAAAACTCCGACAGGCCCTCAGATTTTGTAAACATACATCCTGTTGAAAGGGACACTGTTTTAGAAAAATGTTAATGGGCACATGCTCCTGTTTTACAAAAAAATTTAATAATAGTATTAATAAAAAAATCTATATTTCGGTTAGCGAAAAAAAATTAAAAATAGCACTGTATGTAAAGATTTCAAAATTTTTAAACTTAACTAAATCCATGGTCCGTATAAATGATTTTCGACTATGTCCGTTTGAAGCAAACCAATTAAGAGGTTACATTGCTCTGGAATTTTGAAAAATGTAGTTTTTCTTTACATATTTTTATTTCCTATACTTCATAGAATTATTAAACAAAAACATTTAAGAAAAGTGCATTTCATAACAATGTTATAGCATTAAATGTGACCGATTGTCTGATTGAGACGCATACCTACCCGAAACTTTAAACGCGTTTTCCTCGAAGTTATGTTTCTATGTAGATACTATTGGCACGATAACTCAGTCAATTGTCAATATTTTTTAACTTTGTTTTCGTTTTAAATCCCGATGAATGTTTTCTCTATATCTGACGTAAGGTTTGTTTTAATTTTTTGGTTGGACAATCTTTTCTAAGTACTAATTAAACATACAGTTTTTATTCAAGAATTGCATACTAAAGGCGCCAAATGGTTTTCATCAGTAGTCCATTTGACTCCATATAATATTATGTTAATATTGAAAATAAAAATTGTTTATTTTTTTTCAGCTCAATAAAATTACCAATCGACATTCTTTTATATTTTTGAAATATTCACACGTTTTGCAACGTGCAGGGGACATGTAACCCCTTAATTATATCCAAATATATCAACGTCTACTGGCGTTTTACAATTTTTCACTACAACAACACAATAAAATATATATAATACTTTTGTGTTGAATTTGAAAAAAAGTTAGTAACGTACAGAAACGTTTTAATTTGGATAAAATTGTGTAGGAATATTTGTTATTATTTGCAATTAAATGAAATTCAACAAATAACTTTGACAAAAAATTCAAAATTTATTGAAACTTATGATTTGCCGATTTTTTGAGTTTTTCAACTTTCTTTTTGAAATATCTCGAAAACGATTGAAGATAAAAATTTGCTTCTGGGGCTATCATATCACTCGAGATTTTATATGTCAAAATGACTATATTGAAAATTTACAAAAACTGGAAAAACAATGTTCCGGAAAATAGTTTTGTTTACATTTTTTACATAACTCACGTTTAATTTTTATCGTTTTCGAGTTCTTTAAAAATTAAACTTGAGAAAAAGACCAACTGTAATTTTATAATATATTTTGAAAAAGTTTTTTTCTTAAAAATCTTTGGTGGAATTTTATTTCATGATATAACAAATAAAACCACAAAATTTCATCCAAATTAAAAATGGTCGAGTCCAGCAGTGTGTCGATTTTAAAATGGAATCACCCGAGTGTTTTCCGTCCAATTGTAGGTACGTAAAAATCATTTGAAAAAAAAGTCAAATAGGTTCGATTTCGTTACCATTTTATTAGAATTAAACTATTTTTATTCTTAAAACCGACAAAAATAATATTCTATAGAAGTTAAAATATGTTTTCCCATCATAGTTAAATTGTTTATTTCTCTTGACTCTAAAAAACTATTGCCACGCCTACCCGTTAAAACCATAATAAAACAGTAATATATTTTAACAACAGTAGATAAGTAAGTGGAATTAGTGGAAATAGTAGAAATAGAAAAAAGTCATGTCTGTTTATTCGATAGTCGATTTAACTATCTCATAACATTGCGTCAACATTTATTTAAAGGCAAGTGTTTTCTGCGATGACTAATGTATGTGCCTCGTTTACTCGTATTAAAACTATCCCACCTTTTTCAAAGTAAGACTCACTTTTGTCCGCTCCTAATGGCCTAAAAGCAAAATAATAGGTAAGTGACGTAAAGAAAAGTGTTGAATATTTCTGTCAATATTTCGTAAACTGAATTAATTTTCATTATATGTTATATATAACCTGAATGGAGGCAGAATGCTATTACGAACAATTTTATATACTTTTTACCAGGAACAAATTTTTCAGGTAAGGCCATTCGCAAACAAATTTCGTCCCTTTGTGCACAGCGAAACATTATAACACTAATAATGCGCCTCGCTCCATTTGAACCTGAACAAGTCTCTATCCGAAGTTTCTGTTCCTACCTGCGAAATCATATTTCCTTATTACTGCAATTATGTATATTCCATTCACAGTTTCAGTTTTATATCATAATTTACTAGAAAATTACAGTCGTATAATATGATTACTCAATTAAGCCAAAGTTCGGTCGTACGTGTCGCCGTCAGAGCTCTAATCGAAATCGACAGTAACAACCTGTGTGCTAACATGTTAATATTCTTCCCATGTTATGGTCCAAATGGCGTTTTTGGGATCCATTCCTTGCAGGAGGCTCCGGTTAGACAAACTTATGGACTCAGTTCACTGAATTTACGCCCTTGCACGCCGGGGGCTTGCCCCGATTTAGAGAAGGAACTGGGATCGAACATCATTAATCATTGAGATCGGGGAAAGCATACATATGAAAAAAGAAATCCTTAAAGACGTTTAATGTACTGGCTCCCAGCCACACCCGGGCTTAAATTGTCGGGTGCCACCTCACATCCCGGGTACTGGGGGATAAGGAATCAGGTCTGCCCCTCAAAAGCCAGAGGACTGACCGAACTCGGGATTGAGACCTGGGTTATTTCAAGTGGAAAACTTCCTTAGGTGATTTGATGTGAGATGCGATTTGTGAACTGGAACGATAACATCTTTGGACATTTTTCGCTCCGAAGAAAGGATTTAAGGAATTTTCAATATATTCTCGTACACTGGAACCAGAGTGTTTTACGTGTTCACAAGAACCCTGGAGACTTTTACGGATGGAGAATGTGCCTGAAAGTACTGGAAATCTCTAATCAACTGTCAATAAGCATTGCGAAAGAAACATCATTCTTGTTTTATGGACAACAAAGAGCATTTTATCTTCAGACAGGAACAGGACGCATCTGGAGTGGAAGGAAGGAATTGTTCCCACGAGAAGAATATCTGCAGTGCATGTAGCTGGATCAAGTGTAAATAAATAAAGTGCACCCCCATATATCGACGGTAGTTTATCTATTCAGCCAAAGTTTTCTTGTCCTTCGGGGAATTGGTGTAGCGCTAGAGTACTTTTTTATAGTTGGATTTTCCGAGGAAGTATCGTCGGTCCCTTTAAAACGGATATTGAGCTCACCCTGTAATTGCAAGCTACCAACGACGGAAACGTTGGCATCTCTTTTCGAAAAATTCCTATACTTCCTAGCTGTAGTGTTTGCCGCAAATATTTGCAAGTGTAAATGTATTCAAATAACTTCCTTGGTATCCTAAGACAGGGAGTATATTTACATATATTTATTGAAGAAGTTTCTATTTGCACTTACTCCCTATTCGACTAAAATTTTTTTCTAGCAATTTTTATTGACATCTTCTTATGAATTGTATAGAGCTCTACAGTTCTAGACAAAAGAAATTGGACTTCTTATAAAAACATTTTATGTGAATAAGAAAAGTCTCCATTAAATGGTTATGGTGCATCTAAAAGGTGCAAACGCCATAGAATTCCAAAATGAAGTAAATTAATGCATACTACGCCATTGTACTTCTTAATATCATTTCTTGATATATGCTAAAAAGTGTTTTGAGAGATTACAAATGAACGCAATTATTTTACAAAATTTGTGTCGTTTCCGAAATTTTGCAAATAGGATTTTGTGCAATTTTTTACTAATTCTTATCATGGTACCTAAACTGTAGAAAACTCAAGAAATTCGTAATTTACAGAATATATTCTGTAGGACCTATCACAATTCACATTCTCAGCAAATGGTTTATCGTTACCACTTATAAATGATAGTTCTTTTTCACGTTATTACTCTTTAAAACCACTAAATGGATTCGAATGGGATTTACTTGATTCTTCAGCAAGGTTTTAGACAATGTAAACATTAGCATAAACATAAACATACACATTATGTGAATTAATAAAATTAAAGTGTATGTCTGTAATTTCAAAATAGCTGTCTTTTTATAAGCTCACAAAAATTGTAATCTACATTATGTAAATAACCACATTTACATGATATACATTACAATTTTTATCCGAGCTAATCTCGCGAGTATAAAAAGGATTTTAAAATTCTTGTCTGTCTGTAGATGGCAGGCATGATTTAATTATAATTTTTTTTGGGTTCCGTACCAAACGTCCGTCTGTCCGTCTGCCTGTCACAGCCGTTTATCGTAGGAAATACATAAGTTTCCGTCTTGAAATTTGGCACAGTTATTGAACTTACCTACCCACAACCACCAAAATTCAAAGAATTATGTAAATATTTTTATTTTAATGGAAAATGGTGTCCGAAATGGCGGGTTCAAATTTAAAAGTAAAGCAACCCTATCAAGTTGGGTACCATATGAAAGGGCTTTATTTATACGTTTCAAAATTATTTTTGTTTTATTTTTAAGCCGCATAGTTTTTGAATTATGACCAATTTCCATTTTTGAACCAACCCTATTTGTGGAAAATATAAATAAAATGTCAAATGATGAAATATTTTAAGCACTCATTCAGGAGTGTTTGAATGTTTTCATTCAGGATAAAAGAAATTGAGAGACTTGGATGAAAATCATATGGACCCAATAGTTGTGTTTCTTATTCAAATGTTTACATATTTCAGATTTTTTAAGAGCTCTTTCCATTTAGATGCTTTAAATAGGGCGTTTAAATTGGAAAAATTATATTTACCTATATCCTAAAACAAAAATTAATGTAAAAATTTCTTTACCTTTTTCGCTGTGGGACATTCTTGTTCACCCAAAAATTCAAAGTTGATATAACTAAAACATTATAATAATAATACAATAATTTCGTTTGTATGCAATGTCCAGGGGAAGAACATAGCCCTCAGGCCACCTGCTGATTCATATTTTGGTAAAGAATCGTCTAAATATATTCATACACTTCGTTAATTAAACCAATGATTAGATTTTCTTTAAAATTATCTATTATGATTTATTGATTTAAAACGAATGTTACGTTCAGATTAGAAAATATTTCTCTAGTACTAAGACAATTTTTATAAATGAAGTATCTCTTACAATTAAAAATCTGTTATCTTACGAATAGAAGATAAATGCAGTGATTAAAAGCAATAAGTTTTTATTTTGCAGGTAGGTATGCACTTTATTAAATCATATACATATATGTGCGTTCGATTTAGCAATTGGTTTACAAAATATATCGTTTAACTGACTTGTGCAACTTGACATATAACGAGTGTTTGTTCAAAAGGAGCTATTTACACTTTTGGTCATTGAACGTTTCTTTTACTAATTCCACTTTTAATCTAAGATCCTACATAAATCTTTCATTACATTTGATCAAAACTGCCTAGTCTCTTACTAATAGTAGCCTTATTTTTATTGTCCCAATCACAAGGTGCTATTTCCGCTCCAAGGCGAGCTATTTCTATTGGCTTTGAACGTTTTCCATAAAAAATTGGAAGATTTAGAAAAAATTCATATCGAAGAAGAAGGTTTGATTTCTGAACGTTTTTGTGTGTGTCAACTGTTATTGAATTTAGCTTTAATTTACTTACATATCCTAAGCGCAATTGGTGTAAGTACTGATCAAAAGGGTGCTATTTCCATTTTTGATTGTTTAGTATTTTGTTTAATAATAATAATACTGAAAATCAAATTAGCTGTACAAAGAAGTATCGCCTTCATACATAATGTTATAAATAGTGACCACAAAACGTTTTTATCGGTTTTTGTAAAGTTTGCTTATGGTGTAAATAGTTTCTTTTGAACAGGCACTCCTCATATGAATTATATTCAGTGAAAATTTGACGAACTTGTTTTCTATCTAGTGTCGTCGCACACACTAACACGTAAAATGGCATAAAGTTATTACCTCAATGAAGTGCATATTTTGAAATGAATGATTTTATTTTGATTGTAACGAAAACAGTTCGTTTTTATAATAACTTGCTTCATCGATTCACTATCAATTCTACTTATCCTTAATTGTATAACGACTTTCTTCATTTCATTCTATATAAGCTTTCAACTTTCATAAGTAAATTTCCGTCTTATAAGGAAGAAAGCTCTATACTTCAAAATTAGTACAATTTTCTTTGGTTTTAGAAATATTTCATACGATTAATAAAAATATTTTTTAAAAATAGGAAAGACTAATCAATGTATTACCAATAGTTGTTTGAATGTACTAGATTATTATGTGGTAAACATTTTTTTTTTTCGATTTTATATCGATATGTTTGATTGACTTTAAAGAACATTGATATTTACGAGTAAATATACATATATGTACATACAGTAGTTATAATTTTATAGTCCCAAGCCGGAAATGGGCAGGCCGACAAATCAGATAAACTTAAATGTATAGATATTTAAACAATTTCAATCCAAATCTTGGGAAATCACAATCATATGCGATTAGTTCAAATATGTACGTGAAGAAAAAAACAGAAGTTTTAGTGCAAACAGACATCATAATTTATTCTTAAATTTTCATTTAAGTTTGCTTGGTAAATATGTTAATTTGCATAATAATACTTGGAATGCGACTCGAAACAATTGAAGAATTTCATTTATTTTCACTATCTGGGCCAGAGACCAGTTGTGAGTGCATTCTGCAGTAGCAGAAACAATTTCCGCAACGACAATCTATTTCAACTGAAATTCCAAACCACCATTCGCTCAACTGGATAAAGTTGCAATTAAAGGTAACAAGAAAATTCCATTTCGCTCAAGGCGTCCTGATGAATATTGAATTTCCGTGCAGCAGCGAATCGCTCCCGCCTGAACTCTCCTGCCGGCGTGCATGCATCATCTGCCGCCGGTTCATCTGCACATCTGCGCCAAATTAATAATCAAGCCAAATCAAGGTGGCGAGATGAAAAACCCAAACAGTTGGGACTTGGGAATTGGGGCTTACAAGCAAAGCGTAGTCGATTTTAATTGAGTTCTTTGGAAGCTGTTCCGGATTAGGGTCGTGTCATGGGAGCTGGCTATGATTGTGCGAATTTTTCGCCAACTGGGTCTTGTCATTTCTCGAAATCTGGAATCCCCTACCGTCGGGACACCGAATTTATATTTAACCGACTTTTGTTCGTCGCCCACTATGAACTTTTAATTAAAATTGTTAGCTGCAACTTCGTTTTCACATTGGACTTAGGTTTCGAATTTATGAAAACAATATTCAGGTAGAGGAGCGCCTTAATTAAGTCAAAATTGCATTCATAACTATGGCTAAATAATGTCGATGTAAATGAAGTCGTTCTAACTGCTAGGGTGCCCTAGACAATTTCGGCAAGTTTTTCAGTTTAACGCGGAACTCTAGGAAAGCAGGCACAACTCAGGTGGAAGTTGAAATGATGACAAGAAAAATTGTTACCGAGTTAGCTATGACAATGAATGTCGTTTGTTACAATTTTCTATTCACGTTCACCATTTTGAAATAATTACTTTCAAAACTTTGTAACGATACTTAGAATAAATTACTTGACATTTTTCACACCTCGTTCAGGTGGAAGTGGCGTGAAGTTCTATTAATATTTGCATACATAGGATGGATTAAGATAGGTAGGGTAGGCATACATCACATGTGTATTTAATCTATGAAAACCTCTTAAATATACATAAATATGTATTTTTCGTATCGCTATTGACACATACATCTAGTTTTCTTTTCTATATAAATATAAGTAAATAGGAAAGTTTTAAAATAATTATAAGTTTAACGACTTTTATTACTCTATAACAAAATATTTCTACAAAATTCTCTTCTAATGGCTGTGACAAAATAAAAAAACAAAAATTACTTAAATTGTTGTAAATCTTTACGAAAAGTATACCCAAAATAGTAGTGAAGTAAATTTTGTAAATAATTTTTATATTTTTTTGTAAATGGTACGATGCAATTTTATAAATGCTGTTATAAAATCGATAAAAAACGTAAAGCAATCAAAATTTCGTGGTTATATTATATTTTTCGAATAATATGAACAATTTTATACACTTAATAAGGTCACATAGGCTCTGAACATTTAAGGTATTAATATTTTAAATAAATAAAAATTTCATGCTGTATTTTGGATTTTTTTGTTTTAATGATAAAAAGCAACAGAAATCGAGCTATAGAGTAAACTTTTATAAGCTAACTGATATAAAACAGTTCTATAAGTCAGGTCTATGGAAATCAGTACTCCGAATTTTAAATCGTATCTATTTTACAAAATATAACATAATTGTATCTAAATTTACTCGTTCCATAATTATATGTACATATGTATGTACATATGCATATGAAGTGAGTTCAGATAAATAATATTTTGTTTACTTGTTTCTTTAAGTTCAGTTTATAATTAATTTTGCTCTCAACAAAATTAATTATTTCCTTCATATCTCCTCCGATAGAGGGAAGTATACATTCTTAAGGATTCAAAATGAATTTTGCTAGGCTTTATAAAAAGTGAAAGACAACAATTTATGAATGGCTTACGATTGGAAAATATCACGCCCAATTGATTATGTAGTGAGGAAGAATTTTACTAATAGGGTAAAAATATTTAACGACTTCTTTGTGTCAGGGCGGATCGAAATTGCACTTACCAAAATATTTTGTGATCTTGAAATTTTAACTTTAAATAAAATAATATGTTTAATGCATGGAGAAAAATAAAAGTCATAGCAACCTAAAAATCATTTCTGTAAAACTATTTCAAATTCCGGCTTATCCGTCATTGCCTTGCACTTTCTACACAATAAATAAAATCCAATATTCTACACAATATTTTTTATCGTTAGTCGCCTTCTCTGTTTGAACTTTAAATTCAAAAACTTAGTTAAAAAGGTTGTGATGCCTTCAAATCATAAACTTTTTAAGTTTCCAAAGTATCTTCTTCTTACTCAAAGCTCACTTCCCCTGAAAATTTCCCCGCCAGAGATGCTTCATTCACACACGTAGGCAGTATAGCCGTTCCTTTATTTTATATATTCAAAGAAACTCACTCTAACTATACTATAATCATTTGGTGATTTAAAATAGTTTGTTTTGTTATATCTGCTTATATTTAAATGATACATTTTGACAAATAAACTGAAAAATAAGTGCCTTGTATAAGTAATTGTCTTTCATATAATTAGTATTTAATCGAAATAATACTTCTGTCTTTTGATTGTTAATGAACAGTATCCAGGTACATATTTAGATCGGTCTTTAAACAACTTAAATTAGAGAAAAGTCAAAGTTCAATTAAAAGCGTTGAACTAACAACAGCGCCAGAAGCAGCCGTTGCATTCAACGTCCCGATGCCGGGCGTTCAATATTGATTTGCAGCATATGGCCGATTGTCCCTACAGGTTTTCCTCCAGGAGCAATTTGAGACACAATGGAGCTAGAAAGCCAGTATTCAAAAAGCTAGGCACACAAATTCAAAGGAAATTCGTCAGGCGCTCAGGTGCCCTTTCCAAAGAATTATGAACCCTTATTAAAATGAAAGATAACGTAACAACAACTTTATGGAACAAATTCAGTTCAACAGAGTTCGTCTTGGCGTTGGTATGTATGCCAAAAGTTTGCTGGAGCTAAAAAGTTTATGGTGAAAAGCAATGGACATCTGACTAGAACGCGGGCTCCAGCTTAGCTGGCAAAAGATAACGCGTACGTAATTAAGATTTCCGCAACGGATAGCGGCAAAATGCGTGACAAGGGTACTTTTCAAGCTCCAACACTTCAAATTTTGGCCGCAGTAAATGTCATGGGGTGATTCACTGTAATTTGAATAATTTTCGTTTGCATAAAAAGAGCTGATGTACGTTAACTGCTAAATGAGGAGCACGTAACCACTGTTAAAAACCAGTCAAATATAATTGCACTTAAGATGACGGATGCTTCTGCAATATAAAAGTAATAATAGTTAATAGCAAACTATAGATGAAGCAACTGCTACAACAGCTCAAGGAGGTTACGAGAATACTACAATAAACTAACTTAGAGTATAATAATTAACTCCATGACTCGCAAATCGCTTTGATTTGATTATCCAATATTACATTATCGCATAATTTTTGAAGAGTTTGGCGATTTAGAAGGATTAGATTTATTTACTCACGCTTTTTAAAATATCCCAGCAAAACACTATTTATATTTTAAAACCGACTAATTTACGAGTATGTACATATATACTGAATCGTGACAAATTTTACTTTATGTAAATTCGGCTCAATGCAATATTTGATCATTTTGAGAGTAGTTTCATTTATGTTTTTAATCTAAAACTACATGAAAATTATTATTATATTCAAGCTCAAATTCAAATGAAAATTCGATGGAGATTTGAAAAAATGGTAGGCGATAATATAATACAAAAACAAAATTTAATGAAATCCATTGGTCCTTAATAAAAACAATATTGAGGATACATCAAAAACACGCTTAAAAATACAACATGTATTTTATAATGAATATTTCAGTATAAATTTAATTAACTGCTCACTTCTCCTCACTAACCTTCTTATATCTTAATGATATTACAAGATATGAATCTTGTTCTAATGCTATCAATAATTTTCTTCCTTTAATCCTTGAATTTCTCATTTGTATATTTCCATGTCTCATGGTAAAATTTATTAAGACACCTAGGGTGTCTGGAAATATTAATCCTGCTAATTGTTGGTTCATATTTCTAGGGATAAAATCTTTTGATAGGCGGTAACTTCAAAAGCAAAAATATTTCTATCTAATCCCTTATTATCATAATATTTAGAATCAGCAATTTGAGCAATTTCTTGAACATGAAAACGACTCTCTTTAAAATTCTGTATAAAGGATTAAAGGATTAAAAATATGTTCGAAAATAATTTGTAACCTTTTCGAAAAAAAAAAATTTCAATGTTATTTACAAATATTTTCACAGTGAATATGTATGCTTTGTAGCCATCATCAAGAGCTATTATATTAAGTATATTTATTGTAAGTTCACATAGCTAATTATTTCCTAATAAGTGTTTTGCTTCAGAAGTTGTTGCTTTGGCTTTTCTGAAAATAATCGGATTTGTTCTCTAATGAGCATGAAGGATGGATAATCTCCCTTCCTTATCCAGAAGACCAAAAGCTCTAATAAACAAGAAGAAACGTCGCCAAGCCGAAATACTTTCGACGAATTAATCATTAGCACACAATTCCCTTTCCCGGATAACGCTCCAAGAAACCCCAATCAAATTTCAATCAAAATAAATTTAATTAATAACTTTAGTTACTGGTAACATTCAGAGGAAAATAAGATTGAAATTGGAATTGATCCAGAACCGGCAATGGCGAAGCAAAGGAGCAGTCCTTTCAATTAAGCAACATCCAGATACCTACTTGACTTCAACTTCGTTGTGCTGACATGGCCCCCGAATTTCATGAACAGAATGAGGTTACGACTCCGCTGAATTACAAACAACTGGTTACTGTTGGCGTTGTGCGTTTTGGGAGCTCATTAATGCCCCCGTAATGAGTTATTAATTGTGTTTGAACTGTGATCAACAAGCAGCCAGATGAATGTCACTATTAAAACAATGCGGAGACACGAACCCTATGTATACTTGTGAAGTTTAGAATATGGCAGAAGTAATACATTTACTTAAAATGTTTGAAGAGCATGTTCTGTGTTCTGTTAGCAACTTGGAAATTGTAAAAGTGCTTTATATTCTTAATTAAATATTGAAAGCAAAGAAGAGGGAGTTATTCGCCTTTTCTCCGTTTTATAAACCCCCAAAATAGCATTTATGAAGTAGTAAGTGTTTTTTAACCTATCAACTTTTATTTACCACACTATTTGCAATATTACTTATTTGGCGAGATGCGAGTTGCGTAGATCAAATAAAATTAGTCGGATTGAACATCTTTAAACTATCCATTAAACGACATACATAGGTACATATGTAACATAACAAGTTTTGTAAAAAACAAAAACAAAACAAAAGCGGGAAAGTGCGAGTAGAACTGGAACCTTGAGGATTCCATACAGTTATATAACCGTAAAGCTTAGTATTAGATAATTAGTTTCGAATTATCTATTAAATTTGAATCATAAAAACAAATATTAAGTTTGTCACGTAATAAGTCTATCACCTTGACTTATGTATATAAAAAGAAAAGATTTTAAGATTTTTACCTTTATTTGTGATATCAAAACTTCTTTCGTGCCAAATTTCAAGATTTTAGGTTCTGATAAGTTAGTAAGTTAGTCTGTCAGTATGAAATTATACTTTTAAAGCCGTATCATTTTGTTGATATTTAAACTTTTTACAGGACAGGACCTAGACTTTGGTATTTGATATTTGGTATTAATTATACCTCTAGCCGTTCCCGAGAAAAATTCTAATAATTTCTTAATTTAAAAACAAATTTTTAAAAATAAACTTTTATTATTTTCTTTGTCGAACTCTTTCATTTGGTACCCATATGGGTTTACATAAGTGTACACAATTTCAACTTTTTCCCAACTTTTTCTGGTTAAAATATTCAGTTGCAAGATTTGACCCACACATACTAAAACTAACAGGTAACGTTAAATAAAAGCTTGAAAAGAACGAAATAATTTTTTCAGAACGAACCTCAAACTTTCAAAAATTTTCAAAATCGTTAATTTTTAGATAAATTCCAGGTTATACGCATGCATCTTATTCACGGCACGACGACTATCCTATTCATAATTTATAATAGTTCTGAATATACATACATAAATAGTTTGAAAATTGTTTGACTTCAAATAAAA
The DNA here is from genome assembly GCA_963920795.1 of Eutolmus rufibarbis. NCBI lineage: Eukaryota > Metazoa > Arthropoda > Insecta > Diptera > Asilidae > Eutolmus > Eutolmus rufibarbis. Next base: position 30,733,815 of record OY987207.1, read on the forward strand.
GTTTGCTCTAAAAAGTTCACCAGTGAAGTGCCGATTACGTGTTAGTAGGTTTAGTAATTGAGGCGCTAGAAAAACTAAAGTCATATAATCTCAGTTTTCGAAAAAATCACATGAATCGATGCGTTGCAATTTAACTCGAGTAGTTAGTAAAATGATATGGCAAAGTTTTGTTATCCTTCTTCTTCGTCTTCTGTACTCTTTTCTTACTATGCACACAGCCTTTGGATTTTTTAAAATGAGAGCAAAACATCTAAACATTGCATTCAATGAAATTCAAATTAAATGTGAAAAGAAATTTTGATTTGAAATATTTATCCTTTATTTTATAGCATGAAATGATGACATCCAACTAAGAAGTAAAATGAAGCAGTCGTTCATTTAAAAAACTACATATACGCATATAATGCATGCAAATTGTGGAAATTGGCACGTTTTTAAAAAATGATATACTTTTATCAAAAGCTCTGTATACACTCCATTTTTATTTTTGAAATATTACCCAATATCTGCTTATAGTTACATACTTTTTTATTTTGCATAGAAAAATAATCCCTGGGTGCCACTAAATTTATATCTGATGACCTCATCAAATACTATATTTAAAAGCGTTTCTTTTAAATTTCAAGAGACTTTTTTTAGTTTTAAGACGTACTCAATAAAAATAGTAAGCGAGTTTCTAAAAACATGGTCGCCTGATCAGCATTTTTCGTTATAAAGTTATTAATTGGCAAAATCTTAAATTTATTTATTTTAAATACGATTTTATGACATCAAACTAGTCTACAGGTGGAACTTTTGAAAAAATCTAATATTGATTTGCTTCAAAATATGTATGAAAAGCAGTAAGCATTCTACCGAGCATAATGAATAATGGGTGAAAGGTGATAAAGCGGTTTGATAGCGTTATGTGGCATGAAAGTTTCTCTTGATTTCCCAAAGCTTCAATTAATGTTGTAAATAATGCATGAAAACGAAATATTTGTGCTATTTTACGTTAGTGCTTTCAAGAAATGTCGACTTATTTTGGAAGTGTTTGGATATAAATTCCTATGTGTAGTTCACATTTTGACTGTAAACCTTTCCCAGTATGGTTTATCGTACAATTTAACCATAGTAATTCAAGTCCTCCCCTTTTCCTATATAACTAAAGATATTTTTGTATAAAAAATACGAGGAAACCGCTACGCACATAAAGAGTTAAAGCCCGTGAAAGGAAACCTTTTTCTGAAAAAAAAAAGCAACGAAGGCACTCTGTGTTCACGCACAACCTTTTATGCCACAGAAGAGAAAAGGTATACCTGTTGTTAAGACAATGGAATTCTTGCACACTATTAAAGCGGTGATTTTGTTTCGTTCCCATGTAGAACATAGAAAATAGAAGTAAGAGGTTTTACCGGCAGCTCTTGAGGTTTTCTGGCAGCAATACATACCACAGCCTGAAAGGAGAAAAAGAAAACATTTGATACAAAGTGTTCATTACTTAGGAGTGAAAGTAAACGAGACGTAAAATGCCATTTAAATTTTATTGCCATAAGGAAGTTGTTCGTAATTAGAATGATTATTCGTCACGAAGTGCCGGCTTCCACATTACCGGATTCATGAAAATCCAGTACCTATTACAGATTTTCGCTCTCTCTTGAGACTGCCTAATTGCAGATTATTATATAAATTATGGATTGCCTTTATCGCTGTTGCGGAAGCGGTAATGATTCAGGACTCAGGAACAGGCAAATTTCTAAAATTTTAATATTAATACAAAGCCCAACTTTATTTATCCAGGCGATCAAAGCAAGCAACATGTAATGACCGGTCTCGGTAGATTAACGACGTAAGAAAGTCTTTTAAAATCGCCCCAGGAATGAGCCCCGAGACACATAATTTCCGCAAAAATTAATGTCCTTTTAAAATCGTTAAAATAGGACGATTTCGAGAACCGAACTTACTCTGGCATTCTCATTGGCCTCCGTGCTGCGTTCATATCGCCCTATTCATAAAACTTATCCTTCGTTGATGGGCCCAGCCCAGTCCACGACGGAATTTCTCAAAGTCCTTTGCAAGAATTAAAACTTTTCAGGCTCCTATCAGTTCAAGGTATTCTCTAACTTGCGCCTAAATCCTCCCGAAGCAGAATACGTTTTCTTCCCGTGTGCTTCCTGAGTTTTTTCCGGGCCCTCTGCCAACGTCTCCGCAGAAGGTGGGCTCACTTAATATAAGTCAAGTTTTTATTGAGTACCAAAAATGTTGTGTTGCGCGCAGGACCGCGCCTCATCGCCAGACGCCAACATGAGGATCCCTCAAAGATCCCTCTAATTATAAAAATTAAGCCGTGATTCTATATTTTGAATTTGAGATGAGGCAGCAATTTTGTTTAGGGAGGATAATTTGTTTGGGATGTCCTACAACGACGTAAAAGTCATCAAATATTAATAACAATCACTTGTAATTAGTTGGGGGAACTTTTGGGTGACGTTTAATAACGACTGGATAAATGTCAATTTTGATTAGAAGTACCTTGTTATGCTCGGCTGGGTTTTGAATAATTTTCTTGTGGAGAATTTAATTTGACAACTTTTGGAAAAGTTTTAAAATGATTTGTTTATTAGGGTGCATAATGACTGAAAAGTTTTAATACTTAATAGAATTTTCCCACTAAGTTTTAAACTTCAATTACTCCTCATTTACAGTAAATTAATGTTGTACCCATGGGGAAATCGATTTTCATGTTAAAAGAAAAAATGGTAATTCACCTTTGCTTATTTCGAACATGAACGATGAACAAATTCTGCTTTATTCAAAAATGAATATTTCAACCATTTTTATAATTTAGTACAACAAAAGTTGAACAGAATAAAAACAAAAATGTTTGCCCGAGAAATTTGCACTAAAGTAATCTAGTTTTTGAACATTATTATAAAATTGCACGCTTGTTAGTACAACTAAGGCTTACGTCACAGTTAACGTTAGGACAAACATGAAATATAGATAGATTATTTTTATTTATGGAGAACTTTTGCTCACCATCCTTAATTTAATTCACTTTTAACAATAGATTTAAAATTAACGACTCTGGACAATAAAATTCTAATATTATCACAAACACGATTTTGTTACCCTAATACACCACTTAAATTTCCTGGAAATGTTTCAAAAAATTAGATTGCTTAAAATTTATTAGAAAAAAATTATTTTATGATAAACTGAGTTTGAGAAATGTGTATATAATTTGTAAATAAAGTATACCCACCTAATTTAAGCCTTGTATTATGAAAATTTTAAATCGGAGTTTATAATTCTCATTCATTCAATTATCAATGTTTTGTCATATTCAAATTTTGCAGGTTCCGTGTGGGCTTTATTTTATTTAGATGGTCTGTAAACCATAAGTTATTTTATTTAAATCGCGGTAGAAAATATAGTGATTTAAGTTTAAATTTCATGAAAATTAATAATAATAGATAGGTAATAATAATATATATTTTTGAATTTTGAACCAAAACAGTTTCTATTAGATAAGGAAATAAAAGTTAAAATCAGAATGTAATAATGACAAATAAAATGAATTTAATAGCAAAATTTTAGCTGCTTTTCTGTCTGTTATGCCATAACTTCTATACCGTTAAACAAATTTTATTGAAATTTTATACACACCTAATTAAAAATATTTGAGTTTTAAAGAAAGGCTGTACAAAGAGCGTACAAGGGCTAAACTTTAAACGTTTTGCTGGGGCTTACAAGGGCAAATGGGTGTTACAAAATTTTGGCAAGTCCTGGATATACATGGGCCGTACAGCGGTTGTTTTACGATAAGAAGAGGAGATCGTACAGCGGCTGTTTTGAAATGAGAGTGAGCGTGTAGAGACTGTTTCGAGGCTTATAAATTAAAACTGTTCACTAAAATAAATGTACATACATATACTAATTACACAATATACTTTATTTTGGAAAATTTAGTCACCGAATGTAATCAGACTAGTACAGATATACGGTATATTATTCTTTTTCTTTCTTTTTTCAATTTCCGTACAGCCGTTATACGCCCGCTTTATCTTCACTTTGATTTCGCCTCTGTACAGCCGAGTGTAAGATCTAGCCTATGGCCGATTGGATTTTTTACTCAAAATTGACCGCCGTACGTCCCAGTGTACAAACTTTTCGGATCGTATACAAGCGCCGTATGCCCTTAAAATACCCTAGTGGCCATTCTTCAGCTCCTGTTCAACTACTGATTATTTTTATTTGGGATATAGAGACTTACAGGTCAAAGGATACGGGCTTAATTCAAAGCAGAATTGATACACGACTTACATAAGTCAGCTTAAGTAAGACTAAGTCAGTTTTGAGCCAATCTTGAACTAGTCTTACATCCCTATTCCTTCAATTGGTTAGTTACTATAATAGAAATTCACGAGGTCCACGATTTCGGCAATCAACGATTTCGACAGCAAATCTAAATATTTGTTTATCGTTTTAAATACATAAACACATGCTCGTGATATTATAGTGGAAAAGGATATTTATATTATAATATAATTAATATACAATTACTTTTCCCCGCCGTCTTCTATAAAGATATGCGATAAGAATTAATATATTTCATTTTGCTTTACCTATATATAAAGCAATTTTTATTTCTGTAAAATTTATTGTTTTAGCTCGCGTTTAATTTTGTAAAACACTACAACTTATAAAATAAAGTCCCCGCCGCGTGTGTCTTTCTGTCTGTATGTATGCGACTTTCTTCGTAACTACTGATTGGATTTTGTTCAGGTTTTAACGATTAGACAGATTGATCCACGAGAAAGGTTTAGATGTATAATTGATGAATGGTTTGTATAAATGAACCGACCTATGACAATGAGTATCGGGGAGATTGGAAAAAAAAAACAATCGTCCATGAAGTAATTTTCGCGTGTGCTGCGTAAACTATATTATTGGTATCCCGGACAACGCAAGGGGCGGACAGCCTAGTATATTATATATAATATTATTTGATCCTAAATTAAGTAGCAGCCTGCAAGTGGACTTTATTTGCAACAGAGCCTTTAAAATGATAGGCTTTACAAAACGTAATTCTACTGATTTTCAGGATCCTTTGACTTTGAAGATTTTATTCGTTTCATTGGTTCGTTCTATCATTAAATAGGCGTCGCTTGTGTGGAATCTTTACAGTCAAATGCTTATTATGAGAATTGAACTCATTCAATGAAATTTTACTCATTATGCTTTAAGGAAGTTTCCTTTGCCTAATGGACTTCCCCATTATGATAGCAGATGTAAACTTTTAGGTTTACAATCTCTTGAAGTACGGAGGAAAGTTGCAGCCATAATGTTTGCTAGAGATACTCTTTGTTATAAAATTTGTTCGACGGATTTATTAGCTTTATTTGATATTTATGTACCTGGCATGTCTCTTAGATCGAGGTGTTTGTTATCTTTGTTATTACGTATTGTTGTAATGAGTTCAATTTTGTCTATGATTTTAATATCGACTTATCAATGAATCAAGTTCAGTTTAAGGATCTTGTAATTTTACATAACTTTACTTACTTTTGGTAGTTTAGATCAATTTCTATAGTTCGTAAAATATGTTTAATCTGTTTTTTGAAACTATGTACATATTTGATTTTGTGAACACAGAAGAAAATAATAATAAAATGAATTTAATTATGTCGAATAACTTTCAAACTTGAGTGGGCTTATTTAAGATGAAGATATTAAACGTGTAGATACCTAGGTACATATATTATTAACTGTTTATCTAGAATGCTTTAAATGTTTATGGTAATAAGGGTTTATGATAAGTTGATAGCTAACACTAACTTAAAGCTTAAAAGGTAAGGTAAGTTTAGGTTATTTTCAGCAAAATGCTAATGAACCCCAGTGATATAATGAGTTTCAACTAAATCTGCAAATTTCGAGTTCGCTGAGTTGGGGTCACATGCAATGCGAGCCATGGGGTGGCAACAATAAACTATTCACCAGGCCCCAAAATATTTTGTAGTTATGCGCATGAATAATTCATATGCCAATTTCAATAAGTAAACACGAAACCTTCCATTGCCACCCTGCGAAATTTACTTGGATCTAAATCAAGCCACCCGTGAACATACACCCACCACATGACCTGGCAAAGGTTACATATCACTCTGCCGCACAGGTGCGTGAATCCCCTGTGCCTGTTTGTGTATATTTTCTGAGGGAGCTGCTCCTGCATATTCAACTTCACTTCATCGATTAAAAATTGAAATGTTTGAAACCAGGGCCGATCCATCAATGAATGTAAAAGGTTTTCGCAAAGGGCAATGGAAACCTTCAAAACGCCACCGACCATTCCGATCCCAGGCCCACCTATTGTGAGCATGTACTTTATTGTGCAGTCATCGTTTTATCATCAGTTTTATTCGCAGGGGAACTGGGAATCTGGGAAACCTGTGGTGCAGGTCAGCTCCGCGGGGCATTAAATCGGATGGTTGAACGGGCAAACCACCTCATATGAAATTTTGCTGAGCTCCGCGCTTTCCACCGTTTGCCCTAACCTCTACCTGATACTCAGTGTCCAGTTCAAACATCAGAGGACGTTTGCTAATGATGAAACACATTAAACGTGAACGCGGTAATACTCTCCGAAGAGGGCTATTTTATTAGAATTTTAGCAAAATTTGAAGATCAATGGTGAAATCACCATCGACCTCTACGTTCGGAAATTAAAGGGGCTTAATGCAGCTGATATCGTAAATGAGCAAGACTACTGCGAACCCGCTTGCTGCCGGAAGCGAGATGCTTGACTTCACAATTTGCTTTGAATTGCAGACTCGAAAGTGCTCTCGTATAGTAGCAATTTCATCCTAAACACATCAGTTCGCTAGCGTATATCTGGGGCACATTAGCTCCAAACAGGATTAATGTCCAGAGACTCACACTAAAATTCCGTCTGTGCCTGGTAATGTGATGACGAGTTCTGTGCAGAAATGTTTGTGAAATCTTTTTCAAATAAATTCAAATTCTCAAAGATACAAGAAGAGAATTAAAGCAAAAATTATAAGAAAGGAACATAAGACTAAAGTTTACCCATACTTACAATAACGAAGAACGTTGAGGTTAGGTTCTTAAAGCTTGCCCTACTATATTTTAATAATTAAAAAAGCTTTCTTTATTGAAGCAATTTTCTTCAAAAGTATGAATTAATATAACTCGGTATCACTGCTACTGAACCAGGGTAGGACAAATATTATTCAAAAAACGAATAACCATTTCGAATAAAAAATTATTCGCTATTCGGAAATAAAAAAATAACTTAAGCTAGTTCATAAAATTTATTCGAATAAACGAATTGCCATAAAACTTAACTATGGGGTTTTTTAGGGATACTGATTTCGAATTTGCTATGAAAATTTGTAAATTCAATATGGCAACCGAAATTATTTGACTTTAAGAAATTTTAATAAAAATTAATACAAAGTAGGTTTTTAGGCTACGGATTTCAAATCTATCGAAATGAAAGATGGTGGACCAAAAATGACTACCGAAATTTTTAAATTTCAAATGATTGCAAAGAAATTTTATACTGGAGAAATTTCCAGGTTTCTTATTTCGAATTTGCTAAAAAAAATGACGAAATTCAAAATAGCGAATCCTATATGACAACTAAAAGCTAATGTACGAATAAAAATATTTAAGACGATAGTAATGAAAATCCAATAGGCCATTATAATATAAATACCTATCGGCATATAAACTTTATGTGCGTGTTTTAAAATAACGAATAATGATTTTTCGTTTTATTCATGATTGATGAATATTAATTTTTCATGAATAGATTATTCGAATAATATACAGTAGGGCCGACAATTTTAGGACCAAACGTTGATATTGGGCACATATTCTATTCCCTAGGCCATCACTGACAGCGGCTGTACATGAAATCTTTGGTTGTCTTTAATTATTTCATAAAATTTTGTTTTAATTCGCCCAAAAATATGCCCAAAATCAACTTTTGGTCCTAAAATTTCCGGCAGCACTGTATTTATCTAAATGAAATTTAATTCGAATAATGCCCAACTCTGATAGGTACCATTAATCGAGGGCGTTTCTTTTAAATTCTATGATTTAATGTCCTTGTTCTTGTGCTATTTTAGATTTCTTGTTTTTAATATGATAATTATTATTCCCTAAGGGAATTATGTTTAAATAATTGCAATAGATAATAGTTTAACTGGTGACTGATTCACAATTTATTAAAAGATCTTTATAGATTTCTTTATAACCAATTTTCGGTTCGAGGTAAAGCGAAACTGTAAAATCCTCAAATAAGAACTAGAAATAATATGCTTAGAATAAAATAGAATCAAAATAGAATAACTGAGTATTTATTCATATCTTATGTGGAAATAAATATTAAGTTCGAAATGTTATATTACTTAACGTACTTTCTTCAAAGTAAAATATAAAAGTTTTTTTCACTGACTTTTGGAATACATTGAGTTGGATCAGTTTCCTTTTCTACTTATCATTCCATTTTTTTATAAAAATAATGGTGATATTCCATTAAGATAGTTTAAAGGCTAATAAATGTACATACATACGTAGGTACCTATGTTCTAACTAGCAAATTCAAGTAAAAATGTCCTAAACTACGAGTTCCCTAAGTTAAATTATACAATAAATCCTTTTTTTTTTGAAAAGGACATAATACAATATTTTTAGCATATAATATTAATAACTATTTATTTAACTCAGTCTACACACTGCAATTTTGCAGATTATAGAATTGATCTAAACTACCAAAATTAAGTAAAGTTATGTAAAATTACAAGATCCTTAAACTGGACTCAATTCATTGAACAACATATATCATAGATAGAATTGAGTTCATATCATATGTATATTTTAGCAAAACTTTCGAATGTGCTTGAAGTAATTTATTTAAATATGTTTTAGTTTTGAAGACTCTTTTAGAATTACTTCAAACGTTTTGCGGTTGAGCTAATAATTTTAAAAGGTAGTTAGATGCGGAGGAATAAATAACAATGCTGTCTCATTTCCAGAAGCTCGTGCATAACCCATTCACTACTTATGCAGTATTTCGCAAAAATAAAAGGCATGAAACAGTATTATACCCTCCAAAAACTACTTATTTTGATAAACTTTACTCTTATTACAAATTACCTTTCTGATTTGAGCTTCCGCTGAAACTTGAACGGAGGGCTTTATGAATATGTTATGTGTGCACAAAATTAATTTAATTTGTATGTCCTGGGATATGAGAACTTGTGCACGAAAATGTCAACAGAAAATTGAAACATAACTTCGTCAAAATTTCTAATCACCGTCTACAGGAAAAATCAATAAATGTATTTATAATCGACTCCTAACGAAACTACATCAAAATCAACGCTAGGTTGCCCACTTTTAAGTTTTATTACTGCACTTCGATCGACCTGCGTCTAGCCATCCCTTCGGAGCAGACACCCGACACCCTGGTCTCAGTCTATGAAAAAGATATTTGCCAACGACATCTTATCTTGCATTATCCATCTGCAGTGCCGAGTAACCTTCTTCCTGCAGCCAGGGAATTGTTGTATTATCTCCAGAACGGACAGGATACGGAATACCTAATTGGCAATTTAGCCGGAGAGCTTTGATATACAAAAACCCCTAAATTCGATTAGTGATGAATTTCGCATTAAGCAGGGTTGCATAATAATTACCCTTAACTGACAATTTATCAATCTCACGTTCGGGTATCAGTGGAAAACGAAAGCTCCTCAGAGTGGGATTAACTCGATAATCGCAGTTCTTGCCAAACAAGGAGGACATTAATTCCGAAGGAAGTCTATCATCCGGCTCGGGGGACCGGGCAAGTACCTTGATCCCTTCGGAGTATTGTTCCGCCTCATAACGCCAACCTACACGTTTTTCTATGATTCAAGAGGCTCTCAACTCGCAACCATTTTGTATCAAATTACTTTCGAAACAAAGACTTTGCGACACTTGCTCGCACGACTCATTGACTTTCACGGCTGATATCAGTCGGATGTCCATTAGAAGCCCATGAGCCGTGCCGTTTCGGAAAAAATCAGAACAAATAACCATTTAAGTTAATTATACCTAATGCCGACAGAACTTATAGGCCTAAATTGTATCCTTAACGTCATACTTCCTGTATGAAATAAAATTGTGTGGTATTTTAGCCATCCCGACGATACCTTGTTAATCCCCAATTAATTGACTTTTTTTTTTTATTATTATTTTCGGTCCCATATGTGCTGGAAAACAAGTTGACAATTTACATGTACGCTACCGGACATGATGTTTATTTTTTAATTAAAATTCCCAGATGGGCCTACATTTAAATGAAGATTAACAGTATAGCTGCTAATTGCCTAGAAGTGATTGTGTACTCTTTTAATTGAACATTGTATGCGAGTTAAACTTTCGCATATAACTCAAATTAAAAAAAAATTCAATTAACGATTTCCCTGGTACAAACGATTTGTAATAAATTTCAAAAGCCTATTAAATTGCTTTCTCTTGTAATTATTTCCTCTTGCAAAATATTTTATAAAAACGACAGAAATGAATATGTTGCCATGGCCGTTTCTCAAAATTTAATTAACAGTTTTACGTAATCCATTAAATATCCTCAGAATTACATAAAAAAAACTTGTTCTTCAAATGTGTTCTGAAAAAACATTCTACATACATAAATATAGCTCAAAATCACCAGAGTTGAAAATTTGCATCGCCAGCAAATAAATTAATAAAATCCCACCTTTATTGAACAAATTAACACTAGCAACTACTAAAATTTATTCATTTTAAATATTCGTCATAGAATTTATTTTAAAAGTAAATAAACTTTAATATTATTTGTTTATGAAATGAGGACTGTAACGCAGGGATTTAGAAATTATACATCATTCGGATTCACTACAACATAAAGTGCTTTTATTTCAAGTTAATGAAGAAAGTTACATTTAAAAAACAATATTCCAATTCGTATTAAAATATACTAACAATTTTTATGAAACAAATTTAACTACAAAATTTAACTCGCAATATCTACAAAAATTTACAATGCACAATTCTCTGCATGCATTTAATCTATATAATCTAAATTCAACTTGCTAATTTCCCACATCAACTAACTAACTATTAGCAATTTTCTAATTAAATCTGCAAAAAATAACTTCTAGAAATTTCTGACTACAACAAAAAATACTCTATGTATTGGTGTCCAAAGTATTCTACCTCTGCTGCTACCGAACTAGTTTGAGCATTTAAGGCAGTTAAATTGGAATCCTAAAATCATACTAATTACCTTTTCACTCTTGGTTAATCGTCGAAAAATAGTTGCTTTAATCCTGTGGGCGGCTGCTTTATAAAGCCCAAAATTCCAATAATTTAGGGCCTTCCCCAATTCCTATTTACGTTTTTCACAGTGGATTGTGGCAATAAATTTAAAGTGAACAGGTTCACACTCGTTAGTGAACTTACAAATTGCCAGGGTCACAGTAATTTATATTTTGTCAACAAACTATCAGTCATATTTTCAAATATTTAGCAGTTGTAATAACTGCTAACTGTCCGAGAAAAAACATAATATATGAAAACATAATTAATGATTTCGTTTGTATGTTGTCTGCTGAACAAATTTTCGGAATAGCTAATTAACTATGCAATACTAAACCTGATTTAAATCATAAATACGAGTTTTAATCCTATCTGTCAAAATTGTTATTCAAATATAATACAAAAAACAATTTTTTAAATTTAAATCCTTTTCTATTGCTTTAAGAATTTATGATGGGTTTAACAAGCTTCAGCATTTCTCGGTTTAATTTAAGCCCGAATGAATCCGCATATTGCTCCCTTTTCACATATCTTTGAAATAAAATTGCGACGTGGGTCAAGAAGTTGAAAACTAATAAACTTTGTTGTTTTTCTTCGCTCAGCTATAAAAGCAATAAATAGTCCCATATGGTCTATATATGAAGAGTTTCTCTAAAATATAAGATAAAATAGGAAAGTACAAGAAGCTTCATAAAAGTTTTCTTTCTAACATTTTCTGTGTTTGTGAATTGAGAATACCTACTTACATTATATAGATCTCATTTCTACACTTTTCACGTAAACTTTATTATAGGAACATAAGGCTTTAAGTAAAGAATATGCACCAGGGTAAAAAACCGCCCAGCTCCAGCGTGCTATTCAGAATGCCACATAAATAGTCTTAGAGCTGGTGAATGTTTTATTGCGTATTTGATAGAGATTAACATTTTCTGAGAATGTTTTTATATCTGTTTTTACTATGTTTCTTGCGATTCGTTTTATCAGATCGGATTCCCTCAGGATCCGCGCCTATTCAAGTTAAACAAAACCACTTTTCTATTTTAAAATTAGTACCACCGTACAAAATCTTTTTTCATGATTAACGTAAAATGTTAAAAAATGATCCGAGAATTTTTATTGACCGCTAATATTTATTATTTTGAAATTCCGAAAAATTACATTATTCCTTCGCAATTTTCAGCATATTCCCAAAAAACAAAAATTTCACTGGAAATTGTGTCAATTCCATAATTTTAAGAATTTTCCATCTTTTCCTTTAAAAAAGATCCGGAACGGAAATGTCCTTACAATAAATTAATTAAAAGGAAACAACTTATTTGACGCACGCATTTATCGTGTCCAATGATTTTCAGAATATTTTCAGAAATCTTTCAGTGTTTGTTTTTCTTTAAAATGATGGAAATAAATTTCCTATAATTAGTAACGCACTTTTCTCAATTTTCACTAAAAATTACAAACGTAAAAATACGCAGAAAAACATCACTTTTTGAAATTTAAACTTAAATTATTGTTTTGCATATTTGTCACGTTCAAGTTTCATCAAAGTGCATGAATTCGATATAATGGCAAAAATAAGAGTAGGGTTTCGACGTTTAAAAAATAAAAATTTGTTTTGCACAATTGATTCTAATACATTTAAAAAATATATTTCCAGTTTTTTAGACAGCAATTCTGTATAATAGCTCGAGACGTAGGTAGTCCTGGGAGTAAGCGAAGAGTAACCTTTTTCATATCTGCTCATAAACTTTGAAAGTGTTTTTCTCAAAACTATATTTTTGAAGTTGGCGTAAACCAAATTGGGTCAAAATTCGTTCGATAGATTATATTTTTTTATCGTCAATGAACTAAACAAATTGAAACAAAAGTTGAGCGCAAGTACTTTTTTTTTTAAACTGGAAATTGCTAAAAAATTCTAACCTTTTTCATAAAATGGCGTAAACCTTAACTTATTATTATTAAATTATTTAACTTTGTTAATTTTTTTACATATCGTTTGTTCATCGACGACAAAATTAATAAATTATTAAAAACTAATGTTTCCTAGAAGAAAAGTTATGAGAGTCTACGCCATGTGTCCTATCGAAAATCGCAAGTTTAAATTCAACAGTATGTACATAATACATACATATGTATGTTCCGATTGCATTAATATGTAGTATTCCATAAAGTGAACATTTTCGCAAAAGAGGAATCCATCAGCTCACTTTAAAAGTTCGCGGAAGCCTTCTGAAAAATTTAAACACAACTCCCGCTAAAGCGGCTGAAATGGTATAAAAAAATTCCAAATCTAATTTTGGGCGTAGATCAAGATTAAGTTATTAGTGATTTGATTGATACACTTCCGGTTTTGATAACGAAATTTTTTTGTCTACATATTCCGAAATTTTGAAATTGCGTTATTCCAATTCAGAAAAACGGTCAAGACCATGTCGGACCATGCTCAGTGTAGGGTTCCGTAGCTGTTAATATGAATCATATGAATTACGCAAATACCACAACAACACTTGTTTGTAACCAACGATATTATAAAGCTTTAAAAATTATCGTAAGCCAAAGTCTTAGCGTGCAAAGTTTTTTTTCCGGATTTTCCCGAACAGTTGTTTGAGTCCAAATAAGCATAACTTGGTTGGCTACATATATCTCGTAAACTATTTGGCTCTAGTAAGTCGTGTTATTTTTAAAAGTAATTTCAGTCTATGTGCTAGTATTCTAGATTTTTTCAGATTTTTCCGAAATTGCGTCTTGGTCGACACAAACCTAATCGCAAATGGTCACTTTGGAGTCGAATATTTCAAAACCAGGGCATAATTTTGGAAAACAGTTTTTGAAACCTACTTACTCATAATGATTTTAAATTACCTTTTTAACGATACTCGACTCGATGGGGTAAGTAAACATTTTTTTTCATCCCCACTTTTCATACATATAGGGGAGGTAGCCTTAATTTGTGTTTTCCAAAATGTCAATACATATATTTGTAGCGGTTATAATTATCTATACGTATACCAAATTTCAGCTCTATAGTCCTAATAGTCTCTAAATAAAATGACTGTGACCTACGGACGAATAGAAGGACATGGTGAAACTAAAGGGCCCATTGTTTTCCTACAGAACCCTTAAAAATACTGATTGCATATGTTAAGCAAAAATAGTTTCATAAGCAAAATTCATGTAACTAAGATTTAAGGGGGTGTGATTTAGTTATTCAGGCGTCTTAAACGACCTTTTAAAAAAGAGTTAATGTTTTTTCTATAAAGTATAAAGATTAATCAATGATATATTGCTCATTGTGCTCGATGATCTTTTGGCATCTTTCAGTGATCTTCATAATTCCTCGTTCATAGATGGACCTGTCTTCATCGGTGAAAAACAAGAAATAATTTAAAAAAGGTCTTTAAAGTGATCAATATCACTATGATCTACAATTGTGGTTCAGAAAACAAAATGTTTTTCGTTAGAGCAAGATTCGGCAATATATATTTGATATCTTCTGAGTAATCTTTGTGTGACTAGTTATAGCTGAGGTTATACTCGTAATATAAAGTAAAACCATATCATTATGAAACATGACTACCCACACACATGATTAAAATCGTTAATTAAATTGACAAATTTTGCATCAATTTCAGGTAAAATGTGGATGTTATTTCCTTGAACTGAATGAAGATTTGGGCCATTACTTCAACCGCAGGGTAGCACCTATGGACAGAAATTACAAGGTTTCGCCCCTTTATCGCAATTTTATTGTAATCTCTTCTAAATGTCTCCACTAAGACCCATTTCAACGGAGGGACTAAACATCCCATGTGACAGGTGCTTTTTCATCTTCAGAGCAAATTTCTTTTCGGAGCATATTTATATAGTGACCAGGAGGTAAGGGCCCATTATCAAGAGAAAGCACCCAACGTATAAAATGTGCTCCGGCACTAGCAATTTACAGAAATCATAGGATACAAGGGAGCTTATTCGCCCGAGCCGCAGAGCTGCTATCATCATCAATCACGGCGGAATAGCACTCCTCCCGCACGGTGGGGCCGGGAAGGGCTCCGTTCTGGCAGTGTGTGCGAATTTGGCGCGTCAGAGCAGCCCTTGGGTACCCAGGGAAATCCCGGTTTTTACAAAACGCCTGGCGAATACAAAAATCACTAACCGTAACTGTAAGCTTGGGCCTGGAACCCCTGGAAGCGGGCTCAAGAGGGGTTACAAGGGCAATAAATAAATTTTCTGTTTCACACCCTTCGCTGGAACTTAGTCACCCGCAAGCAATATCACCGACGTGCAGTGGTAATGAGGAAGACGATGGTACCGCAGTAAGCAGGGCATAAACAAGGAAGCGATTTCCTTTTCTTTTTGTCAGAGAACAACTTTCGATCCTTGTTAACTGATAAGATTCAGACTTAACGCCTTCTTCAGTGTCCTATCCGCCCGAAATGGGACTTAGCTGTACGACAATAAATCTGATAAGGCCGGAGAGAAGTGCTTACCGGAGCTACTCATCGCGGTCCAAGAAAAGATACTGCGAATGTAGGAAAAGTATGCGAAAAACTCACACGGCAAAGTGTTTGGGTTACGCTAGTATGTCCGGGATTTTTCCAGGATTTCTATGTGATTTTCTTCTGTTCTGACCACCACTTGCGATAGGGGTTTGCTAGGGCAAAAAAAACTTAGGGGATATGTATATATACTTTAGTGGCCATTCAAGGATAAGTGCAGGGATGTAGAAGGATAACGAAGCATATCAATGTTTAAAGTGCCCTAGTGAACGTGATCAATGGCTTCGTTCAAAGGAATAAAATTGCGACCAAGAGGAGAAGAACTGTTCGCACTGTCCAGATCGACATAATTGAAAAGGACATATAGAAAAGATACATCTTCCTGCGGTTGAAGCGAATTTATCTTTCGATTTTGTGTAGGAAATACACTAAATGGAGCATACGAAGGTCGTTCTGAATATAGTACTATTTTTCAAGACCCTGGGAGGACCACCCTGCGGGATGCCAAACACAGGGCAACGAAAAAGGAACAATTTGTCTTTTACAGCTGTGTTAGCAATGACACATGTCCACTGAAAATAAAATCTTTATCGCAAACACAAAATGTTGTACCTATACTTAAACGACTCCGTTTGGGTGATAGGCGCACATAAAAACGGCGAATTTTCCGGGCACTATACTTTTGGTCATATCAATGAAAAATATTGTACTTTTCCTTCCTAATCTGAGACACTTTTCAAAATATAATCTGCTTAAAATATATATCTAATATACTAGCGAATACCCGCGACTTCGTTCGCGTGATATTTCTTTTATTATTAAAAAGCGAGTGGTGTTTGGGTCAATATTTGAAGAGGAGCACAGTGTGTCATCGTATTTTTTTTTTATAAAAATAAAGTTTTTTTCTAAATTTTGCAAATTTTATGGCACAATATATTTTTAAACTTATATCTCTCTTTTATTATAACTTTTACAAGGTTTTATTTAACTTTCCGTTGTGTAAGTACTTATAAGTTTGTATGTTCGTTCCGGTTCAAATCTTGCAACCACTTCCCTTTACGGCATCAAGCTTAAATTTTACAAACATTTATAAGTCCCGCGAAAATGCCATATAGTATAAGTAATATCTTTCTTGATTGCATATGGCGGACGCCTTAATTTGTTTTCATAACTACCTAGATATGGAAATCAAAAGAAAGGGTTTGAGGAGAGCAAAGAAACTTTACAATAGTGTTAGAAGACCCAGATTAAAAGGAATAAAATACACCCAAAGAAAAGTGGTATTGTAAAATCATACCAAATTAATGAACGTTCGATTTTTTATATTGCAAAATGTTAATTTATAAGATTCGCATTTTAAATTATCATTACGACATTTTTAATTGAAAACTATAAGTTAATTTGACAAGTTTCGATGAATATTTAACATGGATGTAGTATTTCTCTATATTTGGATCTATGAATTTACAATTTGTTACGTATTTTTAAAATATCAGATATAAAATCATACAGCGGCATACAAAAGACATTGAAATAAAATCAAGGTCTAATCATTCTATATAAATTCGTTAAATTTTCGTTCAATATAATTCACATGTAAAGTTTTAAGTTGCAAGGATAATGAGGATTGGCGAATGGAGAGGGGGGATTGAGCAAGGGAAACGGAAAGTGAAAGGAAAAGGAGAAATATGAAAGGTGTTGAGGTAATCTTGCCATATAAACTCATCCACCTCTAATTATAAAATCATTTTGATCTATCTCTGTTTCTACAGTTCCGTTTATTATTTTATAGTACTTTACTATACATTTTAACTACTAAACGTGTTAAAATGTCTATGCTCGTTGTTAATTTACAAATATTCACATGTATGACTTATGATCCTAAAGTCATTTAGACCTACCTTTATTTCTACATTTTGTTATTTTGTAGTATAAGAAGTCCTTGTATGTATAATTAACATTGTTTCTTTCTATTTTGTATAGATTTTCATTTGATAATACAAATTGTTAAGTGCTTCTACGGTCACTGTTGAATTACGAAAAATTTCTATGACTCCATTTTGTATTGCAAAATAGTAAATTTTTATATTTATTTTGCCAAATTCTCAATGACTTTCCTCTCAGTGTAAAAATATAAGTAAAAAATATTGTTTTTTTCAATTAAGCTTATATTTAAAAACCATACCTAAAAAGTCTAAAATAACTTGAAATTATAAATTTAAACCTTCGTTTCGTTTCTTCTTGGTTTCTAATCACAGGTGGAGATAGAAAATTCATAAGTAGGTATAACATACATTTTTTGAAATGACATATGAGAAGTGACTTTTCAAAAGGGGCTATATTTTCACTTTAGAATTTACAAATATTGAAAATACGATCAGTGAATTACAGTACATTATTTGTATGTGCAGATGTGTTTTTTGATATGATTATGTATGAAGAGGATACTTATTTTCATAAAAAATTTGTTTTTTAGTTTTTTTTTACATAGGGTTCTAAATTATTGTAGTAGTGGAATTAATAAAAAAAACCTTTGAAAAATGAATAGTGGAAATAGCCACTTTTGAACAGACACTCCTCTCCTCATATAATACATAAAAACTTGAAGTGTAACCTTAGATACTGAGTACTCATTGTGGCTGGTAAATATGTCTAATTCACTAAGAATTTTTTCACAGATTGGGTTCAGTCTCAAATGACAAGGCTAATTGGCCCTTATCTTGAATTCGTTCGAATCGATTTGAAAGGAGCTTACAAAAGCCCTTTCGAATAAAAATTCCTCAATAAAATTCCTAAAATTCTCATAAATTCTCATTCATTCATCGTTCCTTTGACTTCAATAATTTTTCAAAAAAATTCGATGGGACATTTTTATAAAATTACATACATATATTAAATTAGAACGAAAATATTAATTGAATTGAAAGGGAACTGAAATGAATTTCTTACAAATTTAGGAAATTAATTAACAAATTTCAACTTAAAAGGAGATTTTGCAAGCTTAATCAATGGCCTCTTTAAGTTCATTGATGGTGTTGTATTGGTTCGTGTTTTAATTTTACGGTTCCATACGATCAAGGAACCACTTCTAAAATTTCTTATATGAAAATATCGGGGTTCTTTCCGCAGATCGCTCTAATATCCATACAACCCATCTGGGCCATCAAGATTGAAATGCTTTTCGTCGTAAAAGATGATCTAAAGATGAAATGATGCATTGACTGACACCTCAATTTAATTAATTGAAAAAATCTGCTGAAAGCGCACCAATATTTTCATACAAAAAATTTTGGAAATGTATCCTTGATCGTATGAAACCGTAGAATTACCCATTCTTTCCTATCGAATGAGTAGCCGCGAATAACAGGAAGTCCTTAGACAAAACATACTTCTATTTCTAGTGTTCTATCCCGAGAGGAATTTAATTTATCAAGAGAACAACGCCAGAAATCACGTAAGAAATGCTACAGAAAGCTGGTTTTCGAGGTACAACATTAACCTTCTGAATTGGGCAGCATGATTGTTTTTTTTTTTTAAAGTAATGTTAAGAGATAATTTAGTACTTGTCTTGGTATTTAATATTTAGAAAAAAATATTAGAGAGAAAATTAGTTTACCCTTCTGCTTTCTTTTTTGCACACTCGGGAACTAAGCTCATATGTGTTGAATATCCAAAATTGTCCCATGTATTAAATATCCAAAATCCTAAACAAAAATTAATTATAATATTTTTATGAAAATAATAAATAGGTTTAATTCTTTCATAATTTTTCGTAAAATCTGGGGCTTAAGAGAGACTTTTTGGGAAAAAAATCCTTAAACTAGGCAGATCAGAATAATTCTCCTTTCGATAAGTATAGGGTGGTTCTTTAGAGGGATATAAATTAAAAATGAAATAAAACATAAAAATCATGTGAATGGCCATGGTGTTGGCTTTATTTAAAAGACATTTTTATGCCATTATTGTTTAAACATAAGGGCTGGTTCGAATGAAGCGTAATCGGGAAGTCCAATTTTCGACCACTTTATCGAGCAACTGGGCTGTATATTGGCAATAGTGCGGCGAATGTTGACTTCCAAGTGGTCCAACGTCTGTGGTTTATCAGCGTAGATAAGTGACTTCACATATCCCCAAAGAAAGTAATCCATAGGTGTCAGATCACACGATCGTGGCGGCCAGTTCACAGATCCATTACGCGAAATTATGCGCTCATCGAATGTTTTCCGCAATAAATTTATGGTGTCGTGCCCTGTGTGGCACTTTGCGCCATCTTGTTGATTTTCAGCCCATTCATCGAACGTTGTTCTGCAGTAAGTAAATTCATGGTGAAATGGCAAAACGTGCTGACCATCAACAATCAACTGTCCAATTGACAGTCACTAGAAACAGTGTTGCCAATTTAAAAACCAAACCTCTAAAAAAACACCCTATACATATTTCCGTAAGGTTAAATAAAATAAAACTCATTGATCAAACTGAGGAAGATTTAGAACGTTCGTTACTAAAAAATGCATAAACCATATGTATGTAACCCATTTAAGGGTTCGCCGACTAAAGAAAATTGCCATTGAATTCGTCAGACATCCTCCGTTCCCGCCAGACCAGCCACAGGCGAGCTCGGAGAATTCATCCTGACATGATTTCAGCATAGGAAGTCACTTCTGAAGGCTGGAAATGCAATTGACTGACAAGCCCGGAAGTAACAGTGCACCCGACAATAAGTGCATCCCTTGAGAATACGAGCAGCACCATGAGACTACTCTAACTACCTGAAAAATCATTGTTACATGAGAATAGAGTTCACCTGCACACAAAAACCGCCCACAGGTGTGCACAACTACAAGAACTCGACACTAGCGAAAGCCCTAGGTGCTCTGCTCGGAAAAATGAAAATTCAGCCCAGACTGAGAGTAGCTACAATGCTGATATATTTATTATGACGAAAAAAAAAAAGAATTTAGGATGGATTAGAGTGATGTAGAACGCGTAGAGCCTTTCCCTTCTAAAGTCAGGCCTTAGGGCGGGAAAATCGATTAATCGAAAGATTCGAGCAGGGCATAATTCAGAGGATATCAACCAGCACCAGACCATAGGGTTTCCTTGCTTTCGGTGTTTGTAAAAATTTATCTCAAATTGAATTACTCAATTTCGCTTCTTCCATTCAGCACATTAGCAATGTAATAAAAATGATTTCGTGTCGGAATTCGAAGGGGCTCCGGGCGATTCCCTCGTAGCCGTGGTCTGCACGTCTCTAAGGTGTTTGAGTTCATTCTTCAGTTCGATGTGGCGGCGACGCTAGCCGAATATCCTTTGTGCCGCCTCTGACTCATTTTAACTAGAATCGATATGTTTTTACAAGTTTACCAGAAGAGATCCTACTGCTATCAAGAGATAATCACTTGCCTTTTAAGATATTCAGGTAAATATTTTCTCTCGTTGTAAATATACTTGCGATAGACGTGAACGGAATGAATATTTGGAGAAGTACTTTGTAATAGCTTTCAACATGGTGCGATGAAATTGTATTACTTTATCGACTCCTTGAGGAGTATTGAAAACTGACTCTAGCTATATGTAGGGTATCTCAGAATAAAGTATCTACCTTAAAATGAAAATGTATTTCTTGCACCAAAATTGAGTAAAAGTCGGATTAAGACCAAAATATTGATATTATTTAATCTGTAGAAAAGCCAATCTTGAATAATCTTCCTTGTAATCTGCTTGTTTACCTTCAGAGCCGGATTTAAATACGCCACGGCTCGCGGCAGTAAAGGAATTGGAGGCCCTTTAAATTGTATATTATCCTTTAATAATTTTATTTTTACAATTAAAAAACAAATTTTAATTATTGCATATAAATTTTCGTAGAGAGGCTTAGAATCAATACCTAATCAGAATTATATGTATAACATTACAGGGAAATATTTTGCGAATTTATAAAGTCTCTGATATAGAGAGAAATCTTCCTAAAAGAACTCGTTCGTATCGTAAAAAATTCTGATGACAATAACTTATGAATATGCTTTAATTGTTGTAAAATTTCACACTGATAATAATTTTTTGTGGGCAGTAGAATGAACTCGAAAAATTTCTCACTTTTTAATCAGTCTGGGAATCGAAACCAGACTTGATATACTGCTTGGTATCGAAACCTGAACGTTCTACCTCTGTGTCACCGACGTGGGTGCTGATCGTTTTAATACTATATATTTATTTTTTTTCTTTTATAAAGAATATTAATATAAACAAAGCAAAAAATTCAGCTAAATTAATATTTCGTAACCTATTGCTCATAGAATATTGACGTTAGGCTTATTTTTTTCCCTAAACGATTATGTAAAGGATAGGAAATGTTTCGATCTCCGATTCATAGTTTACGAAATATTTAAGGAGAAAGTCAAAATAGTTTAACAGTTTTAGAAGTATATTCACTGTAAATAAATTGAAAAAACGTTAAGAAGTAGTTTAGGCTTGTTAGATATAATATTATTAGTAGCATTGTCTTAACCACTTCGGTACGAGCGTCGACTATAGTCGACGGCCGCAGACGAACACTCACAGCCGAGTGTCGACTTTAGTCGACGGCCGTGATATGAACGCACACGGCCGAGCGTCGACTATAGTCGACTGCCAAGAACTTTTGCCTTATCTCTGCAACTGCAGTGTTTACGCTGTATAAAGTTAATTCGGTGTGTAGTAGTTAAATTATTTTTTCATTTATTAGTAGTTAGTAAATGTTATGCGTTTCAAAGAAAGACATTTTCCAGCGCTGTACAATAGTGATAAAACAAAAAGGAAAAATCCAATGAGAAGATGTATCGTATCTTCAAAGGATAAAAAAAGGTGTAGTACTAGATATTATTGTAAACAATGCAATGTTGGCCTATGTGTGGTCCCATGTTTTGAAATGTATCACACCAAACAATAACATTTATTCTAATATTCAAAAACTTGTAATATAAATGAAATAAAACAATAATTTTGAGTTAAATTTTCTAATTTTTCATTTATGTAAATAAAATTGCCAACATTTAGAAATCTCCTAAAAAAATACATACGTTCTCTTGATTTACATTGCAAGTAATGTCGGCCTGTAATGTAAAACAAGTTTTCAGTGCTTCAAAGCTTTTCTCGTCACAGATCTGTAAAAGAGCAAAACGAATTCACTGTCGATGCACGAAGCCAGCATGCGGATGGTGAGTGCCGGCTGTGGGCAACATTTCGTGGCCGATGCGCGCCGTACCGAAGTGGTTAATAATACATAGTTTCATAATTTGAAGATTTTTCACAAAATCTTATTTGTATTGCAATGTTTAGACAAAAGTAATTATTTAAATTTTGAATTTAACTTAACTTTTTGCATTCTAAGATATAAAATTTTCAACTGTTCAACATGCATATAACCTTGAATAAATCGATATTAATTAAATATGAGATTTGACATAGGATGAAAAAATCCTTCAGTTCAATTTATTTTGTTACGTTCATAATCATAAATTTAAAATCAAAAAATGCCCGCCCGGCTGCTCCGCTGTAAATCCGGCTCCGTTTACTTTCTTCAACTCAATATTTGTTTAATTTGAAAGGAAATACTTGATACTGAATCTACAGTCTCTACGTCAATTTCACACGGAACATAAAATGAAGTCTGTAGATTCTAAATTTATGGTTGCTATGTTAAATCAACCATTCCGTGTTTACAAATCTATTTTTATAAAAGTATTTCAAAAAGAATTCATCATATTTGCTTTGTCAATTTAATTCCCAATTAAAATCGGATAGCTATCCCCAAGAATTCCTGTGTATTGTTACTACTCACAAATTAAAATAATTAAATGTCCTAATGGTACTACAGCACTTGCTATTTTCCACATATGTTCGATATACGGCTTAATTAATAACCTATGGCTGAAAGTATAATGATTCAAAAATTTCAATTTTAGCTATAATGCTTAGATTAACCAGTAGTTTGATAAAGATTACGTATGATATTAATTTTATTTTTCAGTTGGTCGACGTAACGCTTACTAAACAGTTTATAATTAAACAATTTTAATTTTTTTTTTAATCTTTTATATTAATTAAAAATTTGTATATGGCAATTTATTCAGATAAAGTCTCTTCTGACAATTCAAAATAATTAAGTTTTTAAAAGGTACAAGAAAATAGGTAAAATAATGTGAAACTTCTTACATTTTTGGAAAAAAGAAACCTAACCACGATATAAGAGTAATTTCAAAAGGTATTAATGAACCAAATTAAACATTTTAAGGGAATTTTTCTTTTAAATATAGTATTGTTCCATTCGAATTTCAAATTTGTATTTAAGCATTATATATTATTAATAATAAAAACATTACTACCTATAACAATAGCATTTAACAAATGTAAAGTTCTGAATCCAGACATTAATTTTTATTAAAGGGGATTGTTATTATAATAGCATTAATAATTAAATATCTTAATTGTGTGCTTGTATTTTGAAAATTTGATTATCATTAACTGCTATTCTAATTGTAAATTTTTAATTTATTATATTAATTTCACTTTTTAGTGCTTAAATTCCCATTCTGCCTGAATTACATTAATGTTTCGCCGCAATCATACATACTATCGTGGCGTGAAAAATATTTTCCTTTAAATATGGTAGACCACAACACTCTATTTCGCGCAAACAATTAATAGTTATTGAAATAAATATTGACGGCTATTGCCTGTGAGATATTTTAAAAATTATTGAAAATTAATTCGATACGTTTCGTCCATGTAAATTTTATCTGTTCATTATCCCGCGACATAAGGTTTTAATCGTTTAATTATGCAAATAAAATTAATGCGCGAAATTACTACCGACGCACGGTGGGCTTAAAAATGAATAGCTCAGGGCGAAAAATATAGTTTACAGTGATTTTACTCGCTTCCCGAACATGAAATTGGAGAGCAGCGCGGACGCTAATGAATATATAATTATTGAGCTAGCCAGTCCGCTGGTTATTGGTTAAACTTAATATCGCGTGAAACAAGAAACCAATGATACTGCAGTTGTTTGCTCTCTGCTGCTTGATTAGAAAATTTTATGTTTAGTTTATGTTTGGTTGCCTTTGACAGAATTTATACTTTAGTTTATTAGTTATTGAGAGAGGTTCTGTTGTCATATTGGCGTTAATTTTTACTGTATATATGTATTACAAGATGCCTCTCTCCCCTTTCGCATAATTTTTTGTTCCGAGAGTTCTTTCATCTGACTTATTTTGTCTTACGCTATATGAAATACCCTGTATATACATATAGGTACATTATACATAAATATTTTTCTAAAAAACGACTTAAATAAGTTTTGCTATCTCATCCAGGAGCAACTCTACTAGGTAAACCAAAATAAATTAAAGTCTGCGCAATTTACCATACATAAATTCCACAAAAGCTTTCGGAAAATCATTAAAAATGGTTTAACCGCAACATAAGGTGGTTTTTTTTTTAATTTCAGTTGCAGGTTAAATGTACATACGACGTACATACAATAAAACAATTTTCAATTTATCAACTAATTTACATATATATAAAGATTAAGCAAAAAAAGGAAATTAAAATTATATGTATGTACATTGTACATATATGTAAATCTACAGCAGCCAGATTTACATACACATACTATATATAATTTTTTAATCTCGATTAATTGTGATCCTGAAAACTAATTTAACTGTACTTTAGAAATATTATTATAACTTCAATTATTTACCTCTATATATTAGTTAATATTAATGGTGTGATTTTGCCCGTCTGTCTGTCTGTCCGTCTGTAACAGCTGCTTCTTTCAGCAACTGCTAATGCTATCCACTTTAAATTTGGAATAGTTTTAAATAATGCTTGCCCACCATTATTGCAAATTACAGCGTTTTATTTTCATTATAAAAGAGGCCGAAATGGGAAGACGACATTTTAAAGTGGGGTATCATATGAAAGGGCTTCAACTGTACATTCTAAAATAGGTTTTCATTTCTTTTATGATCCATAGTCTGCGAGTTATGATGAAAAATGTCTAACAAACATAGTATGTGGTCCCAAAAATTAACTTTATTGCGTGATAATAATACCGATAAATACTTATGGAGTATAATTTAATGAATAAATAATAATAAATAACTTTTTATACATCTCCTTCCAAGGTGCAGAACCCTCTATGCGCGAGTCCGGCTCGCACTTGGCCGATTTTTGTTTTTACTAATGCTTAGGGTAAAACCCATGTGCACTCATGTACTAAAATAAATTGGAATGTTATGAGGATATAAAGATTCCTACATATGTACATTAGATAATCGTAAAAAACATAACCGTTTCCTTGCTTTCGCTTAGTGGGCCAAAAAGTAGTAATAAAACTACCAGTGGAAACGGGTGATAAATTGTTAAAATACTCGTAGTGCTCGCCGTAAAAATATTTTATGTCTAGCGTCCGATTCTAGTTAAGTCACTGAATCCATTTAACATGTGGACTGGTTGTTTATAAGTATAAAAAATTCTAGTTAGTGATCAATTCAAAATTCATTAAAACACGGAATATAACAAAGAAAGGCTTAGAATAAATGAATTGTGACAAAACTACCACTTCACCGCCTCGTTAGCCCATCAAATAATTGCTACTTAGCAACTTTAAACTTTAACCTTAAAGTTAGACGAACTTAAAGTTAATTTACCTGTCGTTTTCAAATACTGCTAGCTTCTGAAGTAACATAATAACTACCTACACTTCAAACTTTCAATGGAATCATTGGGTTCTTGTTATGAAAAAAACCAATTTAAAAGATATTCGCTATTTACATACATATTATAAGAATTTATTATAAAACATTTCAATAGCAATTTGATCACTTTTTATATAGAAACACCTTTTTGAGTTAGTTGAAATTGTTATGGTGATAAATTACAGCAATTTATAATATTCCCACGATGTTGCTATTTCAACATTTTTCACAACATTTTCTTGTACATTTCCATTGTTAATTTGTTGGGGATGTTTCAAGGCGTGGCATGGAGCTGGCTACCACTCCCGTCACCGCCCAAATGAAAAGGTGTTTCCTTTTTTTATCTTAATTTTGGTGGTTTTAAGAAACATTGGTTGATTACCAGTTCCCTTCAGGATTTAATTCGGGCTTATATACTCTTTAAAACATTTTGGCTTTAAGAATGTTTGGATGGTTTTGAGGAACTCTAATGTTTGACCAATATTTTATCATTAAATAAATTTGGAGGGGATGTTTTAATATGGAGCTTTTTAATTAAATATATTATTTTTTCCAACTTTGAAAGTTACCAATCGGCCTTATTTTGCGCCCGGATTATATTTTCAAAGAAAAAAGCTGGAAAATCCTTAATCAATCACTATAAGGGGAAAGTTTTGGCGTTGAGTTATTATATTTGATGGGAATCAAAACGTTGAAACTTGCTATCCGAAACATGTCAGCTCCCGGGGTGAATCTAACCCACGATTTTCCGGCCATGTTAACATGCTTACAAAGTGGAGAGCGTGACAGTAAATCACATGTTTGCTCTGGTGGTATTTGACACAACACCTTAAAGAAGTTCCTTCGTATCATCGAAAGCCATCATATAGGTGCTTTATTTTAAAAGCCCCAACTGGCTCCGTCCGCTACACACGCCCACACGGTTTAATGTAGAGTAGCCAAAAATCGGGACGACGTCTACTTCCCACAATTCCTGTAGCTCTAAGTTAAGAAGTTTAAACACAGTCCCGTGCAGGAGGAACACTTATAAAGCGGAAGTGAGCTACACTTACACTTTATAGCGATAAACAGGTGCGGAAGCTATGCCACATAGACGTAAAATACAGAAACTTTCCTCCTGCCGTGAACTTTATTTAGCGGGCTCATCGCCGACTTTTTGCCGGGAAAGCTGTTGGCAGAAGCGGATTCGCCGACATCAACTAGAACAAATGCGGCGAGCGAAGCCACTTTAAGTAGTGCGCTAAAATCTCAACTGCAAAGCAATGCTTCAAGACGCGACGCGCAGTGTAATGGCTCGCGTTTGTTGCCTATAATTGGATTTGCAGAAGGTTTCGCACCGGTGAGCTCAGCCTGAATGCGTCCAGAGGTGGATAATAATATCCAGCAGTTCTTTGCCATTCTCACTTCAATAGAATGTTAATTGCACGAATAAGGCAAAACACAGCGAGCCCAAACCCACATCTTAAGAGATCTAAGAACTCCTAAAGGTACAGTACAATAATCTTTAAAAACACCATTCTTTGTTGGAGGATGCAAAATTCCACCATTTGCGAAAATTCAAAAAACAATTCTAAACATTCTACCTATTTTATAAATTGAAGGCTTTCAGAAGCATCTGCAAACGGCTTGCATCCACACCGACTTTAGCAGGCTTTCGATAAGCTCTCTAATACCGTCATAATCCAGAAATTTGTACGTCTTGGATTTCCACCATTGTTTAACTACACAGCTTCATAGTCAACACATTGCTTTTCGGCAAGTCAATTCGAGAAAGATATGCATTAGCTACATAGCAGTAGGTATTCCACAAGGAAGTCATTTTGGCACAGTTATTTTTATTTTTGCTCTTGACAAAGTTGCCAAAGTCTTAATCTAAGAATGCAAGATCCGAGTCGAAATTTTAATCCCACTTTAATCCTCATATTCCTCCTATAGGAGCTAAAGGTAGTACCTACAGCAGACGTAAACTCAATATAAATTAGCTCCTACTTTAGAATAAAACTAGCACAAATGTCCCTTTTTTTACAATTTTAGACTGTAAGTAGGCGCAAGTTCCATACAAATTTTCTCCTGCTTTACTAATTATATTTTTGCTGCGATAGTGAGGAGTCTCCGGTTGAAAATAGTTGTATAATTTAGATTTGAAGCATAATTGATTGATTGCGTTTTTATTGCGATTTTTAGTAGAAATATATAATATGATAAAAGGACTACATCTCTTTTTGCGGATGTAATCCATCATATCTAAAACTCCTAGGAGGACACCACGTAAGTCAATCATAAACTTATATTGTTAACTTCGTAATGAAATCATTTATTGAAAACTATACGTGCCAAAATATGCACATAAATAGGACAAAAAATGTAGCAAAGGAATAAGACTTCAAGGTATAAGCCAGGAAGGAGTTTGAGACTCATAGCAGGAGCTTTACGGCTAAAAACAAGTAAAATAGGAATGACAATTCTTTAGAACAGGTCTAAGATTTCGACTCAGGGATGGAAAAATCTGTTTAATAAATAAAATAATAATAATAAAATCTTTGTATGAATATCTATCTAATTATAGGATCATAATTATCTCCGTCTTTGATTTCGTGTTTTTCAATCTCCGTTTGATTTTTTAAAATTGGCATTAAAGCTATAAAAATATAATTTCTAGTTGAAAGGACACTTGTATATAAATAAAAAGCCTCCAAACGAAAATACAAAATAAAACAAAATTCCAGAATATAGAGGAAGATGTACACTTAATATCCTACAATTAGATAAAGTCAAAGACATTTTCCTTATAAATTTTAAATAACTAATAAAATCTCGCCCGTGGCTAAATATATACATTTTCAAAAAGAAATTAAATTATGTAAATGGAAAACATGTTAAATCATCTTAAAAGCAGAAATGGAAATAATTTCACGAATCGAATTATTTCAAATAATATAATTTTAAAATATGTTTTTTTATATCCTAATGTTGTACGAATAACGCCTTGAAAATGGATGAGATTCGCACACTAAAATTTTAAAGATCAAAATAATAGTGTCGTAAGAAATAAATTACACAAAAATCCGATCGAGATGTTTAAGCATTCTGTTATGAAAATGAAGTGAAAATTGAAAAATCATACGTCTTAAAACATATATTATAGCAGTAATAAATTTTGTAAATATAATCAAATTACCGGAAAAATATCTAGGCTTAATAACTCTGACATATTCTCCAAAATACCCACTGTAAATCTAAGTGTTTTAGTTTGAGACATATATTCGTCTTATTTTAAAATATTTAGATGTTTTATTTGAAGAATAGTTTCGAATAAAACAGTATAAGTGTTTCTTTACTAATTTTAGAAAAAAAAGTTCTGGTCGTTGATTTCCGATGACAGTCGAGTTTAACCGAAGGGCCGTGAAGTGGCGTCCCGACGTCTTTGTCAAACAGTAACAAAAAGCAAGATAGCTTCTCCACGTCTTTAGTACTGCGTTGTTTATACATTGAGAATTTGTATATACTTACATGAAAGATTCTGTACAACTATAAAGTATATTGTTTTTTTGGTAAAATAATAAATCAAATGCGGATATGATTCGACTTAAGATTTGTGATATTTGTGCGCGGGATAGTGAAGTGATCTAAAGTGTCAACCATTGTGATATATATGTTTTAATGATGCTAGTAAATTAACAAACTTGCTATTATAGAATTATTACAATCTAAATTTTTTAGCAACATTCCTACAATGTATTGTATAGAATATAATTAAAACGCCTGGACGTTTGAAATAAAACGAACCCAGTGTTTTAATATTTAAAACGCTCAAAAATGTTTTAAAATCGGGCCTATGAATTTAAACACTAAAACGTTTTAAAATAAAACGTTTAGTCGTTTTAAATTAAAACACCAAAATTTACAGTGCCAGCATTAACTTTTTTGAGTAACTTCTGATGACATTCTAATTCAATCCTACGCCTCGGACACGTAATTCTAATTTTAGGTCCAGAAAGGGCATCACGTCTCCTATACTTTAGCAATTGTAAATTCTGTGGAGTAAAAGGTTTACATTCTTTAGCTTTTATATTTGTTTGATATATTGAATAATGACTAATCAGCGTCAGTTTACCAAAAAATCTACCGATTTAGTGCACACAACCTTAAAAACGGCTCTTCCATTCGTCTCCTTCAGGTATTAAAAGTTATTCACATGAAGTACGCTAATAACTCTTTAGTTAATTAAGTTTTAGCGATTTTTGCGAAAATAACTCGCCATTTAGAAGTATTGTCCACTCGTAAGTCATATCGGTCATATCAAGTATTTTCCCTCTTATAGTGCTCTTTTGCAACCATATGTGCCCCTGCAATTCAGGCGCAGGGAAAATTTTTTCGAAGTGTTTTTCTGGATTTTGTGGAAAATTTATGACTGTAGAGTTGGCGTTTTTTCAATCAATAAATAACTACATGCTTTGAAATAACCCCAGCTAGTCATTATTGGAATTTTTTAAAGCTCGAATAAACTAACCTTCCAAAATTGGAATGCCTAAAGAGCTTTGGAAACTCGCAGACTTTTCCTTCTTTATTTTTTGTTTCATTTGAAATAGTCAATGCCTGGTAGCGTCAGATATTTAATGTTAACCGATTAATATTGAGTGAATACGAAACCACATTGCTTTATTTATTATATGAAAGAACTCGTTCTGAATAACTTTTATATTTACGCATATGTGTGAAAGAAGATAAGGCTAAAAGCATATTTCTCTCTATAGGCAATTTTAGGCAAAATACAGCCAAAGAAGATTGAGACGAGTCGGTGCTGATAAATTTATAAGAATAGGTCCAAAGAGTGTACAAATGTTTCGAACTAACCTCCGTTCAAATGTGAATCAGAAATTTATCGGATCGTAATGATCTTGTGCTCATTTAAAAGCTTATATTTTCTAGTTTTTGAAATATGTATTCAAAACCTTTTATTACCCGAAATAATAAATGCCAAGGCAAAGACGTCCCTTTTGATTTTAAACTGTGATAAATTATATGAATTATTAATGAGATTCATAGAAATATGATCGCACAGAAATACAATATAAAGATTGTATGCTGACGAATATGTTTTAATAATTCATGAAAATTATTATTATTTGAGCTGCAGTAGGAAGTTCAACAATACTTTTTTTAAATACTTCTTCCGACTTTATTATTAAGTACACTTCTAAAAAGGTACTGGTAAGAAAATACATGTAATAGTTTTTTACAATATATAAACATAAATAAATCGAATAGTATAGTACGATGTAGTAGTAGAAGTAGTTAACTGATGTATATTTATTTTTTCATCACAGTTCAAAATCAAAAGAGATGTCTTTGCTTTGGCACTTAATATTCCGTTCAAAAAACGTAGAAAACTTTAACAAAAAAGAATTTTATCATTTATTTTTAATATATTGCATAAAAGTGGTGGGCAATAAAAAATTTTAACTAAAAACTAGAAGGTACAAACTTTCAAATGAGCACAAAATCATTACGATCCGATTAATTTTGGCGGTGATATAGATATTTGGAAATGATTAAAAGGTTAATGTTTTTTGTAACTCTTTTAATCGAAAGCTGAAAAATATTACTATTTTGTTTTAACACAGAGATAGGGCTTGCAATTTTCAGAATGACTTTTTAACATCATTTGCAACATTTCTACATAAATCTGAAATCGAAATCGATGAGACACTTCAGGTCATTCCCTTGTAAGTTAAATTAGTGGAGTGGAGAGAGTTCTTTCTAAAAATATTCAACAAAATGAAAATTTATTAGTTTTAAGTTTTAAGACAACTAAGTAGGATAGGAGGAGTAACCGAAGAGACGTGAATTTATGTTTTGAATATGTTGTCCTTTTTTTTTAATTTATGTAAAGTTACTTGTTGATTATGAGTACAAAATGACAAAACAAGTATTTAATATGAGTATTATAAAAAGACCTACATATATGGCCAAGGCACAATACTGGTACACTACTGGTATAATACTAAAATCCTTGCAATTTGAAATGTTCAAGAATCTTAGTGGATTTGGTTACTTATTTAATTTTATATCTAATCATTTTTACCATTATAACAAAACTATTATGAATAAGATAATAATTTGCAAGGAAGTCATCCGAAGTGACCCCCTCCGATTTTGTTCTTCTTTTAATTTTATAACTTCCATAAAATTTGAGGAGTCATGTATTTTTTATTTTATAAACATTTTTGAGAAGTCAAATTAATCGCTTAAATTCATACCTAACACAGTAATTACTAATATCGTATATTAATTAATCTTGACATCATGCGTACTAATTTTACATGTATTTCTTCGAATGTATTATGTAAATATTTTTACAAGTAAAATACTTGATGACGCTTGTCGCTCTACATAGAATAAAATAGTTTTTTTTTATATTTATTTTGAGGTTAGTCGTAGTTCTTATAATAACTTAAAAGTAATAATAAAACACTATCAGAAACTTCAAATAAAACCACGAAAGCCGTAAAAATCAATATGTATAACCAAAAGCCTGAATATAATTACAAGTCGACACTGGAAATGCAATATTGAATTAAAACGCGATTTTACCCAAATGTGCTGCAATCACAAAGCTAAAAGGCTAAAATTAGATTCATTGTACAATTTCCCTTCCAGTGGAGAGCGTTAGAATGCACATTGTGCAAGTATTGTCACTAATTTGCGCTCCTATCCTTTTAACACATCGCGCCAATTGTGGGATGCACACAAACGGCTAAATTAAATTTAATTTCATTAATATTAGCTCAAATCTCCTGCAAACACCCTTCAATATTATTTGGTATCAAATCCGCATCGTAAACGGAATGCCAATGACAAACATATCGGCCCAAAAATTGATCGGAATTAAAGTATTATCGTGAAATCCAATTATGTTTGCTATCGAACGCAGAGCACGGCCGGTGCTTCTCATATCCAATTATAATATTAATGTCCTAGGGCCGTGCAGTGTATGGTTGACAAAAATCCCAGCGACAGCTTCGTCGCGTCCGCACGACAAAGCTATTTCCGCATCGCAAAATAAATTTTTATTCAAAATTAAATTTCAATTAATTCAGTCGGCTTCCCTCACGTGCCAAAATTTCGTTTTTGAAACGACAGCTCAGGTTTAAAATGCCCGTCTGAAAATCTGCCCGCCCGCCGAAGAAAACGGACGAACGTGAGGTGTAGCCATAGGCACAATTACAGCGCCCGTGTAGTCAGGTACCACAAGGCGGAAACATTTGACCCCCACTATTAAGCGATTAAATCGATTGCGGCGAATTTCCATTAATCGTTAGTGTGAATACGTGCACGCCGCCATGAATAGATAAATTCAATTTTAATAGATATGCCAACGTATGAACGTTCATGGCAAATTTTGTGCAAGGTTTTCAAAAGTTGGACGAATGGTCGGCTCCGGAAGTGCTACAACGGGGAGGATGGGCCGGGGAATCCCCGATAACAAGCTTTCGTTATTAGTGCGTTAACAGGGTTTTTCCCATAAATTCGTAATATTATCGAGTACCCTCTATACAAATGGATTTACATACAACCAGCAAATAGCAGACCACAGATCTTCGCGGCGGTCATGTTATCTGCGTAATAGCCTTTGCATATTTTGCTATATTTTAAGTTCATTAATAACCAAAGTGTGTACGGCTTTGGGACGCATAATCAATCCAAATGGGCTCTTTACAACCCATTTGTTTGCTTAATAAAAACTCAATATTGCAAATACATTTCTTTCGTGTTATAAGGTTATATAGCGAAAAATTTAATTTAATATATTATGTAAGTAGCTTCAGTACTACTGAAGGTTGAAGATTATTTAAAAAATATATGAAATGTATGGATGGTGAATAGGCACTATAAGATAAAGAGGTTTTTTGTTTTCATCAAAACATTCCTACAACAGACATTTGGGAACAGATTGAGTTTGAGGTCTCCTCGTGGATTTTGATAAAACTTTGTAGGATGTTCATTTGGGATAGAAAATCTATATAACTTTGAAATTTCTAATATTTACATTTTTCCGCCACGATTTTTTGCAATTCCCAGAAAGTTTCGTTGCAAATTGTATAAATGCCTTAAACTAAGGACATTTCAGCCTATTCATTCTAAAAAAATTCTTCAAGAATTTTTGTTATCAACGAATTAAAACTAAATATCTTTTTCGACTTATCCGACGGTGACGAACATGCATTTGTCTTATAAAATGATAAATCGAAGTAAAGTAAAATGTTTCTTAATTTCAGCACTTGTGTAGTATTTTTTACAGAAATCCGGTGGGTACATTTTTAAATTAAATTTATCCATAATTTTCATAAAAGGGTTATGGAGAAGTTCCGGTGGAAACTATCACTTCTTAGAATTTTAAAGTTAAATGTCTCTAAAATTGTAAGCGTCCGCCAAATGTTTTTTTGCATCAACCATAATATGTACTTATTTTTTTACTTACATTTGTGTCTAGGCTTATTTATATTTATTAAAATATTTCACTTATCAAGTCAAAATTTAACAGGCTCAAGAGTATCCCAAAGCAAGCACGGGACGCCCATTCTATAGCCAAATGAGGCACGGTGCGCCGGCCAAAAAATTTTATGTTGTTAAAATGTAGCCGGTCACTTGGATAGTTGTGTTACAAAAGTACGGGTATCCGCACTTTTTTCAGATTTAAATTTTATACGAAAGAAACATTACTGATTCAAAATGGGCCGAAAATTCATTAAACAGTTAAAAAAACACTGCGCAACAATTTTCCTGAGCGGTTTATGCCTGCGAAACGGACTTATTTTTGAATTTCCATGACTGTGGCGGGTGCGTATATGACTGCGAAACGGGCGTATTTTTCAATTTTCGTGCCTGCTTTGGACATTTTAATGCCTGTTGGGGACGTATTTGTTCGCTATATGGGTTAGGTTTGGGCGCATTTGTGTCTCTCAAACTTCATTTGGGCGCGTATATGTGCCAACTAAAAATTTGTACTTGGGTTTTCAAACTACTTTTATATATGCAATGTATAAATGTATGGCTACAAATATTGTAAAAATTGAAAATAATCCAAGCATCATAATGCTCAAAACTGAATTTTTTCTTCAATCCAGAAGGAAATTTTCATACAACTATTAATTTTTTACTACTTAGGTAGGTATACGTCAAAAGTATTATTTTAATTTCAAAGGAAGTTAAATTCTACTGCATAACCATTTAAGGAAAAAAATTATAAATAAAAGAAAAATATTCTATTGGATTTGGAATTAGGCAGGATGTTTCTCATTTTGTGCAAAATACGAAACTTCGCAGCAGTGCAATTTTTATGAAATCGGTTGAATTAGTTAAAGATGTTATTTTAAATCGGAGAAGCAAAGCTTTTGCAATTAAAAACAAACAATAATTATAGTCTTCAACAGGTTTCAACGTATATAAATTTGTAGTATCTAAAAGGAAAAACATGAATTTTTGACGTGAAAATCACTTTTAAAGACCATTTTTGACGAAAGCTCATCATTTTTCTTGGTATGAATTCGATTTCTGTGGTAGCTCGATTTGTAGAGAAGCAAAACTTTCAACCAATTAAATGACTTTTACAAGAAAATCTTCAGTCAATAAAATAATTTGTATAAGAAAAAATCACCAGCCTACATACATCATACATATGTATGTATATATCGAAAATAGGTCAAGGTCGATTTTTTAAGTTCTATGTTTGTAGATAGAGAGACACTACGGGACACTTGATTACCCTCACTTGAAATTTTCACGTAGGTACGTCATAATTCTGTGGACCTATTTCTTGGAAACAATTATCACTACATTTCATATCTCTTTTTACATGCTACTTAATGACGGAAATAAAAAATTAAAAAACAGGAGACGTGGAAATTCCTATTTTCAATTTTCGGGCCATTTAAAAATGGACACTTGATTACCCTCACTAATCTGTTTTAAAAGTTCAAAGGGTGAAGGTGCGTCCAAATTAATAAAAGATTGTTTTATTTAACTGCTGCTGCTTATTTGTTAGAGTTGTTCATATTTTTGTTGCATTGTAGCAAACATGGGTCGTGGTAAAATGCTGACAAAAGAAGAAATGGGCAAAATTCTTGCATTAAAGCAGGAAAATTTTTCAAATAGAGCAATTGCGAAAAAAATTAAACGAGATCCTTGGACAATCAACAATTTCCTCAAAGATCCTGAAAACTATGGAAAAAACCGAAAAGGCGCACCGCAAGAGCGACAACAGAACGAGAGCGCACGTCCATCTTACGAGAAGCGTTAAATCCTGCAGCAACCGTTCCCAAATAAAGAAAAAAGACGCAACTTCAGCCAGTGTCCGAACAGTTCGTCGAGTAATTCAACAGTGTCCGCATCTCCGACCGCAAAAACATAAAAAAAACCACGCTTACATCAGCGTCATAAAGTTAACAGATTCGAATTTTGTCGCTCTCATTGCAATTGGAAGAAGGAATGGCAGTAAGTGATTTTTTCCGACGAAAAAAAATATAATTTGGATGGGCTTGATGGTTTTCAGCATTACTTCCATGATTTGAGGAAATCTGAGCTGTTTTTGTCACGTCGTCATAGCGCTGTTGGTTCTGTCATGCTATGGGCTGCAATTTCGTTTCATGGCGCAATAGACTTAGTTGTTCTAGAAGGTCGACAGACGTCAACAGACTACATTGAACTCTTAGAAGTCCAAACAATTAATTTTGACGAAATGTTCAATGGTCGACGATGGATTTTTCAGCAAGACAAAGCACCCATCCATGCAGCAAGAAGTGTAAAACAATGGTTTGCACACAACAATATACAAGTTTTGGATAGGCCAGCTCTTTCTCTTGATCTTAACATTATCGAGAATGTTTGGGGATGACTTTCACGAAAAATGTATGCAGACGGAAGGCAATTTGAAAACAGAGAAAGTCTTATCGCAGCTATAAATGAAACTTTTGAAGAAATCTCTTTTATTTATTTATTTAAAAAATTTGTATAATTCTTTAAAAAGTAGACTTTTCGAAGTTGTACGTAAAAAAGGAGTATTGACATCAAATAAATCTATTAAAAAATTTACAAGTCTTTGTTTTATTCAATTTCTTTCCAAATGAAGGTAATCAAGTGTCCGTTTTTAAATGGCCCGAAAGGTGAAAATGGGATTTTCCACTTCTCGTGTTTTTTAATTTTTTATTTCCGTCAACAGGTAGCATGTAAAAAGAGGTATGAAATACTGTGATAATTGTTTCCAAGAAATAGTTCCACAGCATTAGGACTTGCGTGCAAATTTCAAGTGAGGGTAATTTAGCCGGGAAGGGCCTGCCTTTTTATACAAGCATCCTCACCTTAATAACTATTACATACATATATAGAGAAATTTGGACATACATATCTATGGGTAATCTCAATAAGTGATGCAAAAATTGTAAATAGTGGGAGTAGGGCCTACAGGTTCAGGAGTGAGTTAAAACCACCCAGACGCCGGAATGTACTTTAGCCATAAAGTTTAAATACAGGGAATACATAAGTAATTTGAAAATTATTAACCAGAAACCTATGCTGCAAAGACTGGTCAGTTATAAACTTTGGTTCCTTAGAAACAAAAGGGATTTTCCAAGCAATAATAATTATGTTGAAGTTAGATGGCAAATCCCAAAACTATTTATTTGGAAACTTAACATTATTTAACACCGTTTTCGAATGCATATCCATTTTCACTTAAATCTATTTTTCCAACTAAATGTTCCCTAAAAAATTCTGAATAGTCCGTAGGGCGTTTGAAAATACACGTAGATTGATTTGCACTAGAGTTTTTTTATCCGCCTAACTTAAAGTGTTCTCTAAAGTACACTAATGGATTTCTTAGATATTGTGTTCATTATTTGCAAGGAGGAATATTATAGCCAATATTGCGGTATGAAAGTAAATTCGTTGATTCGCTAACGCTTTAAAAATACTTATGTACATATGTTTTAGTTGGAAAGATGGGAATACATATTAGAAACAACTGATAATCTGTGCAGAAAACATATTCAGGTGTCATATAGAAGCTTTAAGCATTTGGCAGAGTTTCTTGGAACAAACATAGATGGAGTGTAGGTACAATTTGAAGCTGCAACTTTTCTGTTTTGGTTAGGAAGTGGGTCCAGTTACAAAGTTGTTTCTGTTGCTACAGGATTTCTTCTCCCAACACGGCGGCGAGCTGAAACTGAGATTTTTCTTTCTTCTCGCCCAACCCGAAGTAAATGAATTTTTTCCTTTAAACCGTCTCCATCTCATCCAACGTCTTAAAATTGAGGCTCGAGGTTTGAAACTCGCTTCTAGACAGCAGTTTTCTTCACTACTTCTAATTTATCGCTGTGCTTCTATTAGGAGATAATTCCATCCAATTTGATAATTTCTCTTTTTACCAATAGCTGCTTATCACTTTACAAAGGAAACAATACGATGCAAATAATTTCGACATAAAGGGTATCCAATCTTGTTGGTATCATATTTATACCATATAATACCGACTACAACATGGCTTGAATACCCCTATGTTGTTTTTAACGAGTCTCCAAGTGATTATATATCTTAGAGGACAATTCTGAGAAAGTCGGCAATTGTAATAAGATTTCGAGTTGGTTGCTATTGCCGAGGGTAAAGGAGAGGGGCATAAATTTTCAGGCATTCAAAAGTTACTTTAAAGTATTTGACTGAATTTACTAACTGAGTAAAACTTTGCAATCCCCTTGGATGTTGTCCTTTTGCGGCGGTTTAACAAATTTTCATAATTCCCCTTCTTGACTTTAATGTGCTTAACTTTACGAGCTCTTTGTCGCCTGGATCGAAATCATCACCAGGGACTTTTACAGATATATTTTAAACTATACCCCATAATTCAGCCATCATCAAATGCCCCAAATCTCTTTCGCCCCCTACCGCATTATCCCATTGTAGAAGAAAGGAGACATTAAGTGTCAGGGATGATTTTGTTGTCACTCACTTCTACAACGATACAAGTTAACGAGAACCGGCTAAGCTTCGCCCTTAGCGTAGTGTTGCGAAGGAAGTACTTAATGGGAATTTTGAGGATATTTTCTGGTCACGGTTTTAGAATTTAATTGACCTTTTTGGATACCTTTTTTTTCCCAAGTTGGCGGATATTTTGTGAGAAATACATCCTTTATGGGCAATCCCTAGATTTTAATGCTGCCTTTAAAATTTTGAAATTCTCAGTTTAATAAGAAGTTATAACAAATAGATTTTAGTTTTAATACATTTTATATTTTTATTACAACAATACGTTACCCTATCTGGGGGCCAACATTTTCCGATTTTAAGTGACATTTAGTACCAAACGTAGTTGAAGGCCGCTGATTTCTATCTTACTCCCAAAATTGGTATTATATTTCAAAATGGCGGATCCAATATGACGATTCAAATTTCTACATTTCTAATTTAAAGAATTTTCATGAAACGGTTTTCATGTCTCACTGAAATCATATTTTAAATAATACAAATTTCAAAATGAAAGACATCAATTTACCCCGATTCGAATATCTCAAATAATTTTGTATTCAGGATCCGAAATTCAAAGAGTGTCGGATCCACCGGATCTTAGCTGGTGCCATATAATTTTAAGATTCGGATTTAATTTGAAGCACTTTTTAATATTCATTAACTTAACATTCAGATATTAGATGTGTAGCAAAATGTGAATAAAAATGCTTAAGGACTTGATTATATTAGAATGAGTCTCAATTGTTTTGTGGAATTTTATAAGAATATGCTCACTCAAGGAATTGTGGATAATTTCCAAATTCATCGGGACTATGGTTCCATCACGTGTGAAATACCAAACTTGAACTTGATCAGTCTTTAATTAATGATTAATTATAATATACTGCATAAAATTCTCTCGAGAATAAACTAGCCCATCTTGAATTTTACATTTTACAAGCCGTGGTCCGATGCACACATACATCTATGTATGTATGTATGTATAGGGTAAAGTGGCTTGAATTTCTAAAAAAGTCCCATTGAGCCTTTGGTGACGTCGTAAAAAGTCGCAAAAATTTAAACGAAATTTATGACAGCTTCCAAACTAAAGCTCATATCCAAAATGATTTTCATTCATGATTACAATAAGAAGTTCTCCTTTTAGTTCACAAGATTTTTAACCACCGCTTCGAACAAAAAATATGAAATTTTTAAGTTCAATTCAAATTTAATAGAAAATACGAGCGCCGGACCATTAATAAATCACGGCGGGAAAAAATGCTTGGCTCTGTATCGAAACGAAGAACTTTTACTGCATTTTTGCCAGAAATGGATTAGTATTTTTGGCTTATACATACATATATAGAGTAGAAGTCTGTGATTTTAATTTGTTTGTGTCCAAAGAACCTGGCCACAAGATTCAATGCATATTTCCTGAACTGCCAAACCAATTACGCATTGATGCAATTACATAACTACATACATATGCATACGTTTTTAGTCATTTTTATGCATTCAAAATGTAATAATTTAAAATAAAAATTTTCTTTACATATTTATTATTTTATCTCTTTGCCATTTTGTATGATTTATTTAATTCAAGTCTTAAATATTCCATAGAAGAATAATGGGATATACATATGTACATATGTGATTTGTGTCGCATACACCCAAAATACCAAAAGATGACCGCAAATCGACCGACAAGTGTCTCAAATCGATGCGGCATGCTCTGCATTGCTTTGACATAGAACACCGCCACATATCTCTTGTATCTAATTTTTGGGTACAAATATGACCGCTGAAGATGCTGGGATGTGCGAAAGGTATTTAAGGAATGCTTTAAGGCAATCGATCGATAATTTAATACCACAATCGATCTATAATCCATGTATGCTAAGAATTTGCACGAACTGTGGGTACTCTGGGGTTATCTTGGCAAACGCCAACGAGATGTATAAACGAACACACTTCTAATTATAAGATGCAACATAATTGTTTTCTGAAGTCTGAACTTAAAGATGTTTTGGATAGTGGGAAATGGAGATTTTTTTTTTTATTTCGTAATCATATATATACCTTTGCTTCCTGGATTTAAAATATTAACATACAAAATTGTCAAGAAATTTCACACATTTTTCAATAAAAAGCCACTAATTTTTACAACGAACTTGTAGGTATGTGTTAAACTTTCTTAAACCAGTTTATGTTTTGTCGTGTAACTTCATAAATTACTATGATTTGTAAGGTAAGCAACGATCCATTGCCATAAAATCCAATTCCATAAACAGTTTCCACTATTGCTACCACAAAATAGTGCATTTGTGGAATTTGCTCAGAGGAGCAACCGTTTTTCTGTTGTTCACAATGGACTGTTAATTATCTTCGTACAAAGCAAATACCTATCGTAACGGCAAAAAGCATAGTAAATTGTATAATAAATTGCAAATGTTGACTTCAGCAGCAATAGTTAGCAGCCAACTTGCAGCGAATAGCCAGCTTATAAAAAGATAGCAAGTGGTTAGCCATAGTCAACTGTCTTGCGAAATATTTCAGTTTTAGCAGATACATATTTGGAGGAGTCCGAAGTTTTAATGAAATTTAATGGCCGAAGAAAACGTCTCTCTGAAGGGCGCCCGTGCAACCCGACTTTAAACTTTCGCATCCATACGTAGCTCAGGCAAGAGTGTCTTGTTTGCAGAGACTAGGGCAAATAAATGAGGTTTAATTAGAAGTGAGTTGTTTGTATTGCTTAGTGGGGCTCCCGCAACTATTTGCAGACCGAAACTTTTCCCCAATTGACTAAAGTAAAGTTTGTCTTATCCCAGAGTGGCTTGCTCCGCCCACTATTAACTTTAGTGACGATCAAAAGTGTCGCCGGGCCGCAGGTTAGGTAGTATAAAGCAAGGAAGTCTAAACCGATTTTGTTCTATGCTGATGAGCGAAAAATTAATATTATAATTATTGCAAAAAAATAAAATTTACATCTGATGACAACTGAAAGTAGATGTCGAAATTGAGTATCGTAAGCATAATTTTAGGATTTAAAATAATGTATACCGAATTTTCAGACGAAATTACGTATCAATAAAATAAAATTTTAAGAAATAGGCTCAAATTATGGTTGAAATGCATCCATACGTTGCAACAGGATGCCAAAAGCGAATTTACAAGAGTAAATAGCATTTAAATCTAATATAAATAAAACGTTGTTTTCCTAAACTTTAAATATCAATAATTTTGCTTGTTTATTAAAATATTTGAAAATCCGGAAAATATGTTAACTAGTCCAGCATTTAATTGAAATACATATACGTACTTTGCACTTAAGTATGCCAAAATTTTAGATTAAAATTCGGACAATTGAAGAAGTTTAACCAAATTTGAAATTTTCTTGATAGAATGTCGCCAAATGAAAAAACATCAAATTTTTAAAAGTGGAAGTGCATTGATGTAAATGGAACTTACTGAATAATGAATCCCGAAATGAAAATCTTGGCAACAAATTGTCACCATAAAAAAATATGTTGTAGAAGAACGTTTGCGAAATATGTTGAAATCTTTTTTTAAATGTATTTTTTATTTAAAATTAAAATTTGTAAAGCCTGCAAATATATTACTAGAATTTTAGCCATTGTACTATAATATATGTTTAATATAACTTAAAAATATTTGTTAATAATTCCTCTTGAGATAAATAAAAAGTAACTAAAACAGAACAGAAAACCCACCCTGAAAATTTGTTCTTATTATATTGAAATAAAATAAGAAATATTCGGGGTAAGGTAATAAGGCAGGTAGGCAGTTAGCTAGATAGTAAGATGGGTAAGTACTTTCCCATTTAATGCAATAAAGATACTTAAATTGATTTTTAATACATCCCGAAGGAGGAAATAATCTTTCTTTCTTAAAGAACTTTGCTGAAGAAAAACCTTGCTTTTAGTGGAAAACGGTTAAGCGAGTTAATTAAAAAGCTTATGAGTATAAAAAGTAAAAGCAGATCTGCTAAAACCCGATGAATCAAGCTATGAGCGTTTTATACCCAACCTTGGGTAGGAGTTTTGCGCTTTTTCACCACCTCGCTTTCTCTTTAACTTGAAAGTTCCAGTAACCCCTAAAAAATAAGCCCCAAAAATTAAAATGCCGAATTCGATGATCTAGGGAAGAAGTCTTAAACAATATTTATTCGGAAATGGAATATTAAATAAGGAAAAGCACTAATTAAACTCGTATAGTACGTATTCCGTACTATTCAATTAAAAAATTCGTATTTACTTACTAAAAAGTTATTAATTTATAATGATTTTGACATTTCTCGGTGGATATCTCAAGTTGGTGCGAATCACTTGCGAAATTCTGGTTTTTAGGGTTCCGTACGTCATAATGAAAAAACGGAATCTTTATAGAATCACTTTGTTGTTCGCCTGTCAGTGTGACAGAGCCGTTTTCTTAGAAACGGCTTGAGGTATCGAGTTGAAATTAATATCGAATACTTAGGTCTATAGCCCATACTGGTGTAAACATATTTCTAGTTTAACGCAATTAAAAGATAGGGCCTTTCAAGGTAGATTTCATATGAAGTATTACCGATTGCAGCGTATCTGATGAAAAAATTTCGGAAAATGAATGATACCAAAAATTCGTTTTACAGGTCGTAGACTTCAAAAATATATATGATGTGTGGAATATAACGAAACTTGTGAACACGATAGAGGCCTTATTTCTTAACCGATTTTGACCAAACTTCTCCTATACGTTTATCCCGCCAATATCTCCGCTAAGTTCGTAAATGGCAGCAATCGGTGAAGGGGGTAGGGATATAGCGGCTACGTAAGTTATATAAAAATGGTTTGGACCCGATATCTTTCATATTTCTCAACCGCTAGTTCCCAAACTTAACATACACACTGAAAATATGTATAATATCAAAATGGCGATGATCGGTCAAATGGGTGAGGGGCT
The DNA here is from genome assembly GCA_963920795.1 of Eutolmus rufibarbis. Taxonomy (NCBI): domain Eukaryota; kingdom Metazoa; phylum Arthropoda; class Insecta; order Diptera; family Asilidae; genus Eutolmus; species Eutolmus rufibarbis. The sequence continues at coordinate 30,778,360 of OY987207.1, forward strand.
ACATCAGTTTCTAAATGTAATTTTGTTACCGCGATAACGGCCGCATTTCTAAATGGATTTTGTTCCAACTTTGCGTATGCATTTATTGGCTCGATACCTAGGTCCTGTTAATAAAAAATTGCGGAGTTTGGAGAGGGAGAGAAGGACTTTCACCTCGTTAAATATTTTATTTTATTTTTTGTATATTTTATATTATTCAAAATATGCATGTGGTGCATATATATATGTATTTTTCGTAAAAACTGTTTTTAATTATAAAATCTCCAAGGTATAATATAATATTTAATCTCAGCCTGAATTTAATTTCCCTTTTACCTCACAGATGTTTTGCAATCAATTTAAAAATTTTATTGTAGCGGTTGCTGCATTTATAGGTTTGATGTATACGAAAACTTATACAACTGTTCTATAGAAATCTTCACATAAATGTTATAAAACGTATTTATTTATATTATACCATATCGGTATGACTTTTATACGAAAGATATGTATTTTAATTTGTAAACTTTTGTAGCATAAAAAGAAAACAGAGTATTAATACATAGAATTAATATAAATAAATATTAATATTATACGCCTTCTAATAACATCTATACATCAAACCAGTATTAAATAAATATATTATATTTTTTGTTATTAATTATTCACCAAAATTTATAACCGTGTAGGTAAGCACTTTTTAAGTTTTGAATGATTTTAGTTTCATAATTGATAAAGGTAGTAGATTTAATAGTAGAAAAGACCAAAAATAAAGTAATTTGTTCTGTTTCAACAAACAAAGCACTTAGTTTATAATAAATTTTTCATCCAACTAAAGAGTGGACCTTATTAAAACGTGAGTTTCCTTATAAGGCCCAAATCATACTATTTATAATGTGCTAAAAGAAATGGAAATAAATATTTAAAATGAGGGAAATCTACTTACTTAATAAAAAATTATTCTAATAAACTTAAAGATGTTTTATATCACTATTCTTTGACTTTTATCTTACTTTAGTAATTAGTTAGTATTTACTTTGTGAATTTTATACCTTTTGTAAGCCATAATATAAATTTTTAAATGTTGCGAATTATCATTTCAATGATACTGTTGTGTTGTTGCCATAAATGTTTAAGTGAAATTTTAAAGGGATTGTTTGCTTCATGTTAATTTTTGTTTTTCCTTTTTAATTCGTATAATATTCCTTGAGCCATTTTTGACCCTGATAATCATACTTATGTGGAAATGAATATTTTATTCTCCGTATTTGGTATAGAACATTAAAAATATAAAATTCGTATGAAACAATTGAGGCTATCAGCGCAGAAGTGGTGTAACCCCAGACTACTTCTTAGGAGATAATGAGGAATTAAAATGTGGTTAAATTCTTTTTGAATTGCATTTATTTTGTGAACATTATTTCAATTGTTTTGCCATCTATTGTTAATTCTAAAAGGTGACTTACGCCACTATTGTATTGAAAGATCATAATTTAACGAATTTATTTTACACAAAAACCCTACCCAAAAAAAATTGTGGGTTACACCACTTCTGCGCTGATAGCCTCAATTATCCTCGACCAAAAACTGTCAGTAAAACCCATTTTAAACTTTGTTTTTTTTAGTTTTTTTTTTTCCGGACCTAATTACCTTTAATGGATCCTTAGACCCTTTGGGATAAAATTGCTTGAACGCTTTGATAATTGAGAAAAAGTGGGTTTTGTTTTATACATATGTTTTGGTAATTTCTTTTCAGAATGCTAAATTAATAGTGGAGTAGTTAGTTAGTTAAATTTTATTATATTTTAAGAAGTTGTTTGGTTTTTTGAAAGATCAAAACCAAGGATTAAGTTTATCGCTTTCTATAGGAAAATTGAGATAAAAAATTAATGACAATGGGTACGTACATGTGCCTTCCCACCAAGAAGACTTCCATTTTGCCACCGAGTAGTTATCCTTCAGGAGGTAATCCTTAAAGCGCGGAAGATCCGAGTGTGTCGCACTTATCACTCACACCTGGTTTCATTTAACAGAGATTTTGTAACGAACTTCTTCACTTCTTAATTAGAATCACCCGCTCGCTCCAGATTTATAGCCACCACACCTGGAAGTATCAATTGGGCCGGGGCGGGGGCGGCGGCGTTCGGGAGTCAACTGCACCACACTTCAAGGATCCACTGCTCCTCGGGGAGACGTCACGGCTTCATTTCGTTCGCGATTCTTTATTCATTCGAGGACCCGGACCTGGAGGAGCGCCCGAAACACCTAAATCTCGGCGGTAACTTTTTCACTTTTTCACGACACCAGGAACGGGGGCACAACGAGCAGAGTACACTTCCTGGTGGATGCGCTCCGGACGAGAGCTCCACATTTGAGGATTACGCGTTTATTCCATGGGATTCCAACGGCTGCACGGGCACAAACATAAATCCAAGGAGCGTCCAATCAAAGGGATGTTTTGCATACTCAAATCACTTCGCGTGATCACTTCGGCGACAGCAACCCTAATTTTGGTGCCCTCCGGCTTCCTCGTTCATAATTCACAGAGCCCACTCGACCCGGCGAGTCCCGGCCGTTTTGCTGGAGACCGTCTCCGGCGTTAACTTTTTAATGGGTCCACCCGGAACCACAAACAACCCTCAGGACACCTTCAAGACTGCCGTAGTACAACTGAGTCGTCGGCACCGAGCTTGCCGCATTTATACAAACTTTTCGGAATTCCCTGCTCGCCCGAACTGCAACCATGACGAATTCTCCTCCAGCGGGAACTGTTGGGATAGTCCGCGCTGCACGGCCCCAAACACCGGCGAAATATGTTCGGGGAGCATCAAGCAGAGGGTGATTTTCGGAAATAGGAGCACCTCCGCTCGAATCCAAGGGGAACCCCAATCGCGGAGAGACTCCGCCGATCCACGCATGCCTTGAGTGACTTCCCCCCAGAAGGAGCCACTTTCGGCCCAATTTGAGTGGAATATGTTTTGTTTTGAGTGAATCTCCGCGGAAAAATGTCTGCAGAGGTGACTGACACGATTTGCCGCTCATTGATTTTATTTTCGTTATTCTCGCTTTTATTGCTTGTTAGTAATGATTAGATTTGGGGAACCGAAAAATCCTCAGAACGATGATTTATTGGCTTCTATTAGATTGTAATCGCTCGAAGGTGTCTGCCGCTATGAGCCTCCAAGAATTTGCGTGTTAATTGGGGGAAACAGGTCAATTTATTACCGGTGGACTCACTTTCTGGAGGAGACGCCGCCCCCGCCACCGCCAGAGTTCCGAAGCAGCCTTGGGAAATTATCCTTGAATTTATTTATTATGCGATCAGCGTATATCGGTGTCTTGAATAAAGCTTATTTTTTAACTTTTTTTTTTTTTTCAGAATTTATCGATTTCGTGCCAACACCAAATGATGTGGTTGCGCTGCGAGTTACCTTCAGAAAATAGGCCGTTTTATCCTCTGCATGCAAAATGGGATTTTTAAATGGTAAACATTTCCTTTTATTAAATATTTAGTACCTACTCTTCGCAGCCACTTCAGAAATATCTGAATCTGATTTATGTTTAATAATTTAAGGGGATACAAACATCAACCCGGCGCGAGGAATTTCATGTTTTATGGATTTTTGTTTTCGTTAGCAATAAAATAAAAACCAAGTTCTTTATCCCAAATGAAAAATTATACCTTCAGCTATACACTGCGAGAAAAGTTATTGTATATTTGGTAAAATACGTAAGTATATGAATTTACTATTTTGCAATTGCTATTTTTCGTAATTCAACAGTGACCGTAGTAGCACTCAACAAGTTGTATTATCAAATGGAAATCGACACAAAATAAAAAGAAACAATGTTAATTATACATACAAGGACCTCTTATACTATAAAATAACAAAAAGAAAAGTAGAAATAAAGGTAGGTTTGAATGATTTTAGGATCATAAATCATACATGTCAATATTTGTAAATTAACAACGAGCATAAACATTAATACATAGTAAATAGGTATAGTAAATTACTATAAAATAACAAAAGGAACTGTAGAAACAATTGTAGAACTAAAAGATTTTATGATTATTAGTTGAGTTTACATGGCAAGATTACCTCAAAATCTTTCATAACTTCCCTTTCACCAATCTCTCCATACCCCCATTACTCTTGCGTTCGTTATGTTCAACTTAAGGAATTGGTTCCAAAATATATTGCTTATAAATTGCCATTTAAAACTCTACATTTGAATAATATTGAATGAAAATTTAACGAACTTATATAGAATGATTAGACCTTAGTTTTATCTCAATATAAATTTTTGTGTGCTACTCTATGATTTTACTTCTGATATTTTAAAAATACCTAGCAAATTATAAATTTATAGATACGAATAGAGAAATACTATGTCCATTCGGATAGGTACTGATTTGTTAACAATTGTTAAAATTAAAAAGGGTTTTGGTCAGCCAAAGTTTGGAAAGTTGTTTCATATCGGAAAATGAAGGTTATACCTACAAAAGGCTTCCCCACTTCATAATCGACAGGATTTATACATACAGAATAAATCTATTCTTTATGATCCTACACATTGTGTGGTAAAAAAATGTTGTATAATTTTTAATTTTTGCAATAAAAAATATAGTGTCAAAAATAATCAATTTGTCCGGATTTTAACCGCGCACCCTGTAATAAAAAATGAATGAACGAATATCAATATACCTCCCAAAAACCTAAAAGTAAATGTTAATTGTAGTATGTAGTTAATAACTAAAGCTGTATTTAATTTTGACGTTTTTTGATGCTCCAAGATTTTTCAGCAAATTTTCAAATATGGTTAAATTACGCATTTTTCTCGAAAACGTGATTTTAATTGGATATTTTCAGTTTCGGATTCTCAATCTGCGAAAAATTCGTAAACATTATAAGTACATGCATATATCATTTATTCGAAGTGGAAATGATGTTAACCTGTTTAATAAAAATCCCTAAGAAGTATGAGCTTAATATGTAATTTTCTATTGCGTTTCTTTAATTTTAAAGGATATTCCAAAAATGCACCAAAGACGAATTTTGTTTGTTTTAAAAAACATTGAACTTTTGAATGCGGTTACAGTTTTTAAAAATTAATTATATTTTTCTTTTCATTCTTATTTTATTATTATTAATTTGGACTAAGGAGGCTTTCACTTGGATTCACAACTTTTAGTTTTAAATATTAGACATTAAACTATATTTAAGCTAGAAATACGAAAATGATCCGTAATTTTTGTTATAAATTAATAAACCATTAAAACTCCGGATTTTTTAAGTTTGCTTGAGAATACCATTTCTTCCTACATTACGCTCTGAAACTGAATCGGATATAAAACTGAATATGAAGAAGGAGCAAAATATGATTTGAAAACATTTCTTATAAATTTCTGCTGGCATTGCCATAATTAATTACAACTACAATTTCTTTTTAAATTGCAAAATGTTATTTATGAAAGAATTTGTACACCAAACTCCCAGCGCCAGGTCTGTTGTTTACATTTTTTCTGTCATGAAAGTGTAGTGCCGACATTGTTAATTGTGTCTGTTAGGGGGTTTAATATACAAATCATGAGGTGCTTTCCTTTAATAAAACAATTTTGTATTATACTAATTGTATGACTTGCAGAAACGCCGTTTGCTTTGTGCCCTATTGGACCTTTATGTTGTAAGGGTTAGTTTCGAAACAATTGTGCTATTAACGTTGATGGGCCATATTTTTTATGGGAAAAAAAGTGGCATTTAAGTACATGTTTGGATTAAATGTGTTGTAAAAAAGCACTAAAGTATGCTTTCTTTATTTCTCCTCTGTTGGCGGCAAAATGGTGAAAAATTTTAGAGTAGAGGAAGATGATCAAGAGCATCTAGACATCTAAAAAAATTCTTTTCACACCTTTTCATTTCACCCTAAATTTTTCCGCCCAATGCTCAGTCGATTTGCAAAATTTTCACGAGAGTTATGCTGCAGCGTTCGGTCGGATCCATAAACGAGAATTTTCCTGACGGCAGGCCCGATGTTGCTTACTTCCTGTAAAATTTGCAGCTCACGACTGTGTCTGAGCTGCAGCCCGAAAGGGTTGCCAGGAAAAACATTGACAAAGAATGCTTCCCTACATCGCTTTGTCAACTCTGCTAAGGAACTTTTCCTGCGGGCTAATGTCCCACGCCTGTCCTTGAGGTAGCACCCACATTTTTCATTTCTTCGTTGGTTTAAAGCGGCAGGAGTTTGGTAATAAGAAAACTTTCCTGAAAAAATAAAATTTCGTTCGAAAGCAAATAGTTTTGGCAAAGTTCGCGAGAAGATAAACAAATAGATTGATTTTTAATCTTCGTGCAGTCTTTGACGCAACTTTATGGTAGTCCAGGGTCCAGAGTACGTCTTGCAAAGTTATTATTTATTGCCTTCGGGATCTTTTAATGGTCTCAAGAGCTTTTATGGACTTGGCAAATTGACTCGAACAGGAATGCTGAAATTAAATTTATCGTACGAAAAATGAAAAATCAGATATTCCATAAATTTTATAAACTTAACCTATTAATAAGTATGCAAAGCTAAGAAATTTTTGCATTTTGACGATGATTTCATATAACGAATTTATTAATATTTGAAGTTATGCATTATAAAAGTATTGAAAACGACAGCCGTATTCAAGATTTATTGTTGATTCTACAGTATCGATTTATAAAATATGCTACAAAAACTTTGATAATATAAATATTTGAAACACAGTACAGCGATATAATAGCAAAGATATAAAAAAAAGCATCAATACTGCCCCTATTATAAATCTTCGTCCTTGATGCTGATGAGAAGCGTTCGAAAGAAGAAAACAAATAAAACCAATGGCCTTGTAAAATGAAACAAAAGTTTTTAAAACTCACAAGAAATTTATATGATTTATTGTTTATAAATGTTCTATATAAGCTCCACTTCTATGGATGTATCTACACTGAGAACAATTTTTATGGATTTGAGAGCAATAAAATGGTCATGATATCAATAATTTTCCCAATATAGTTAAAGACTCTATATTTATAGTTCTGGCATCCCTAAGATAGATGAGAGAATATAGTTTTATAGTTCTGGCATCCGTAAGATATAGTCCATCGAACTATATTTATCGTGCTCCCAGAATATAGTTAAAAATTTCTTTCAGTGTATGTAAGTCTCAAAATCTTTCAACTCAATTTTTACCTTTCTTCAAATATCCGATCAACTTAAAGCTTGTTATATACATACATTATATGTTCATGGTTCTGATGAAAGTAAATATGTATCAAAACTGTTTATTTCAAAATTCGATATGCCATCTCCAAAATATAGCTGACGATCTGTTGTCATCTATAGTACGATTGGATTAAAATGTTTTACTTGCGTGGTTTTGGTCAAAATATGTATACAAACATAAATTCAAAGTGCAATTTTTGGCTTAATTTAATTCTAATTTGATATTCGGGATTTTGCGGATTCTGGAATTATTATTGTTATTGCTCGTCGAAATTGTAATATTAAAAATGGCGATTGATTTTTATTGAATCAAGGGTCCGAATCTACATATATATGTTAAGGGGGAAACCACATTGTTCTTTTTATAAAGAAGAATTAAATTAAAGGTTTTTAAACTTTAAGGAAGTTTTATTGATGTTCTAGTACATATATGTACATTTAGGATTGTTTAAAAAATAAATTCTGCCAAAAATCTCATATTGTAACTATCGATTTGAAGTATAAAATTTTGCATGAAATTTTCGAGGAACTTTATTTATTACAATTGACAATTGCCAAATGCTTATAATGTAGACTAACTTAGGGCTTGAGCTTATTAGCAGTGAAAGGATTTCTAACATTAATGTTTTTTATGCAATCTCAATTCTTTTTTGTATTTTGTTCGTAGCTAGCTGTGGGGACTGGAGCACTATTCTTTACCTTGATTTTTTTTGTAAATAATAATACTATGATCATTCCATGTTAATGAGAAGGCTTTAGAACCTTTTAATTATAAATAGCCTACAAATTTGCACCCTCCTTCTCCCCTCTCAGTGTGAGAGTGAGGTGCTATACTCAGCCTGTTTAACAAATTTCAGCTTTCTAAGGCTTCTAATCTAATTTAATCTAAAATAATAGGGCTATAAAAAACTTTGGTATATGTCATTAGTCTGATGACTAAAGGTACTAAAAAATACAGGTCAAGTGCGAGTCAGGTTCCGTTTCTTGATAGGAAACATATAAAAGTTTATTTAATTAAATTCATAAAATTATTTTATTGCATTTTTTTATTCTTTTTGGGACTGCATAACTAAGTTTTTTTGTAAAGAATTTTTACTGATTTCTAAAAAACTACTGCTAGAAACATTGTTTTATTTTTCCTGTAATATTTTCATAAACTTCTATGAACTCTGATTATTTCAGATTTTTCGCTTTGCAAATTTCGGAGATAAGGGGGAATGGTATTTTTTTTAGGCATTTTTCATCATAAGTCGAAAATTATGCGATATATTTTAGAATGTACAAATAAAGCCCTTTCATATAATACCCAACTTGACCGAGTAACCCCACTTTAAAATGTCGACCCCCCTTTCATTGCAATGAACATAAAAATATTTTTTGAATTCTGTCATTTGCAACCAAGTTGTGCCAGTATTATTTAAAACTATTCCAAATTTCAGCATTAATAGTTGCTGAAATAAGCAGCTGTGACAGACGGACAGACAGATAGACAAACAGAGACGAAGTCGCGCCATAAAGGTTCCTTTTTACCATTTTGGTACGGAACCCTATAAATGATTATAGTGAGCAGAATACATTTTTAAAAAATTTTATTTTTAAAACACTATATCTTTGAAACTCCTGTAAATGAAGTACCACTTAAATCGGGGAATAGGTTGCAGTAATTAATTTCATAAAATTTCTTTTCTGGCAGGTTATACAGCAAAATATGACGATTCCACATTTTAAATTAAATTTTAAAATAAAGTAATTGTGAAGAATATCCAACTCTTTTCCTTTTGAATTACAGAAGTGGAAGGTGAATGGTTTATTTGGTAGCAATTTGCCACGAATTAAACCCGAATCCCATCTGAGCAGCAGAGTCTACAGTTGGCGAAAGCTTTCTTCCTGGCAAATGAATAAACTGGGAATAAAAGGGAATTAGTGTTCCCGCATCCGCATTGCAAAAATTGACCACACATGTGGAAATAAAGATAGCTCTGCGCGAATTTTCGTATGCCAATTGTTTCACAGAAATTTGTATGAAAGTTAAACCAACTTTAGCAGTGGCTGTAGTAGCTGGTTTGCATAAAATATTCCAAACGTAATATTTTTCAGTATTATTTGAAAACGCCAATTTAACAAAAAGTTTCCTTGAATTTCTTGCTCTCGCCAGAGCGTCCCATTTCATTTAATCGGTTTTATCGATTTTGCGAAAACAATTTTTTGCCGTGTCCTATTATTCACTGCACACATTCTGCCTTTTAATTGTTCCAGTGATTTACGGACTTTACACGCTGCACCGCCAGAATATAAAAATAAAATATAAAAAAAAAATGCCAAACGAGGAAATAGAAAAGGGAAATGGTTTGCAATATCAGCGCGGGACGGTTTCGCAAATCGCGAGATGCAGACAGGATGAAATGTGTGCAAAACTAATAAATTCATTTATTTTGGCTGATTTGTTTTTTGACAAAATATAAAAGGTAGTACCGGAACAATGAATTTTTATACCGTTCAGCAAAATATTACCCAAAATAGTAGGTATATTATATTTGCCCCCTGTTTGCGTCCAAGGAAACCAGTAATTGGAGCAAATGAATCAGATTTATTCGAATTTATTTGTGAGGTTGATAAATCGTCGAACGCACTTGCTCCAAAAATAATTTAGCACATTCTTTTGCCCTGTTCAATAGCGTTTGTAAATCAATTTTTCTGCTTCGATTAAATTTATGTTCTGTTACCCAGCACATACGACGCCACTGTTGAACCCAAAAATATTTCCTTATCTTATAAATGTTTTATTTGACCTAAGTTCTCCCAATGGGATGAAATTCTATAAGCGGATCATGCCGTATATTGATAACCCGAAAACGGAAAACACTTCACCAGGGAAAGGGAAAAACCAGCAGTTTCCAGCATTGTCGTCTGTGACAGGATGACATTTATTTCTATGTAAAATTTTCAACATTTTATTCACCCTCGCAGTGCATATGTACAGAATTTAGATACCGGTGCAAGTTTGTTGCAGTTGTACGTCTCAACCTATTTATGCCGGTCTCCTTGAGGAGCCAGAATTGCCTTGCCAGCGTACGAACTGAATTGTAAACACACCTACAGAGCGTATCCTTCCACCGAATATCCTTCTTGAGGTACAGGAGGTTCGTGCACATCTTATTTTGCTCCCGGTCTAACTAAAATTCCCTTCAGCTCCTGCAAGCTATTTCCTTTTCCTAGCAATGGTATATCCTGAAAATCCTACCTCAGATCGCCCTTTCAGTCTTTCCTTTTTGATTTATTTTCATTTTCTACGTCCTTGTGGGACCGACTTCCCGAGAGCGGAGGTTTTGGAGCCCTAGTCTCACTAGATATAGGCTCCAGGAACATGGGAACAACCATGCGAACGAAAGACCGGGAAGAATTACTATTGTACGTCGCCACCGAAAGGGAAGTCAAAAGTTGAGTTAGATACCATAACAGATGGAGGTGACCTTAAGGTTTGAAGCATAATTTTTACACCTTTTACCCGGCCCGTCAACACCATAGACATACATATGTATTTCACTTTTACTATATGAGAGCGGGCTTAAAGTGACAAAATTATACTAACTCTACTGCATAGAATAAACCTACTAAAACCCTTAGTACCATTCTCCACAAAAGCTGCTACTTTACAAAAAAAACATGTTTAAGTACATTTTTCACTGTACGACCTTTTTATCGTTGGCTTGCTGTGACCCAATTCTCTTGGTAGATTTTTCGGCATGGATTACTGATTTCAACCGGGCCAAGCCTCGCTTATTGTAAAAAGTATTCAACGGAATGCAAAGCAGCACAGCTTCAAAACTTCATTGCTACGTAAAGCGTCGGATAAATTACTTTGTGTGATAGCGCAGTAATGCAATTGGAATTTTACAGGAGAGCAAATTAAAAGTTGCCAGTTGGCGAATATTTTGTTCAGAGAACAAACTATGCATTTTCTTTAAGTAGGATTCGGCTGTGGTTTTCAGAGCGTACTCATTCCTTTTGGTAATTAATAATAATATAGGGTAATTGTGTCCTTATAATGAATTTATTCGGGGATATAATAGGCAATGTTTTCTGTGACAGTTTTTATAACAAATCCTATTTATCTATAAAAGAAAGAAATTTCATAACGTTTAAAGTACATATACATTAAAATATCTAATAACATTTATATATTGCACTTGAAATTTGAGCAAAATTCATTAAACGTTTTTCAATTTACACATACAAAAACTAGATAAATTCCAATTTACACAACTCTTTTGCAACATACAATATTGAACTAAAAATACATACCAACATTATTTTACGATTGTGCTCAATTTAATCGTGCACTCGGTCACTTGGACAACTAAAATATTATCTGAACCTGAGAAAAGAACTGTTGAAACTAAATTTATTTCCCAAAATTGATTTTATTAAATTATTGTAATTAAGTACATATTTTTGTTTTCACTAGTTAATTATAAATAATATCCATATAGGAAATAAATCCAAATAATACCAAATCTGTTTTATTAAAATGCAATAGCTTACATTTCAGATAACGAGTGTAGCGGCTGCGAAATATAGCGCAAACCATATGTACTTAGGTAAAAGCCGGAATAATAATGAACAACAATTATTTATCATTTAGCAATAATAAATAATTAACGTTTATCTAATTAAACTAACCAAATTAAGTAGTGAAATATATGATTAACAGAGGGAGCAATTAGTTGAAAGCTTTTTGATAAATTGGCCATTTTAATCAGATAGTGTCTGAAAAATTTACGAATACATACCTCTTTTAATGACCCTAAAAATATTAATTCATTTATGAAAATCTGAATAAAAGAATAATCAGTATGGATTTCGATTGTTAAAGCGCAAATTTCGTTGTCGAAATGATTCAGCAGAAATTTGATTGAAATTGGCGAGCAGAGCACGGCATAGCAGAGGAGCTAAGGTTAGTACAATTAAAAAATATATAAACTTTCTGCGATGAATATACACAAAATGACTAAAATTTTAAAAAGGCGGTGCGTTTTCGGGTAAATCGTTTAATATTTACAATTCATATTTATCATAAGATTTTACTGTTGGATTTTCACCTTGTGGAATTGGCACACAATAATTTTGTTTTCAACTAGATATTACTAAAATTCAACTTAGATCAGAACTCCCTCCATTTAAATATCTAGTTAAATTTTCTTTACTAGAAATCTAGTCCAACATTACTTAATGATTTTTTACTGTTTTGCGGGTTATTTAACTGACTTTCATTTAATTGATTTTGAACCGAAAACCAGTTAGTACTATTTTAAATTCATTTATTTAAAATATATTATGTTCATCAAGTGAAACTGGAAAGCAATCAGTCACTAACTGAATAGAATTAATTCGTAATTAAAAATCGTGCATTCGACCGAAAATGAAGTTAAAATTATAATCCACAATAGAAATTTTAGTTAAATATTTCAACTAGATATTATCCATTTTCATTTACTTAGAATAATTTTTACTGTGATGTATAGGTTAGATTAGGAGTGTTTTGAGACAGTGTCTAACACTACTTTAGCTTTGAATTACATTTTATACAAAAGGTTTTGGTATATTCATAATAATACGACTGATTCATATTCCTTGTAGAATTTCTTGTAATCGATTTCTTTTATGAGTATTAATTCAAATGAAGTGTAAACATCCCAAAAATAATGTACAAAAGGAATTAAGTAAAGCGAGAAAATTTAAAACAAATTTTTTAGAGTTCATTTTCTGAAGTGTCTTCAAGGATAAACAAATCAGTTTTGAAACTTTAAATGGTGGCATCCAGTTGTAGTTTTAATAAAATTATTATTATTTTATTTTATTTTTTTTTTTTTGCATATTTTAATAAAATGTACCTTTAGGAACATTTTGGTTCAAATCCATGCAAAAATTCTATGAATTGGCTGTACTATAAATTTTTGTATGGAAGATGATCATATCTGAGAGCACTGGAAACAAAAACTTCAAAAATGCTGTTTTCTTTAAATCATATTATATAATAGTTTTAAAATCGACCAATTACGTTATTCGGGCAATTTTCGTCCGATTTCAAGTTAATTTTAACTGCAGATTGTCAGATAGATTTTTAAAAAAAGGACAGAGACTTTTTTCGATTAGTTAAAAAATACTTTTTTTTTTATAAACAAATTAAGGGCCATTTTTTTTTTAAGTAACGCCATTTTTTGAAAAACCCTATTTTTAAAAAAGTCCGTGTACTTGTACAATAAAACTCATGTACCTAGATGACGAGTAAATTTTGCTTTAGGTACTTCTAGGAGCTGATTCTTGGAAATACTCTTACCAACCGAATCATCTTAAAAATAAATACTCCTGTCTTTATAAAATATCTTCTTCTTGATATTACTTCTCTTGGAAAATAAATCACTTATTGCATAAAAAAATAATAGTAAAATAATCTTTTCCCACAATTCTCCATACATTAAAAATTTTAATGAGGTACGACTACGTAATTTTAATAAACTTTTTGGAAAGTGTCAAAGCTTTGTTTTTAATATACATGTAGTATGATGCTTCAAGAGCAGATATATAGTACATACTTTGGTATTTAAGTATTCTGAAAACGTACTTTTGAAAATTTAGTTTAATGGTAATCATTCCATGAGTTGTAAAACTCATAGCGCACATAGAATGCGAGCGCAGAACATAAATTTTGCCATTCAGTTTTGTAGTCAGGGGCCACTACATTCGAGAGTTTTTCACATTCCTCAGGCATTAGCAATGACGAATAAATTATGATAATTATTCAAATAAACTCAAAAAGCCTCAGAAAAGTTCTTTTATATTTTATTTTTCTGTCTGCAGCAGCCAGAAACATTATTGATCGGAGTGGGAAAACAAAATGAATGAAAAATAAGCAAAGTCACTTCTCTAATGTTTCCTCAAAAAGTATTCAGGACTTCATCAAAAAACAATTTGTTTCGATTCTGGTCCCGCAATTGTTCTCTGCTCCACCGGAATGGTCCTTGTTTGTGCTGGGGCACGATTCCGTGAAGCGGTTAGCTGAACACATAAAATGAGGTCTCCCTAGGAGTTTTGTGCCTTCTGTCATCAGTTGATGCCTGAAATTACTTCGTTCGCATTTTAAATGCTTTACGAGGGCAAAACTTTGAACGCACTGTCAACTGCGATTTAATTTTGTTCGTGAAGTACGCTGATTCGGTGTGGGAGAGGTTGCAAATGAGGATGAAACAACAGTCGGAGCCTTGCTCTTCGCTGCTCTTCAAAATTTTGTACATCCATCAGCCATACCACCAGAGTGGTTGGCTAGCCAAGCACCCGAAATTAGATTTTCGTCTGAGGCAATCGAAACAGAAATCACTACAAGCTCCCCATGGAAATCTCTTTATTTTATTCACAATCCAATATTCCGTTGGTAAATTAATCTGCCAGCCAAATCTGCATTTCATTTGCTTACCCTAATCCACATTCTTCACAGAACTATCACAACCCACATTTAACGTTAAGCATTGGGCCAAACCGGGCGCTCACGTACCGACCCTTTTGATCTGGCCGGGGAGCGCCCGGACGGTATCCTAGCAGAGCAAAAATTTTCATAAACTCCCAGGATTTTAGTTTTTAATCCTTGAAATTTGAATATTTCAGTTTTCTAGGCCAGAGTGCCGGTGCAGTTGGACTTGGGTCTACGGGACTCCGCCCAGAACGACCTGACCATATGTTGAGGCCAGGGTGCGCCGAGGCAGGTGGGCGAAAGTTTAGATTTGTGTGAAAGTGCCCTAATAATACAAATCAAATATTCATAAGACGACGAGGCTAATCCATTTTGAACTTTTTGAGCTCCAACACAGCTGCAGGGCTGCTTCACGAATGCCGCAGCTGACTGCCCGGAGAATGAGGCTTTTTATGCATTGAATAGGTGCTGAAGTGGAAGGGTGAAAATTAAATTAGCGCAAGCCTCTTCATCTATCGCGCTATGTAAGGGCTTGAAATTTTGTCTTCCATCTTTCATCCCTTCCGTCCCGCAAACGGTTGAAGGTCCCCGTTGAAAAATAAAAGAACCCAAACCGGATGACGACGAAGCAGAGTTTGGTCCTCCATCTCTCGTTTTCTCTGTTGCGGGCATTAAAATTTCACACTATGGGCCATGTCTTTACGAATTGCTGGCAACATTTATTATCCTTTCTCATGGACGAGCCACTCTCCTTCTTAGACAGGAAAAGTTAGTTCTGCGCCATGGAGCCTTTGTCTTTATTTTGTACCTTCACTTAAATTTCGGTGATTTAAGAACTTTTTGGAGGCCTCTTTGCATGAATTAGTTGTGGTTTGTATGGCTGATTTTTTTATGGATGCGCATACCAGGGAATTGGTGGAAAGCGTTTACCAGACTTGAGAAGGTGAACAACTATTGGCACAAAGCCAAAAGAGGAAGGAGTTTCCGTGCGTACGAATAAAATCGTTGAAAAGCACACTTGAGCGGAAGGGTTTGCTGCCAAGAAACCTTTTTGTAAAAGCTACATATTTTATGCACGATATTATTCTCCTCTATCTGCATATAATAAGACTTTAAGAAAACCTTCTCTGCAAGTGAAATGTGTATGTTTTTAAAAAAAAAAGTTACTTATATAAAAAGAAAACAAGAATTTCCTACACTTGTGGACAAAAGGACTTCTAATTACTAATAATTAGCACAACTAAGAGACGATTTCAACACTGCTGCATAATGGACATCGTAAGACTCCCAACATTTTTGGAAAAGAAAGTACTGAGTGGTTAAAAACTACAGACAATTTTTGAAGCTCACTTTTTTATTTTCATTTTTAGTTTTTTGAATATAGACCCTTTTTATCTCCAAATTAATTTGCAAATAAAACCTTAGATAAATTTGAAATTCTTGATTGGGAAATTGTTAAACATATTAGAGGAAGAAATTATTTTATTAGCATTTATTTCTATCTTACTAAAATTATATGCAACAACTTTTTAAAATTTAATTGTTTAACATACAGTATACCGATGTTTAATTAAAAAATACTAAAGCTTTTTATTTCAAATCTCAATATTGATAGATATGCTTTGAGTGTTTTGTCTTTTAAATTTTCAGCATTTTAACAGATCCAATCATGTAAAAAAAATTCATTTACCTCGGGTTTCCACTAATGTACGTATAATTCGTAAAACTTTGGGGATTTCTACTCCAAAAAGATTTAATCGATCAGTCGATTTGAGAATTTAGGTCGGAGTTAGGGACCTACTAGAACTATCGCAGACCTTCTCAGAATAACAATCAATAAAATTTGTGGGGACATAAAAGGGTCTCGTGGTAGTAGTAAATGTTAATTAAAGTTAGTTAGTTATTAATGCAATAAATTTTCATCTTTATCAAAATCGGAAACTTGGATACAACAGTCAGCTTTCAAGAGAAAAGAAGAGATAAGGAAAATTAACTTTTTTTGATGAGTTGTTTAAGGGATGCAAAAAAGCCTGCAGTGTTTGTCATAGAAATTAAAAAGGAATCCTTCAATTTATTGAAGATCTCTATTTTTAAAATTTCTCTGAGGATTGATGTTGATATTATTCATGAGCAGAGCGCCCTCACAAATATCACTTCCCGGACAACCGCTTTATGCCCCTTGCTCTAACGCCGGCACTGTCGCTAACAATATGGTATAGGTACATTTGATAGGCTTTTTTGATAGCAATTTTTAGCTACAATTGCAAATCTGGAAACAAAAATTCTCCAACACGTGAAGTTTTTGAAAAAAATGCTAAAATGTTAAAAAATCTGTTTTTGATACCTTTCGTTATTGATACATTTTTAAAATTACATTTTTATGATGTATCTTTTTATAAGTGTACTCTAACAGCAGATCAAAAGAATGAATCCATTCAGGTTCAAGATGTTTTGTATTCACTGGGTTTTAGAAGAATTAGAGCACTTCTCCCAAAATCTTATATTAAAATAATTGCTAGAGTACTTATAAATATCATAGTTGAATGAAGAATGTATATGTAGTGCCAGCACTAAATTTAGTTATTTCTATTATATATACGAATGAATTAAAACTTAAATAAATAAATTAAATTAAATAAATAAGATGTTTTGCACTTAGAATTTTTAAAATCTATAAACTCAAAAGTGCCCAAAAATATAATAGTTTTTCTTCTGAACGGATGGACAAGATGAAGCTTATTAGATAAGGGTTTTAATTTTATGTTTGACTACAAAACTCTAAAAATGTCGCATATAAAATTACGATTTCTCAAGTTTTAAGTTTGAAGAGGTTTTACTTTATGTGTAACATAAGAATCCTCTGCTCCCGGATACTTAAAATGGAATATCCTCAGATGTGTCATGTCACACATCACACAGTCGGAGTAATATTTCATGAATTTTAAAAGCAAGCGTTGCCATGTAGTGAGAAGCATTTTTAACTTTTTCATCGCTTTATACGCCCGTACTTTTGTAAAATGTCCTGAAAATATTCTTGTTGGCTCAGGTAACATAGACTGTGGAAAAAATCAATTGTCCAAATGTTCAAACGTGAAAACAATTTTCTTTTTAAAGTTTGAAATTAAATGAAATAATTATTTAAAAAATTCTTACACAAAGGAACCGATTTAAAGTGCAAGTTTTCTGTAGAGAATTTGTTGCTAAATAAAAATATGATTATATTTATGTCTGTTATTACACAGATTAATACCAAATTTACGCCCAAATAAGTAGTAGATCATTTCTATTGAATTTTTTTCCATAGGGTAAAAATTGCAATAGATCATATTTTTACCATTTATAAAAAAATCATTAAAAAATAACAAATTGTTGTACATAGTAGCTAATAACATAACTTAAATAAAAGTTCGAGCAATCCTGCTATTAATTAAAGTAATTTTTAACATGTCTCTTCGTGCTAAGTCACTTAGGCCCGTTTCTTTTCAATATATTTATTAGTGATGTGGTTGGTACATTTCTATTTTATATTTGATGTATGCAGATTATTTAAGACTTTTCTCTTCTATAATGAGCCCAGCTGATGTTTCCTTCTTACAGTCGGATTTCGAGCGATTGAATCAATGGTGTAAGTTGAATGGCCTTGCTTTAAATCCCTCTAAATGTAAGACATCCGCTTTTCATCAGTTATTCATCCCTTACTTTATCGCTTTTCAATCGATGAGCATGTGCTAAATCGTCCCGGTGAGGTAATGGATCTTGAAGTGTTATTTAATTCTAAATTAGGTAGTAGCCTGCAAGTGGATTTTATTTGCAACAGAGCCTTTAAAATGCCAGGTTTTATAAAACGTAATTCTATTGGTTTTCAGGATTCTTTCACTTTGAAGGTTTTATTCGTTTCATTGATTCGTTCCATCATTCAATACGCGTCGGTTGTGTGGAATCTTTATGGTTATAATGCTTATTATGCGAATTGAACGCATTCAGAGAAATTTTACTTATTATGCTTTAAGGAAGTTTCCCTTGCCTAAAGGACTTTCCGAATATGATGGGAACCGTAAACGTTTTGGGTTTACAATCTCTTGAAGTACAGAGGAAAGTTGCAGCCATAATTTTTGTTAGAGATACTCTTTGTTATATTATAAAATTTGTTCGCCGAACTTATTAGTTTTATTTAATATTATATGATTTTAATGTCGACTTATCAATGAATCGAGTTGAGTTTAAGGATCTTGTACCTAATTTTGCATAACTTTAGTTCATTTTGGTAGTATTGTCTGTAAGAATTGTATTCTGTAAACTGAGTAAAATTAATTAATTAAAACCTATATTATTAGTACCAACACTACAAAAGCGAAATTTAAGGAGGCTAAGAAACACATTTTTTTTTTAGACCGGTGTTTTTTTTTTCTTGTATAATTTGGTAAAATACTTACGTTTAAACTTTTGCAAATAGGGCAGCTAACGTATAGACATACACCTTTCCGTCAACTTGGTAAAATAATGAGGGTAACAAACAACACTTTGTTAATTGAACAATTAGAAACTTTACTAACTCTTTCTACATACACGATTCCTTAAAAATAAAGCATAGGTTTCTCTCAAAATATCCGTATCAATATATGGTACCTACATCAACATATGCATTAAGTTTGCAGCCGCTCAACATCACCATTTCCATAGAAAGCTCTTAAATTTCAGAAGTAATAGTTAGCACTCCCCAACGAAACCTCAGTTCACTCCTATTTACGCGCTTTTGCCTAGAAGAAAATGTGAAAGCGGCCATTATTACTTCACATCGTGAAGATCTCTACCTGAAGACGCTTTTATACCGCTCTACGTTCACCTGTAAATTTGATCTGATATCATTCTGCTCGAAACTTATTTTAAAAAATCCAAACGAAGGAGAGTATTGCTTGCTGTTTTATTTATGCTATGCCGGGGGTGAAAGGATTCTCAGATTTATGACGGGACGTAGACATGCTTCCTTTTACGAGAATTTCTGTATCAGTTCCTGTACTTCTTGCACGTTACAGAAGGCGAACACCTGGTGCGAGATAATCTTTAGGAGTTCCTTCCATTTACAATAGCACATCTTTGAAAACCCTTGGAAAAGGAGCATGAGTTTCTTACGGGTGAATATTGAATCCGAGGAATCTTCTTGAAAGCTTACATATCATCGCCGTAGTTAAGGCAATTCAATGCGATATTGCATCCTTGCAAAGCCGAGGCAAAGATATCGACATTTTCTCCTGGCTTCTTAAGGAGTTGCAACTCCCAAGAACTTAACCGAAAAATGATATTTCACCTGATGGTGCAAGTTATTACATCTGAAAATAATAATTTTCCCAAAACACCAAATCGGCGATAATTTGGGCGTTCAAATTATTCTGCTAAGAAAATGTTTCGTGACTATCAATAATTTAATCCTTGAATATAGCCAGACTTTGCTGCTTAAATTCCCGGCTTTG
Source organism: Eutolmus rufibarbis (assembly GCA_963920795.1). Taxonomy (NCBI): domain Eukaryota; kingdom Metazoa; phylum Arthropoda; class Insecta; order Diptera; family Asilidae; genus Eutolmus; species Eutolmus rufibarbis. The sequence goes on from OY987207.1 coordinate 30,798,517, forward strand.
ATTACTGACACCTGCGCCTTCATCAACGAAAGGTTGTGAGCCCCGGGTAACGTGCTTAATTTGAATGAGAGTAAGCACGTAAGCCAAGGCATAATTTTTTTTCTTTCTTTTTTTGGAGGTGAATTTCCTCAATTTCTACGCATATTTCTCAATGTGCCTACCTTATGAAGCCATTTTCCCACATCACATTCACTTAGTAACTTGATCGCAACTCGGTCTATGAAGGTAGAATAAATAAATTGCCTGTAGGAAGCTCCATGCGGAAAGAAACCCTGACCCCAATTAGCAGTACGAGCATTCAATTAAATTTCCTCTGCGCGTGCTTTTGATTAATGCTTAGGGACATTTGACAGAAATTTGCTATTAAAAATGTTGCAGAGCCTTCGCGGAAGGTCGCAATATTTGAAACAATATAAATTGCCTAAATATCTCTAGTATTAATATAAAAATTGTAATTTCGCATCCATTAAATCCGGTAAGATTTTAAAGCTGGGGATTAAATTTGGAAATAAAATTTGACTGTTTAGATAAAAATGTACGTTTTAGAGCTATATGCAAAACATGTCTGTTTAATCCTTTATTTTTAAGGTTTTGAGCTCCATTCAGGTAACTTGTAAAAGCATTCTCGCACTCGAAATATGTTCTCATTAGAATATAGTGAATCTTAACTATGTTTGGTTTTCTAGATATGCAATTCAAAACCTACTGAAAAGCGAATCAGTAGAATTCTATTGTAATTTAATTATTTCCTGCATTTCTACTTGAGTTGAAAGGTTTTCTTGGAAACATGACTAGAAAGACAGGGCTTTTGCCTACCTTAGTAGTAAAGTTCATTTGAATTCTAGGAAAATGTAATGAAGTATCTGGTGCTGAATTCTGATTGGATTTGCTAGAAATTCAGTAAATTTCGCCAGAAATACATTATATCGTATCACTGATATTAAAGTAATTTTTAAGTGGGCACTGAGAATTCAATAGAATTTAGGCAGTATCGATCTGCGTTAACATGAGTATATTAAGTGACATCTCCATCACACTTAATTTTTCATTTTAATGTACCCATATGAACGCCGTTTTATTTAAAAAGTTATGTACCTATGCACCAAGATATTTATAACCAACTAAAATGTTGATCAATCTCAAAATCTTATCTGTAACAAAGATTTCAAGAAATTTCTTAGAATTTAAAAGAATAAGAGAGAAAATCTTGACATTAAATTTGCAGTGTTTGAAATTGTATCAACCTTAAATAGCCGAATTGATTTTAGACAAATCAATTTATGTACATGGCTACCTCCAGTATCTTTTTATCTACATCCGTAGTAAATGTAAATACATATCTCTAATAGATATTTAAAACAAGAGGTTTATTCAACAAATACGATTCGAAACAGCCATGTTGTTGTCCGAAGATATTTTTTAATGTTGAAATAATTGCGGAATAATATGAAAGATTTTAATGAATTCATTTCATTTTATCTATATGAAAAAATAAGAAAACAAGCTATCCCTTTACTTTGTAAAAATTTTCAAGACGCACAACAGAAAACGCACTCCACACTATTGAAAAGCAGTGCGACCCACAAAATAACTTTCAGATTATCCAGTAAATTTCACTAGAATTTAAGTTAGAAACTAATGAAATTTCAGGGTTTTTGCGGTATTTTCAGATAAAATAACTGAAAAATAAATAAAGTTATTTCTATTCTAGTTAAATTCGGCTGAAAAAATTTTCGAGTGAAAATCAAAATCTAGATTTATACCCCGAATGAAAACATGTAACCTTTTGGCTTTCAATTAAACCTCCATATTAAAATATATTTAATTTATGTAAACTCTTAAAATTGTTTCAAGTAAAAAGAAAATTCAACTATAAGACAAGCACATAAAAGTGCATTCAAAAGAAACCAAATTGAATTGATTAACATTTGTATCATGCTATTGTAAAATAATAATTTTCTTAAAAACTGCATAAAAGGCCTATGTTACGTAGCTAGAAGCGAAATATTACACCAATGCTTCTAAGAATACGTAATATAAAGTAACAAAATCATTGAATTGATATTCTAGACATTTCCAATCACAATTTAAGCGTTCATTGAGATGTTGAACGCTTTTTATCCACAGCAAAATTGGATGCTATTTCTAATAATAGTTGTGGTTTCGAAGAAACATATTTTACACAGATTGTCCGGCGTGAAGGGAAATAATGAGAAAATCGATCCTACGATTAACTGAACTCTGAAACGATGTCGCGTATTGACATAAGAAATAAAAGAGCAAGAATGAACGAATTTTAAACGACATTATTTTAAGCTTCAGTTATTTATGGGTCAGTGATTTTGCGAATGAGAAACTAAAATTCCGATAATGCAAACAAGAAGTCTTCAAAACTTAGTTTCCAACCAGCCACGAACCAACCAAAATCGCGCCATCCCGTTCCCTTTTATTGTTTTTATTGTTTGCGTCATCTTCTTTCTCACTCGTGTTTTGGTCAACCTGACTAACTTTTTACATGTGCGAGTTTGAACCAAAAACAACCATTTGTACTAGAAACATTTTCAGCGCTGCAGCTGTCCCGCCGGTTGTCAAAATATCATTGCACTAATCTATACATATAAAATAACATGTCCTGACTGATTAATCAACGCCGACCCGAAACCGCTGAAACTAATTACATAAAATTTGGACAGGAAATTTCTTTTGTGACGTAAGCACCCACTCAGAAAGGATTTTGCGAAATTCTTCCCCTAAGGGGGTAAAATAGGGGATGTAAGTTTGTAGGAAAATCTTTAATTTTTGAAGATAAATTCATTTAAATTGGTATTTGGTCTTTAAGTTGAAAATTAAGAAAGACGCCTTTTAGGATTTTTGGAAATTTATTCTTTAAGGGGGTAATATAGGGGATAAATATGTTTATGGGAGGAGCGTTATTTTTGTAGTTAAAATCTTGAAAATTAGTACTTAGCCTTTTGGTTAGAAATTACGAATGACGTTTTTCAGCGTTTTTGGAAAATCATGTTGTAACAGGGTAAAATAGGGGATGAAAATTTGTATGAGAGTTTCATAATTTCTAAGGTTAAAACCATGAAAATTGGGATTGGTTAAAGGTTTATTTTCCTAAAACTCTGAAACATAGGTACTTTAATTTCAAACCAATAGTACAAATACCAAATTAAAAGTCTGTCACTTTTGAAATTACGGATTTAATACGAACGTTTATTCTCCATTTTAATCCTATTCTGCTTCTATTTATTTCGAGATCCACGCAGACGAAGTTGCGGGGAGAAAGCTAGTTATAAAATAAAGCACTTGTAAAAATGTGTGCGATAATTCCAGCCTATAACTAAAAGTAAAATTGAACAGTTTTCCGCTCAAAAAGCGGTAAAAACTCTACCAGATTAAACTTTTGCTCGAGGATTTGTTGACAGTCGGCAGGCACAACTACAGGCTAGGACTTGTATTTTACACGATTTTCAGCCAATTCAGCAAATTGGTATGTTGGTCTTCGCCATTCATAAGGCCGGCCATACACGTTACGGTATACCGGAGAGGTAAGCACAACACGAACACGGAACACAGCAGCGCGAAGCTCTCTAGTCGGAGTATTCGCCACAACTGACCCAAACCTGTGCAGGTATACCGGACGGCCCACACACACGCTCAGGTGAGCACACCTGTGCAGGTAAAATATATTGAAATTCGATTCTTCTCCGGTCGCCTGCGCAGGTCGTTTTACCTGTGCAGGTTTGCCTGAAGTGGCTCGCACACACGCTCCGGTATACCGTAACGTCTATGGCCGGCCTAACTTATAAATAAATCTATAAACATAAAAATAGTTTCCTAAAGTTTTAAAAATTTACTAAACATTTTGTGTAAACTTTCCTTTATTTATATTATATAAAAAAGATAGATATATGAATAATATATCAAACTATGGTTTTTTACCTATTTCTTAATGGAAAGCTTTCGCCAAATTTCTTTCAGATATTTTTGTCTGGGTTTTATAAAATAAAGTTGTAGTTCTAAAAGGTCTTATGTCGTTTTGCATTTAATTTCTTTATGCCGCACACCGAATGGATAATGTGGGAAAGTATAAGCAAATTGTATTACTTTAATTTTAATCCAATAAAAAACCTTTGGACCATTTCTGTTGTAATTTTTACTCAACTAAAACCATTCGTTAGCCAAAAAATTTCTAGAAAATACTTGGTCTTGGGGCACTTCCCTTGAAACTTTCGTAATTGGACTTTATGGCACACATTCAAAATTATAAAAATGTTGGAAAATTCACAAAAATTTGCCTTGAATGTAGCCCGAAATATAAAATCAAGTTGAAAGTTGCTTTTGAATTGCATGGCACAACTTCTAACTTTCTCCCAGGAAAAGTCTAAATAAAAAAGCGAAGACGGGATGAGGTTAGAGACCAAACAGATACAAACTCGTCCTGGTAATTAGAGGATGAAGCAATTAAGTTGATAGAAGAATCTCCTTTGTCTGTGGTTGGATCTTCTCATGTGCTTGAGATATGGATCCCAAGATCTAGCGGGGCGCAAATCCCATTTGGCGCCTCTAAGAATGGCTTTAATTGCTAGTTGCTTGCAACAATTTCAAGCTCTGGCAATTTCTTAAGGCGAAGATTATGTGGAAACATTTTCCTCGCGTTATGTACTGCCTCGGAGCTGGGAAATGGGGTGAAACGTATTTTTTCAAATGACCCAGATATAATCTCGGTTAATATAGCTGAAAGGCTGCGATGACTTTCGCTTAGATAAATGCGTTTCACTAAGCACGGTGCGCTAGATTCTTGCGAAAACTAAGGACCGCATTTTCGTGTAAAATATGTCACGCGCTGAGACTCACGTAGACATTAATCAAAAGAATCAATAATAGACCATCGGCAGACTTTTAAACCTCATTTGCTTTTAAAGTTAAAAATTCGTTTATATATTGTTAAATTGGTTCGGTTGAACAACATCTCATCCGCTTCCAATTTTAGTATGAACAATTTTGGGTGGGAATCAGGAAAAATATTTTGAAACGTTAAATTAATACAAATATTTATCTTTCTGCTTATATTCAGCAGGGTCCCATTTATTTTCCTTAATTAAATTTTAGCACATGACAAAAATGGAATACTGCTTTCATCGGTGCCACCGCGAAAAATATACGATCGAAAATACTTATGGGGGCCTGGAGCAGGGCAGGGATGAGTTTGCAGTTCGGAAAGTTTATAATTAAATTGATTGTCATCATCAGGCTAAATATAGGCAGAGGCTCTATATTGATTGTTGAGAATAATCATAATTTGGAGAGGGAATATTTTATCTGCGGAATATAACAATGTATAATAGGAAAATTCGGTTTGGAGTAGAAAATTAACTAATGTTTTAATTGCCTAGAGGTAGTTTGTCTTTTTAAGCATATTGAATCATAAATTTTTGATGCATGTACACATTAGAATTTCACGTTTGGTTCGCATTTTGGGATTTCACTGGAATTGATGCAAACCGAATATCAATGCAGAGTTTCACTTAATCGATTCAACAATTTATAACAAAAAATGTTATATTTTTATATAGACATAAAACAATTCTTAATTCGCAAGTTTAAACATTTTGCAGCTTTCATAAACCCAATTGATTAATATTCGATTTACCAAATCAAATCAAAAGATTATGCATTAAATAGAAAATCCAGAACTTATACCATTATACCATGAGGTAAATTTCAAATTTACTTAAGGCGATATTTTCATCAAAATTTTAAAGAAAAAATAGATTTTTTATCGTTATCTGAATAATTCAGAATAATTTTATCAAAGAAATTTGGAAAAAACTCGAAAATTGGAAAAGTTATGCGTGTTTATAGACAAGATTTCGCTGGCGTACTGAAACTTTAAACGCGATTTTCCCGAAACTACATTTTTTGAAATTATGTAAGCTATAAATTTTGAATGAAATAAGATATCGACTCAGTTTTGGATTTATTTGAAAATATATTTAATTTGCTGGAGCTTAATACTTAAAAAAAGAATAAATTGTTTCATTATAAATATTTTGTAGAGCTATGAACATATTTTAAAAGCCAAATAATGAAAATTTCCCGTGACGTAAATTTTACTTGTCCACCATTTTGTCAAAAATTATACTGTTAGTTTGATTTCAAATAATTTTTAAAAGTGCTACAGTTTATATAAAATGTACTTTTTTTACGTTAACGTTTCAGCAAGCATAACAGGCTCTGAAGACATATTTTTACTTAAAACAATCAGTGTTTTTACTTGAACTCAAAATAAATATGTAGCAAAAAACCCGAGCAACATATTTATATCCTAATGTGAAAAAATAATTCTGAAAATTACGTCATGAGAATACTCCCTTAATAGGAAAAGAAAGTTAAGCCCTTAATTTCAATTATTTTTCTTAAAGAAAATTTTATAAATAAACATAGTGGGAAAATTTACCAATTTTTAAAAAGAATTATTTATCTAATGTCTAGTGGCGCTTGTAGGGCAAGTTTTTGAAATTTAATATTCAGAAGTTTTCAAGGTTGCTAATTACAAGTCCGATGTTAGATTTTTGAAATTCAATATATCGGTTGAAAAACTTTGAATTTATTCGCATTTTTATAAAAGAAGTTATCAAAGAGTTTTTTCGGTCGTTGATTACTTTGATTACAAAATGGAATGTGGTCCGCCATATTCGATTTGCCATTGTGAATATTTAAAATTTGAATACGGATTTGTAATCAACGACACAAAACAACAAAAGTAACAGAAACCCAAAAGACTAAGGCTCTGTGCCAATTTAGCTTCACTTGTATTTGGCTTGCACTTTCTCAACAAGTTACCTAAAGTGCATGAAACTGTAGACTAAACTTGGACTGTCTTTTGACAGGTCAAAGTGGGAAAGTACAGGTTAAGTTAAACTGGCACTCGCCCTAAAAATGGTATAGGTACTCGTAATTTTAAACACACTAACAAAGTGTATATTATTTATCATGATATTCAATTTATTTTTATGGAAAATTGTTTAAAATTTATTTTAAGTAATAACAAGTAAATTTATTTAGTTGCTAGTTTTTAAAGTTTATGTTACATAAAAACCTTTCAATGTTAAAGAAACCTCATCAATTTTTTCCCACTTTTGGTGTCTGAACTATTTAAAAAACATTAAATAATAATGTTGGTCTACCTTTTGTAAAATTAAACTACTAGTAAATTTATAAAAAGTCCCAGTCATGAATAGTTGTACACATTTTGATATGATAAAGGCAAAACTTTTAACTACTTCCCCACAGCCTTTTTCAACGTCTTCCAAAACTTGGCGTTGGATACATATTGTATCTAATCTAGGACAAACCAACCCAACTATCGTGCCCATGAATAAAAATGAAAATATGAAAGATATTGCGCTATACAAACGAGACATTATCCCTCTCGTCTTATGTACTCCACGGAAGAAGAGAGTCTCGGATATTTGCCCACATTTTGATTAGCAAAAGGTCGTGGCAGCCTTTTTAAAATTCATATCGCATTCATTGATTATCTTGTCCACACGAAACTAATAAGGCCCCACTATGCCTTACCTGGCAACAAAATTTTTGCTCGAGCCGGATTTAATCTAAGAAAGCATAAAAATGTTGCGTTACGACCGTTTCTAACGAAGTTGTTGTTTTTGTTTATTCTGTACAAATATAAAAAGCAGTTTTACCAACATGAACTTATCTGGTTAAAGATGAAAAACGTTTTTTAAATTAGTGAATCTGACTAGTGCTCCTCTTTAATTTTCGCTACGAAGCCTATGGTACGGATATATGTATGTTTGTATGTATGCATTGTTGCATGTTGTATGTATATGTGTAGAGTTGCAGTATTAAGTCATAAAGTGCAACTGAGAATACCCCCGAACCACAGTTCTTGGCCTTATTTGATACACGTAGCCTTCACCCAAACCTTATTGCTTTCTGGCCTGAGTGGCAGACAGGCAGACGAAATCCGAACCAAAACTAATGGCTCTGGCGAAGACTTCAAAGATTTTGCAGAGAAGGACACTTATTGATGGCTCCGTCACTCATTTACGTAGACATGAGGTGCAAATAAATTAAATGATCGATGCAGGACCAACAAATCTTCGTCCGGCGCTCATGTTTTGCTTATGCAGAATTTCTTAGGAGGCAATCGTAAATCAATTACAGAATTGATAATGGCTAAATGATGGGTTTCAGACAATCATTAATTGTATTAATTCAAAGGATACACAGTAAGTCATTGTTAATAATTTTTCTTACCCTTTTTTGCAAGCAAGGAGTACGCCCAAAAGTTACACTTGTTTATACTAATATTATAAAGAGGTAAAGTTTGTGAGATTGTTTGTAGGAAGTAATCTCTGGAACTACTGAATCGATTTTAAAAATTCTTTCACCAGTAGAAAGCTACATAATTCCTGAGTGACATAGGCTATATTTGATTGTGATTAATAATATTCGAATTCAAGATGACGGACTGTCAAGTTGTGAAGTTTATGCGATTTCCACCAAAATTGGTACTTGGGGTTTTCGGGGGCGCTGATTTCAACCCGACTGTCAGAAGTTACGAATTCAATATGGCGGACTGTCAAATTTTGAAGTTTATGCGATTTCCAACAAAACAGGAACTAGGGGGTTTCGGGGTCGCTGATTTCAACCCGACTGTCAGAAGTTATGAATTCAAGATGGTGGACTGTCAAATTTTGAAGTTTATGCGATTTCCACCAAACTTGGTACTAGCGGTTTTTCGGATTCACTGATTTCAACCCGACTGTCAAAATTTACGAATTCAAAATGGCGGACTGTCAATATTTTTATATATTTTATACATTTTACACGTGTATTGCGCATGAGCTCCTGAGTGCTATAGGTAATACTTTGTAATTGGAAAGTAGAGGGGAGATGAGAGGAGGGGGAAATGTTTATCTGTGATGTTTAGTAAGCCACGCAAAAAGTACTTATTCGATTGAGATGAAATTTTATGGGCATATCGCGCATAACCATCTGAGTGACAGAGGCTATGCATAGCAATTGGTAAGTGGAGGGGAAAGAGAGAGAGGCGAGAAATGTTAAGCAGTGATAAGTTCATGGTGAGTCGCGCAATCAGCACTTATACGATTGAGATGAATTTTTGAATTTTTATGGGCACGTTGCGCATTACCTCTTGAGTGACATAGGCTATGCATCGCAATTGGAAAGTGTGGTAGGGGAAGAAGAGAGAGAGGAGAAAATGTTGAGCTGATGCGACACACAAAAAGCACTTATACAATTGCGATGAAATTCTATGGGCATATTGCGCATAACCGCATGAGTGACATAGGCTATGCATTGCAATAGGAAAGTATGAGAAGGAGCAGAGGGGGGATATTAAGCAGTGATACATTTATGGAGAGTCACACATAAATCACTTATTCGATTGAGATGAAATTCTATGGGCATGCTGCGTTTAACCCCCTGAATGACATTTGACAAAAATGAAATTGGCAAAGTCATGTCTTTATTAAAGTTTAGCTTTAGGTACTATAGGGATAGTTGTGGCCGGGAAACGCCGGGTACGGGTCAGCTAGTCTTTTAATATAATTAGAAGTCTCAGCCGATGACTACTTTTCTAATAATTTGTTAACCCACAAATTTCATTTCTAGTCGAATATTGAAAAAGGCCTTCTATTAGAAGATCTGTGGAAGGGCTTTGTTTCTTATGCAAAAGATTCGAATTTTACTGCAGCGCGGTGAATATGTTCAGTATTTGATTCAAATATTTTTCGAAATAAAAATGTGTACATAAATTTAATAATAAATTTCCACATTTTTTCTCTACTTGGACATGCCGCATCTTTTTGGAAAGGTAATAAGATAGACAATTAGATAAAAATAAAAAATAGGTATATTATTTACATGAGTTTCGGAGAAAATTCGGGGTAAATGTAAATTGTAGCTGCACTTCCGAAACTGGAAAAAAATTGTGGTAGGTCAACATTGTTGACATTTTTGGAAAGCACATTAGGATAGTAGACTTTTGGCGTAAGTTGAATGTCGCTGCGTTGAGTAGATCAAAAGAGAAAAATAAAATAATGATATGCATACCATGGAAAATTTGAATTTACGAATCATCCTGTATAACGCCCAAACGGTTGACATGACCTCCCCATGCCATACAATTTTTTGTTTGTCTAGGTCAGGTCTTTCATCCCACAAGTTTTTGCATACACTACAAAAAAAAACACCCTGTATAAAGATAAGGTCCTTCCCTGCAGCTTCTCAGCTCCTTCCAAAGAAGGCCTTCCTTCTACAGGAATGTATGTGCAGCGAAGGATATGAATTGGAATACAGAAAAAAAGGTCCCTTTCTTAATTTATTATTAAAAAGGAAACAATCAATGCTCCTATACGTCCCTGCATCTAAATCTCTCAAATTTTTCTCATTTCTTTATACATATAATTTAGAGTTGGTGACATTGTTGTAGACTATGTTTATCATCAAATCAGTATCTAGTTCTTCTGATGTTACCTATATTTTAACATTTTCAAACTGTGAGGGTAAGCCTTAACTAGCCGGTTTCCACATTAAGAAAACAAAGTAATTTTATTCTATTAATCTACACACTCAGTCTGTCGATACTTTTCATTAGCGATGGAAAATTCTGAAATGTTCTTTAAAAACTAATCATTTAACTACTCGTATTTTATTGTATCAATTTTAAAACATGAAATTCTTTTTAATTAAAAAAATATAAGTTGTCAATCTTTTAAATTTATAATCCAAAAAGGGGGTTTTATCATACTCAAAAGTATCTACATGTAGACTTTTAGATTTCAAGACAATAACTCCTACTAGTAATCAGTAAAATTAAAAAATAATTTTTATTCTTCAACTATAATATTTCTCGAAGTTGAATGAAACAAAAACATGCCCTATTATCATATGTGAAGTTTGTTCGTTAAAAATTCTTCGCGTCTTTTAGTTGGCTGAGAGTATGTCATTCCCGAGTTATGGGTTCGATTCCCACATGAAAGCCTTGATTGAAAATAAAAAAATAAAAAAAAATACACAAAAAGCGTCATGGAAAATAAGGTAGGAAGTTAGATTAATTTACTGAGATATTAGTTAAAATATCGGTATTTGTAACTACAAATTGTAGTTAAAGTCAATATCAAATTTTACTATTTTTCTGAGGTGAATCCTTTTTGAAATCTGAGAAATAGTTAAAAAACAGTAAATGCATTTTTCTTTTTTTATGGTAAATATAATAATAAATTTCTAGTGAGGTATGCTAAGCTGATCTTTAAAAAATGTAAAAATCGAAATATCAGTCTTTAATATTCTGCTAGATATAGATAATGCCCTTTAACATGTAAAATTGCTATAATAGAAATCTATAAGTTGAAATATAATAATTAAAAAATACTTAACTTTCGTTTCTGAATTTGAATAGAGAGAGATTATGAACACTAATACTTTTTTTCCGGTAATCGTAGAGAGACCTTATTTTAAAATTTTTTCGCCTAACGACCTCTGTTCTGAAAGATTACAGACTGCTCAATCAAGCCACTGTCTCAAGTGGCAGCGTATATACCTTTGCTTTTTCAAGTATCTATTATAAGTATATAGGAATCTTTAAAGTTGGTCATTTTCAAAAGAGCGCAAAGCAAAAGTTTGCGTTTTAATCGCTTAATCAGTTAAAGCAGGGCATCAGAAAGGCACATCGTCTTTGCTAGTTGCTGCTGGCACTGCACCGCCTTGGCAATCCCTCCGATGCATTCGCCCGCCTTATTTCTCATTAAGCGCTCCTGCACTTCCCAGTTAATTATTGTTTACAAGACTTTATCCAGCAATTGCAGGAAAATGCATTTGTGTACCCTGGAAACGAAATTGTATGCCTTTCCAATTCAACTTTTTAAACTCTGCGAGTTAGCAGCGCCAACCCTGCGCCCGGCTGTATTTACACATTAAGGCTTTGTTCGTCTACATTCCGACTGAGCACTGGAATAAGGACAAAGTTTTGCATAGTTCAAATATTGTTGAATTTAGAAAATAGTGGGGAACTCTTCAAAAATGCTAATTTAACAGGCTACAGGCATACAAGTGCGGTTTCTCCTATGAGTGGAATCTCCACCTACTTTTGGGTATTTCTGCGATTGTGAATTGAAACATTGTGTATCTGAACTAAAATTTTATGGCATGTACCTGGTGTGTACGTGTTCGTGTTCAGGTGAAAGTAAATAACTCTATTTACCGGGTTCTCGCCATATCTTACTTAATAAATGGATGATGAAGTTGTATCAAGAGAAATTAAATGTTATAGAGTCTGCTTGCAAGGACCACGTTGATATAGCTAATTTTAATAGTTTTGAATCACTTAATTAAAAATTTCACATAAACCAGTCTGAACTAAGAGACAAATATTATACAGGTAACCCTCCTAGAACACGGTATCCTACAACACTCTTATAATATGTATTTAAACTTCTTTGAAATTAAGTCGTGCCCATCACACAGTATGAATCTTGTGGTCCAAGCGTTCAATTGATGTATTGGTGAAACTACGTAATTGTGATTTTGGAAGAAACTTTTTTAAAAAAAAACTTTTGTTTTGGTATGTGTTACTGATTGGCTTTGTCGTTTTTAGGAGTAATTGTATATTTTAAAATTATTTTTCAGTTCTAAACTATGTCTGCAAGTAAGAAAACAACTTTTAAAAGAAAATTTATTTCTTTGGAGACAAAAATATAAACTTTGAATATTTTCTTAAAAGGAGAAAAGGCTTCTGACGTTGTTAAAATCCTAAATTTAAATGAGGCAACTTTGCAAACTATTAAAAAAATTGTGTTTCAAAAGCTTTCGGAACGCATCCCTTCATTTTGTATTAACACTTAGTCTCGCGTAACATGGTTTTACTCAACACCGTATTTTCTAGAAACCTATCTACCGTGTTGTGGAAGGGTTGCCTGTACTTGATATTGGTAAGGGAACCAGAATAATTGGAGACATTAGGCATTTTACTTTTCTTGATCTGAACAACGCTCTGATCAGAGGTCGAGCACGTCGAGTATGTTCAATTCAAAGCGTACTCAGAGCACTCAGATTTGCTTATGTAACACTTTTAGAGTACTTGCTGTCATGTCATATTTTTCGTCCATTTAAATAAAAATAAAGTTAATGCATACGTAGATTAAATTTATTTACATTTTTGTCTATTGTTTTTGCAAGTTTAGCGCTCTTTTACCTTCAGTCAAACGTCAAATTATACGTGCCCGGTTCTTTACTACAAATGTTCAGTCAAATTTGTTTAAGCTCATAGAGCGCGTTTGAATATACTCTGAACTCAAAAAGAAACTTTGAAGCTCTGAAGACTCTGAACGGGAAAAGAAATACAAGCGTTTTTTTGACAAAACTAAAAAAGAAAAACGCCTATTATAACATTATGAAATTTATTTCCAACATTGTCTCATTTTATGTTTTGTTCATGGACTACAATAGTTTTTACTTTTAGGAAGGGAGTCATTCATGTGGTGCACACTGTGACTGTTATATAGACTTTTGTGACAAAACCCGGTAAATGTAAAAATTGTTCTTCGATTTCTAATTGAAGTTGGAAGAATATCAGGCTACCTTAAATCTCCTGGCAGCACATTCTTCTTTTCGAGACATTCTTAATTATTATACTCCAATTTTCTTCATACCATATAATGTAATATAATATGCTTTAAAAAATCAATGTGACATTTTTAGAAATAAAGAACAGTTTTCAAAATAACTGTACTTTTAAATTTTTTGATACATTTTTACTAATCGTCCTGTAATATTTTATTGCTAATTTATGGAACGCTGTTGAGGCTTTATTCAATATAAAGAAAATCTCAATTTTTACTAAGTAAGATCTTGGAAAAATTGTGATTACAACTTATTCGCTGGCTAATTTTTTTCAACCATGAAAATCTATGATTTCAAATTACTAAAAACTATATGTGATCAGAAAAAGACTAAAGTTTCAAATTTTAGTCAGAATTCACACAGACCCTAAGTACACATTTTTGTCGAAAATAACACTAGATTGATCATTCCATTTAAAACATTTTATCTCGAAAAATTAAATAATTTAGTAATTTTTTAGATAGATGAAATACTAGAAAAAATGTTTAGGATCTTATGATTTTAACCCTTCAGTCACGAGATACTTGCTTTTAAAGTCATTACCAAATTGTCGCTCTACCCTCTAATTTCTAAACTATCGGTGCAAAATATGTGAACCTGAATGTAGTCTTTAGTTAGTATATTTATAAAAAAAATTATAAAAAAGTCTTTTTCGGAAGGAACCACGGAAACCCATCAAAAAAGTTTTTTAAATTGAAAGACCTTCAATTTTTCATAAGACAAACTGCATCTATAAAGTGAATTATAAAAAAATACCAAATCATTTCGATGAAAGTCCTTCAGATCCTATTATCGTTTGGAATAAATCTGTTTTAGCTTAATCACATGATTTTGGAGGCCAATTAACAGATCGAAATCGTGAAATAATGTTTTCATTAAACTTTGTTCTCAACAAAACAATGGATTCACTAGATGTATGAGCTGTAGCGCTATCCTGTTGAAACCACATTTCGTGTGGATCGATGTTTTCCATGTTTTCAAACAAAGGGTCGATGATAAAGCTTACTTGTCTTGAGTTACACTTTCACTTACAGCGGCTATTGTTTCTTCGGTGTGAACATTTCTTTAACGTGTTGTTGGATTAGCATCAAGATGGGTAAAAGTGGTACGAAATTTATCAACTGTACGACGAATTGGTTGCTCAGATGGGCGATTATGTCGACCATAAAATTCACATAATTTTCTATACGTTTCGGAAGTTCTATCAGTCTAAAAATATAAAAATCGATGGTGATTTTTATTTGTAGATCAGAAAAATAAAAAATCACTTGATTTTTATTCATAACGTTGTAACAAGAAATTCAATTTTTCAGCTAATGTGCTTAAAATTGGTGAATGAAAGGTATAAAGGAATTTTGAAGAAAGCAATAAATGCTCAAACCAACTCTTGAATCGTGATAAAGAAAATCTGAAAATTTTGAATAATATAATTCTTGGAAACGTTCGGCTGTATAATTTTCCAGTTTTTAAAGAGGATTTCCGTCTTAAAATTCCCATAAACTGCGCACCTTTAGAGTTCCATTTAGGACACTTCAAAAGCCCTGTAAATATTTTCCCTAAATGAAACTGAATTCCGTAAGAACAACATAGAAAATATCCCTCAATGGCGTAGCTGCGATTTTCAAAAGAACGAAACATTAAACTTCTTAAAAAGAGCTCACTTTTAATACACAGCTCCTGACAAAGTTCCCTTCTGAAACGTATTCAAGGCGATTTTCCCTCGTCACATTGTAAATGTTCCGGAGGTGCCATCCGAAGACGTCCTTCCCGGTTTCGTTTAGGGAGCCAAATATTTAACAGCTCTTGGCAAATTTTCCCGGCTCTTCCGAAATCTTAACAGACTTAAAATGTATTAAAGTCATTTGTAAGAGACGCCCGAAGGGCCAAAATAAAAATGTACAACACCAACTGACACCCATAGCGCGGGTGTTGCTCTCCTCGCCGCAATCCCGAACGGCCGCACATTGAAAGAAGAGATGACCTGATACCTCGTGGTATCACAAAGGGCTTCTAGATATCAGCAGGTGATGCCAGGAGAAAGGATAATGAAATAAAAGGGATTCAAACCTGGTCATATCGACACGCTGCAGCGGAGCCTGTAATCCTATTTCCCGATTACGAGTTGATTGTGGATATTGCGATAGCACGTCGTCAATGGCAATCGAAATAGAGGAGGAATCTTTAGCCGAAGCCGTTTGCTTCCTTTAAAAACATCCTCCACTCAGGAACGTAACGATTTTTTGTTATCCTTTCAAAAGTCTTCCTCCAGACCGGGCTCCACGGGACCCGAGTTGTACCTAGGAGCCGAGTTGAGTAATGGGTTAATTTGGATTATGGGCCAGATGTGGTTTCGCGGTGTTGTTCAAATTTTACGATACACGCGGCATTATGTTTGGGTTTTGCCGGGTTGTGGTTTGCTTTTAAGAACGGTTAGATAAGACCAAGGGCCTTTTTAAAGTTCGCGCAATAAAAGTGCTCCCTTTCTTATAAATTATATACGTTATCCTTCCGAAAGGATCAGCTTAATGCTATGGCTTAGGTGCCCGGTTTCCGACGACCATTGATATGGATAGCCTCGCGGCACGAAAAGGTTTCAACTCTCAACAGTATCAGTTTATGAAAAATAACTCTTTCCCGGTATTCTAATAAGTGTTTAAGCCGAAGGTATTTTAATTCTTGTTTTCTCTTATAAATTAATCAGAGCCAAATGCTGGATCGCTGTTTCGTATCACATTTATCATAATTAATCAATGTTTATAAAAGCTGGGACTGGGGAGCAGCATGGCGCGCCTTTGACAGGTAATTAAGGCAGCAACTACGTTTTAATTAATTTAGGATTCAAGATTGTAAATTGAACAAACAAATTGGTTGACGTATGATTTCATACGGTTTTAAGTTTTTGAAAAAGAGAAGACAAATTTTTAATAATATGAAACGTGTCAGAATTATGATATGTATTTGATAGTAAGTGCTGAATGTCACAATTTATTATTTTTTGTTTTTTAGTAAAATTAATTAACTAACTAATTCCCTTCCAAAAAATTTTAATTAACCAACTTTAATAATCTTTGGGAAGATGATACCTCCATATATGTATAAAAATATACTTTTGATTCCAATTTCAATTACACTTCTACTTTTTCAGCAAAAGTTGTAATACCTGCATAATCGACAACAAATTAAGTTATTATAGTAAAAATGGGAATTTAAATTTTCTGTTAATATTTCGATGTGGTTATCCGGAGCTCTATCCCAATTAGAGCCAATTTTTTAATAGACTGGATAACTTTATTCTTTCAAATTGGCTGAGAGGAAAAATTATTTTTCACTCCATTTGTCAAAATTTAACTGACGTACAATATTCCTATCTGCCGCATTAAGGAGCGAATAAGTTTATCCATCTGATAGCTATTTTAAATCACAGCCATGCCATGTTGATTATTGGGAAAATTTTATTCGACGATTGAAAAATTGGGCCTTAATAAGTATAAGTTATTTTTTAAATTAAAAGTAGAGTTTATATAACAATATGATCGAAAAAAATTCAGAATATAAATATTTAGATATTTCAAGAAATAAAACTCTTTAATCCTATTAATTTAATTAGTAATTAATTTTTCGGTGTTCTACATTAAATAAATACGTGTTTTGGCAAGCAAAGTTTGACAATGACGACTAATGTTTTTGTTCGTTTTTGGAGTTACTTTTGAATGCTTAAACAATAAAAATACAATCATATAACATTAATAAATTTGCGAATCAATTACGTAGAATTATCTAGTCAGTCGGATTTTAAAATCATTTCTGCTTAAAATCATCCACACATTGTACAATATTATTATAAAATATTCGGGTCCATTTGAAATAAATTTGAGTATATCAGCTACAAGTAATTTTTATTGATTTTTATTTTTTTTATATTGTCTTTCGTGTAAGTCCTCAAAAATAAATTTTTAAATAGTCCAAACAATCCTCAGAGTTATTGAGAATTCTGTTAAATATTTACAAAAACTTAATAAATATATAAAAAATAAATTTGTTTACATCATTCTTTCAATGAAAAGAGCATCCTGAAAATACATTAAATATTGATATTCTTTTAGTCAACATAACTAGTTAATTGCTTTTTGAAATATTTGACAAAGAAAGCGGTTAATTAAATTAGCTAATTTAGGTTCGAAATAATAATGGCTACTTTTGTACGCGAATAATTACTTTATTATTAATTGCTTTTCAAAACCTATTACATACATAAATTAATGCTCATTTTAATATATATAAATGAAATTTTTTTCCTCAATCACGACTAAGCAGATAAATGAGAAAAACTTCTTATTTTTGGCTGAAAATCGAAGCTATTAAATTTTTTTGTAAAACTTTACAACTTCCAAAAATCATTGAAGACTATTATAAATATTAGATATGATGAGTGAAACAAGGCAGTTTTACGCATGTGATGATTGTGACTTGCATCTTTCTATTTGCCGGCAACCTTGAAGTGTGGAATGAATTAAGCAACTATTACTCTAATCTAAAATATATTCCACAAACTTTCGGTTATCATAAAATTAATGTTCATTGTTTGAAACTGAAATAAAACTTGATAAAACATTCACAAAGTTATTAACGCAAATTGTCGAAAATTATATAAATTTGAAGCAATATAAAATTCCAATAAATTTTTATTGTTTAATGGCCAGTATTAAAATAATCTCTAAATATACAATACTTCGATGGTTTTAATCTAAAAGGTGACAAATGATACTATCTAAAATCGACTAGTTAAGCTGTCGATCGAAGTTTGTTTATTTAAATTCTTAAAGAATATTTACTGAAAAATGAGGAAGAAAAAGGAGTATTTCGTAAGACAGCGGAATACTTTGGGTTTTTTTTTCTTTTTCAATAAGACATCTCTGCAATTCCTCATGACATCTTTATTGCAACGGAAGGATGGTGGCGGGATGAGGTCAATCGGCTGAATCGATTGCAATTGGAACGACAACGACTAAGCAAGTGGGTGTATTTTTGCTCCTATCTCTTGGGAACGGTGCACTGTTGGCATTCTTCCATCTCGGGCGTGAAATCCTCAATCTGAATTGTCGTCTCGAAGAAATTGTACTTAAGATGCACTGCGTTGGTTGCCTGCTGCAGGATTTCCCGAGGGTTGGCACCAGCCCCTGCAAGAAAAAAAATAAGAAAGCAAAATAAAAATACAATGAAAAGGACATTTTATTTTATTTGCAAGCGGTGAAACAGCCTCAATTGAGTGGGGAGCAGCATCTTAATTGGATAAACAATCACAGAAATTTTGTGCAAAATTTGCCCTTATCCTATCCTAGGCTAGGCGCATAGTGGAAGGAGTTCATTAAGCTGTCCGAAGTTGGGGGAGGAGGGATAGGGGAAGGCGAAGTGATAGCTCCTTTGCATTTTAATGTGACGAAGACAAGATTAATTTTATAGCGCCACTATCGAAGTGTCCGCTCTCTTCGAGCACAGCCTTTTAAAGTTTAATGTAATCGCCCGTATCTCCCTTTTCTCGTTGTTTCTGAGAATTTTTATTGTCCCAACTGGAAGAGCTTACTCTTAGTTGGCTCGTTTTGGCCCTAAGCCACTGCTATAAAACGTAATCAAGGAAAGGGGAGTTGTCACTGGATCCATTCTGCTCCAGCGACGCCAACTCGACGCCGCGACGCCCTAGAGCTGAACATATGTGTTCATATGCATACACATATGTGTTCATATACATACACTTGTATGTGCAATAAAATGAAAATTGGTAAACTCATTGCAAGTGTTAAATTTAGAGTTCCCGTGGGAGACCCGACAACCTGTGCAAATACAAGTTTGTCATGCGGCTCGTACCTCCCAAGCGGAGCCGGCCCATCCAGCTGGCGGTTATTACCATCCCGGTTATTAATAATTGATTTCTGGCGCTTATTAACTAAAAGAGCACTTTCGTTTGATCGCTGCAGATTAGGGCGCATAGCTCCAAAGTCCCTTTGCTAAGTTCCATTTGTACAAAGTTCGGAACTAAAGGCCTGGAAAAGACAGGAGTTATTGCATGCATATTTAACTGCACCAGAAATTCCCCGGCCTGCTAATGACGACCTAAATGCACACCATTCGGTGAGTTCGACATTAATTTCAAGTTTGTTAAGCATTTTATGAAATGGGGCGTTGTAAATTTTGATGGTGTGGAGGTGCCTGAATTATAAAGACTTTCGGAGGAACAACCTCTTAATGGAAAACCTCATATTCATATTAAGTAGCGTGTAAGGGACCAGATTGCGGCTTTTGAATGAATGCTCGTTCCAAGTTCAAATGTTTTAATTGCTCAACTGCTTACCTAAGTTTTGATTGCTTCCGCATGTTCCGCTCATGGGGATTCTAATCGATAAACTTTTGTTAATTAAACACATATTTAAATTAACCATCTCGGTTAAAATTTGGGTTACAAATAATATTTGTAATTCATTTCGGTGTGCATAATATTTGCATTTGTATTCAAAAATATTTAGTTTGAAACTTGATATTGCCTCAAACGCTTTTTACTACTGTATTAAATGAATAAATATACCTTAATTCCAAAATATATCTGAATATACCAAAACCCAAAAAACGATTTATGTAAATCATAGCCACGTAGCCAGACTAGTTGTTTGGGAATTAAAACCCCTTTCTCCGAAATTTGTTAAGTTAAAATAAGGATCTATCTTTTAACTTAGTTAGGTATAATTTAACTTGTTAATCAACACGACCGTAAACCCCTGCCAGTAGTCTTAGAAATTTGACTTTACATTTAAAACATGGGAAAAAATAACTACTCTAAAAAGAGGGCCGTAGCTAGAGGTTCTGGGTTCCCGGGCCAGTAAGTGACTGAAGAGCCCCTTATCTTCCAAATTACGTTTAGTAAACCTTTTTAACGTGCGAAACGTTTATAGGAAAACTAGCGAATTCGAATGTAATCGTAATCTTTGGGCACTTTTGAAATCAGAATCGGACAAAACATACATATTTTAACTTTTCACACTAAAAGTAAAATATAAATTTTACGGAGTTACAATGGGACTATTGTAAAATCAAATGCAATAAGATATTCAAATACAATCATAATCACGCATAAATCTATAATTTGCATAAAAAATTGCAAAGTTTATCTTAAATGACATTATTGAAATAATAATAATAGTAGTAAACATATGTATTGTAAAGAAAATAGAAGATTTTTAGATTTTATAAAACAAAATATTGCATGTACTTCTGTTTCCTAACTTTGTTAAAAGTAAACTTATTTATTATAATACTTTATCAAAATTAATTTATTAAGGTCTATCTTTTTCAATAGAAAGCAAAACTAGATTGCTTAGTCTTTCCTGTCCCATTACGCTGAATACGTAATTTTTAATTAACTTTAGTTTTGGGAATGAACATTCGGTCATAGGTACTCAATTGGCAGAAAACATTTTATATGTGCAGCCCGATGTGTTAAAAAATTCGATTATTTTATTGCATTTTCTATTAGTAAATCATCTCAAGAATATCTCTACAAAATTTCATAAAGATTATTATTTTAAAAATTATAGGCATATAGCGCGCGCTACCCAAAATGAAGAGCTTGTTTATTTTAAGTTGCATTTGTTAATTTTAAGTTGATTATTTTATTTTACTTAATGTTTAATAAGCGAAATAAATAAACTAAACTAAAACTTTAAACGCGAATTACTTTAAACTATGTTATGTTTTTTTTTAAAGTACAATTCCCGTAGTCACGACAACTCAAAAATTGTTTATGCGATTGATTTCAAACTTTGTGTGACTGTTTGTTATGATAAAGAGAAGGGCCTGAATGAAGAGTTTTTGATTTCGCTAAATGTTTTTTTTTATTGGAAAAAAAACTCAAAATTTTAACTCTTCAAGAAATTAATTTCTCGATAAAAATTGTTCAGTCAGGCTCTTCATAAGATGGTAAAAGTAACATAATCTACTTGGGTTTTGATTTCAGATATGTCGTTAAGGAACAATATTCCACCAATGCAAGTGATGATGAAAAAATACATCTCTGGAAATTGGCTGTATTCCGGCAAATTGTAAATTTATTTTTCAATACAAAAATTTTTAAAAATTACTTTAGGACATGTTCTTTCGAAAACCACAATAGGATTTTTGTCAATTATTTAACATATGCTGCAAAAAAATTATGGAAATCACGTCAATTTTATTAGGTGGGGCCGTAATATAATTCCTTAAATAAAAGCCAAAAATAGATTCCTTGTTCGGGGGGCCCCTATGCTCGGGAGCCCGGGAGACTGCTCTGGCTGCCTTATCCCCAATATCCTAATATTTTCCTTCACATGTATAATAGTAAATTTCAATTTTAAATAATTTTATATTACCGACTATTTTGATTTAATTTGTTTAATCAATTTTCAAACCCTTTCACAGAATTTAGCAACTTAGTCCGGAAATGAAATTTTGAAAAGAAAAAATAAAAGGATTTAAAAAA
The DNA here is from genome assembly GCA_963920795.1 of Eutolmus rufibarbis. Taxonomy (NCBI): domain Eukaryota; kingdom Metazoa; phylum Arthropoda; class Insecta; order Diptera; family Asilidae; genus Eutolmus; species Eutolmus rufibarbis. Next base: position 30,820,700 of record OY987207.1, read on the forward strand.
AATGAATCTAAGTTTATTTTTCCTGGTTTCAGAATGTCTTTAATAAACTACCTATATGTAATCTAGTTTTATATGACCACAGACGTAAAATGCATAAACGTTCATGTAATCTGGAAATTCAAAAGTAAATTGAGACCATTTGTGAAAACTAAGCTTAACATTTTCTTATTATGTACAAGTTCTGCAATTATAACTAAATACAAAATTAGAGAAGCAAAGAATTTTCATTCAAAAGTTTTACAAATGTCTATGTGTTATCTCCAGCACTAGAACTCGTAATAACTAACAATTAGTATCAGATACAAAGTAAGTTTCATTTGAATTTCGTCACTCCATATGTTTGAGTTAAGTATTTAATTTTAAGTGTCAAAACATACCATATTTTTTTCATCTTTTCGTCTTACCTTACCACAAAAATTGTGTAATCAATAATATAATTAGTTGCATCCTCACTAGACCACTATGAGACAATTTTACAAAGTGTTAATTCAAAAAGAATACATAAAAACAAAGACAAACAGATGTTATACATCGAATTTATGCTGTCACAAATTCCACAAACAAATGGCGTTCGTAGCCTTAAAACCGACCTTTTATAAGCATAAAGACAATTTCGAGCTTCTTTGAATAACTTTAACACAACAAAGGAGAGAATAACAGAAAATAAAATATAAATATGTCATAAACTTGGAAGTTGAAAGAAAATATATGTATGTATGTGTGTTCTTTCAAAGCTTTGTCAATTTATTCCATTGAGCATATAATTTTCCTTTATTTTTTTTGAACATGCAGCATATATTGGCCGAAAGGCATATTTGGGTGCTATAAGAGAGATATTGAGAGAAAAATGTAAGGACATGTGACTCATATGCCATACAACGCAAGTATCGGTGAGTGGAAAATCATTGTAGGATTTGGATAGTATTCACGTAAGAATTAAATACACAAAACCGTTTTAATGCTCATCTCATTTCGTCTTTATAATTATGTATTGCCATATGTGGTAAACATTTTCGCTAGCTAGAAAGCATCAACCGTATTTTGAATCTGATGATGACTTCAGTTCCACATCATTATTTCTTAATTTCTTCTGTTATCATGTTTACGAAGCGATGCATAAAAGATATAAAAGTATCCCTTAATATTTAGTAAACATTTACTGCGTTTTTGTGAAAAGTTAAGTCGTGGTTAAGTAGAAGTTCAGTCGTTTGATCCAGCTTTACTAAACGAAAGACGTCGGATTCAGTATTACCTTTCTGAAATGGCGTCTAGCAGAGTGTTTTGGAGCGATGACGAAACTACAATAAATTATTGTTAAGGAAATAATTACTGAAATTTTCATTCAAAAGCACAAATACATATATCAACATATGTCTAACTAACCCGATTACTTATTGTAGAAACGCGCTGGTTTAAGTTCAGTGCTTTAAAACTCAACCCTGTTCATGTCATTGAAGTAATAGTAGTATTGAAGTAAAGATTTTCGGAAAACAAAATGCTTTGCACCTCAATTAAATGCTCGCAAGGAACCTTATAAGATTAAAGCAAAGAATTTATGCGAACTTGCACGCTTTCACAAGTGTTTCAGTAACTAAAATTTTAAGGGATTAAGGTACACAATTATTTGTTCACAAATTATGGTTATAAATAACAAACATTTGTTAAAACAGTGTACCAAAACCACAAAAGCACAAAATCACTCAATAGTAAACCTGAATACAATACTATTCTACTATTTCTACTGTGAAAAAAAAAAAAAACTCAGAGGTATCTTGCAAATTAAAACAATACGACTCAATATTATCAAAATATATGTCAAAAATAAGATAGTCAAAAATTTAATGTGGTTTTAACACTTTTAGCAAAATTAAAAAAAAACTTTCTTTTAAAATGTCTGAAAAGGAAGAAGAGATCCAAAAACGTTTTGTTGAAGAAATTCAAAAAGTAGAAACTGAAATGAGACAAGTTCAACAGACGTTGATTTCATCTGCTGCAAGATTAGTTCAAGGCACTAAAGATCACCCTAAAAAACATTCGGAAGGTTTTAACAATAAAGCTCGCACAAGTTTGGTTCGAGAAGGTTTCCCGGTTACCCACTGTGAAAAGGAAGGTTTAGACAAGAAAATCAGACTTGAGTACGACATAAAGTCTTTCAGGCCTGAAGATGTCAATGTGGTAATGGCTGGGAATAAATTAACAGTTCAAGCTGACCAAGAAGAAATGTCGGACGGTTTTACATTTTTGCGTAAATATAGCGAAGGATTTGAGTTTCCGGAAGAAATCGATCCTAAAACTATAAAAATTGACATCAATCCCGAAGGAATTCTTGTTGTTGAAGCTGATTCTTTATCTGCAGCTAAAAATCATTCAGAAAATTAATATGCAACTTGAATTTTGTTAAAATTAAATATTTGGCTGCAAAAGTTTATTTCTTTTTAAATGCTTTTATTTATCTTGGGTTGCATGGATCAAATCTTGCAACACAAAATTTGTATACCAATTTTACCAATTATTTATCTTACCAAAAGTTATAAAACTTTGCACATATGTTTAACTTCGAAGGTAATACAATGTGGTCGTGTTTATAGGTGGATTCCACCCACGCATACTTCGCTATTTTTATTTCAAAAGCAAATTGGGAAAACGAATTAGCAATTAAATGGGTCTAAATATGTGTGCTGGGCAAATTAATCACCCTACGTTTTATATAATAAGTATATTTGAACCAAAGAAGCAAGAATCAGTCAGTAATTTGAGTTATCAATCATTTTGTATAATAGCTATCAATAATAAGTGTTATTGTTCGTTTTTATTTAATTGGATGAATGTTGCGTGTAGATATTACTTAAATTAGGCATATAAGCCAACGAAAGCCTGTTAATATTCCTCTGATAAGAATTTTAAAAGTTGATCGATATCGACAACTCGTATTTCACACCCAATAAAACAAATTGCGAAATAATGGTATATTTCAGTACCAATAAAAATCATATAATCAAAAGAAAAATGCGAAATAATGGTTAAGCGGTAATTAATCAATAAATGTTCGTAGGAACTGAGCCAGTGACGGACTTATTTTTTCGATTTTCAAATTATACGTTTACAAGATAATTTAATTCATATATAAATGAAATTTTGCATGTAAATGATTCAAACTTGAAAAAGTGGTCTTATTTTATAATAAATATAACATTCGCACATTAACTTAACCCAAAAGTAAATCAATTTGATCCTTTAGCAAATGAGTTTAAATTAAACTAAACACAAATATATTTGACCCATTTGCAAATAAATTTGATCTAAACGCAAATATATTTAACCCTATAAGAGTTTTGAAAGCATTTCATAAATTGTGAAAAGATTAAATTTATTTGCGTTTGAGGATAAACTATTTGTAAATGGATTAAATATATTTGCGTTTTGGGTAAATCTATATGTGAATGGTTTAAATATATTTGTGAAGGTGTTAAGTTTGTTCGCGCATGGGTTAAATATATTTGCGTTTAGATCAAATTTATTTGCAAATTGGTCAAATATATTTGTGTTTAGTTTAATTTAAACTCATTTGCTAAAAGATCAAATTGATTTATTTTTGGGTTAAGTCAATTTTCAAAGTTGCTTGCAATATGCAATATGAAATATGCGGAATTACTAGATTTGCTTGCTAATTACTAGCTTGTCTTTCTGAGTAGCATTTTCTTAGGGCTAGGACTCTGGAGCGGATCAGAGTGCATTCCAGTTTGCAGTAGTGATCTGTGCTATATTTTACTTAATCTGATCCGGATAGGTAGTTTCTTACCTCGGGGGAGTATCCCTCACCGCGTGTGACCATAGTGTAAGTTTTATATATATTTATCGGGTTATTTGTTTATATTTTAAATGTGTATCGAGTCTAAGAATGATTGCAATGTTATTTTTTTCCTGGGAATTTTCGTATATCCTGATATTGCCATTTTATCCTTTAAAGTGTGCCCGATTTCTGAACTGAATTTTGTCGATAAAACTTGTTTTTTATAAAGTTTTAACTTTATTTATCAATATCTCGAATATTTATTATTTTTCAGTATTTTTAATGGTCTATCCTTCTTTTGTATTATTCAAAGTTTTATTTAAAGAAAAAAAAAAGTTTTATTATATTTTTTCAATTCAAACCGGAGCTATAACTGTTTTAAAAATATTTTTAAACCCTAATACAAAATGTCCTGTTTGAACTAAACCTGCACTGAAGTCAATAACTTCATTTTTATTTGCCTTAATTCAACAGCCTGATTCGGTCCTAATTTAATAGTGTAATCCGGACCGGATAATTTCAGGCATTACATCCGGCATCAGAGCCTGAGAATTCTTCCTGCCCCATCAGTATAAGAGAAAATCGGATTCGGACCTAATTCTAACCTTAAGAAAATGCTACTTGTGGGTTATTTATTTCTCGTAAGAGATTCTCAATAACGTCTACGAAACCTTACTATGCGTATTCAAATTGGCTTTTATTTACACACAAATAGCTAAAAATCAAAGAAGAAGACAATCTATATTACATTATTATATCTAACATCGTTCTAAATCCACCATGTTGGCGGCTTTCCTTGTTTCTTAACAACCCCCTTGATATGGGTATCATATAAAAAGGTTTGACGAGTAGAACAATCTACGTTTCGTGATTCCAATATGGTGGACGCTCTAAGATAGCGGATTAGCTTCTTTTTTTTCAAAACCCTTTAATAAGGGTATCAAATGGATGGGTTTGACGAGTAGAGTGCGTTTAGTTGTGTGACGTCATTAAAATTAAAACTTAAATTACCAAAATAAGTATTACACCCAACGTGAAGGTGTGAATAGCGTTTTCTACTGTTCAGTGCATTTTAGTTTTAAAAGAAAACCATTGTCTTTTTTTAAATTTATAGTTATTTGATAATGATGTTAGTTTGATGGTTAAATATTAATAGTAAAAGTAGGATAATACTTACTAATAGCTAAGTGTACGGCGAGGGCAATTTTGTTTATACTAAGGGCCCATATTCTGAGATTATGTACACGCTCCACACCCTCAATTCCCTGGAATATCTCCATTACCTCGGTGTATTGCAAGTATGACGGTGTGCCCTCCATCAAGACCTGTCAGAAGATAAAAATGAATTGATGCCCTTTTCCTGTAGGTCAAAAAGGAACAAAATCCAATTTCAGTGTCCCTTACCAAAAGTGCGTCCTTCATTATGCTGAAAGTCGTGTAGAGGACAATGACGGAGAATACGAACGTGCAGATTGGGTCCGCAATGGCCCACTCCGGCTTGAAGTAGATGACGAGGGCGGCCACAAACACCCCGACGCTCTGAAGTGCATCCCCCAAGACGTGGATGAATGCAGCACGCACGTTGATATTTTCGGTGGGAGCCCCCACCGTGACAAGTTCCCGACTCTGGGTTGCATCTTCCGTCCGGGTTTGACCATTAGGACTGCCACTTTGGCTGGCTTCGGGACGGCTATCTTCGTTCTGGGAAGCCGATTTCGTGGGACCCAGCCCACCTGACATGCGAGCATCTCCTGTTGACTTGGAGCTCCGGCGGGAGGTGGTGCCGTCCTTTTTGGTGGCTGAAGTGGTTTCGTCCTTTGATTTACCGCCGTGGGAATGGCCATGGCCGTGCCCGTGATGGAGCTGGAACCCCATTCTGTGTATAGAAGAAAAGTTTTCAAATTAATTTCGAGGATTTAAAATAGAATTTCAGAGACACTGCAGACACTACGAGTGGATGATTTTGTTCTTTATTGCCTTCGGTTCAGGTTTCGGCCGGACTGGATCGTTCCCGGGCTCGTCAGACGGCCGGACGGCCATCGGAATGGGGGTGCTTTTCAAGAAAAATTCTCAACTGCTTAAGTGAGCAGCGAGCACTTTGTCTCGAATTCCGCAAAACATTGCTTTGCCGGAATTGTTCCATTAGCACGCGCTTTTTATTCCCCTGCAGTGAAAATAAATCCGGATATAAAGCAAACAAGAGAGTGACCATTATCATATATTAGCGACCATTCGCTAAAAATAGGTTTACAGAGTGCTCGTAAAGATCTTGAAAGTGATAGCATTCCTTGCAAGCGGGCACAACTCTCAGCCTTTCAATTTTTTACGACTTGGAAGTCCACCGTAAAGTCACAAAATAAGAAAGAGGTTTTCGAGCTCGTTTTGGGAATTCGTGAAAATCTTTGTCAGATGGAGTGGAAGTTTTATTGACGTCGAATTCTGCAGGGTGCCTACATACATTTTATTGACTTGTAAACGTATGTCACTTTCGATTCCGGGGTAGGTGCACAGGAATAGGCTCCAAAGGAAGTACAAATTGATAACGTTTTGTTATTATGACGGTTATAAAAAATCGAAACGATCTTAGCCCACTGCTCCCGAATCAGTTGAGCTAGTAGAAGGAGGCCCATAAATAAATGCAATCATTTTTATGACAGAGAGCGGCTTCATGCATGTAAAACAAGATAAGACGCACTTTGATTAACTGCTCCAAGGAAGTAAACCTCATGAGTTTTTTATGTCCGAAACTCCGCTTTAAAAGGGCTTCATTGCACTCAACTTTCCTCTTTCAACCCAAATTTAAGAGTATTCGAACTGAACGCAATCACATATGTATTTATATTTTTAGAACTTTTTCCCGTACTGGACAACTCCACACTAAATATTATTATCTAATGGTCTAAAACAAGCTAGGAAAACACAATACCTACCTAATAAATAACATAGGCTTTATCTAGCTTCCAAAATCCATACTCAAAAAGGACGATGGGTACAATTTTATGGCGTTGCACTCACTTCCGAAATATAAATATTTTGAAGCTTAAACAAAAAGTTCTATCTATGTCGTAAAGACTGACATAGGTTCCCCGGCATTATTTGGTGGTAGCCGCGACAAAATTGCATGATATAATAGATATAATGGTTTCTGGAATTTCGTCATTATCTAACAAAAATCAACATATGTATTAATTCTTATTAATGATATTTCTTTTTCACACTCCTAATGGCCTTTAAGCTGGGTATCAAACTTGAGTCTTATAGATTCTCACTCCAGAGATGTGAGCGCCACTTTAATAGATCCGAATAATTTATTCTTTCTCTTAAAAGCATTTACTCATCAAAATTTTATTTTATGAGGACAATCTTCCGAGGTTTATTTGTACTCAATATTAACGGCTAACACATTACATTTTAAATTGGTAATTTCAAAGTTAATCACTCAATTTCAGGTGAAGCTCCACTTAAAAATAGTTATGTAATAATCTTTACACATATTCTTAAAATGTTTATTTTTTTTTTATCTTTCTAGAAAATTTTTAATAAAAACGGCAGAGTTTTTGAATAGAACCGACAGAGTTATGCACTCTAAAAGTTTAATGCAAAATCTTAGAAAAAGATATTAATGTTCAAATTTGAATGAAAATAAAACCACTAATTGATTATTTAAAACATAAAACTGAAATATATTTGTTATTTTATTATTAATCGATGTTCGCCATGGAAACAACTATTAATACTAATAAAAACGTTATTCTGTCCTCTCATCATTGCCTTTCACTCATTTTTTTAGATATTCTGACCAAACCATAAGAGTTATCTTGATGAATCAAAAAAATGCTCTGTAAGTCGATAATTAAGAATTAAAATGCATTTCAATTCAATATTTGGCTGAATATGCAAATGGGTTAAACAGGAGGTTTTTTAAGATATCTCAACAAAATAAAAAGCGAAATGTAGCTCCTAATTAGCTTTATCCATCGAGGTATAAATGGAAACATTATTAGCCTTTTTTAAAAATGTCAAGAGTAACATATTAATGTTTTTAACCTTCCATTTGGATCATAAGAATTTGAATTTCGTATAAAGTGCCAATTGAATGTAATTCCAATGAATTTTGATAGTTATGATTGTGGTTTGATGGTCGAATTTCGACCGCAAGCGATACTAGTGAGAACTAGTAGAACGAAATATGTAGAAATAATTTTACTTTTTTAACATATAATTTTAACACGTTCTCCATATATGTAAATCCCAAAGTGTTGGTGTTGTTCGTGTTTTAATTTTTGCCGGTCGAAAGATTTAAAATACCTACACTTCTTTGTATGTTTACACCCACAAACAAATTTTGAGCTTTTTGCATTTTTAATTAATTTATCCTACCATTACTTAAGCTAAAAGTTTGAAACGAAGTTTTTATGAACCATTCCTAACTATCTTTATTTTTTATTTTTATTCTCGGATATTAACCATTCTTGACTTTTTCGCATTTATAACCGACATGGTAAGTTGTTTAATTAGAAGAACTGAATTTAAATTTTTAGTGTTGCAAATAATTTGACACTAAGTTGCAAACAAATGTTAGCACTTTCGCAGACAAAAGTGTCAAAAACAACAATTTGGGGAACGTCTGCTTTTCAGCACCTTGACTGCCATAAAAACACGAACGTAATTTGCAAAACACAATTGGACATCTCTAAGCGTGAGCTTTAATATTGCATCCCTATTAAATGGTGTTATAATTTAACCCTTAGCTTCCACACTTTCCCAGAATTGCATAGCTAAGTATTTGAAAAAATATGATGCTGAGTAAAAGTAAAAATTTAAAAACTCACAGAAAATCGAAAAAATTACTTTTTGTTAAACAAATCATAAACATTTATATTTTTAATTTATAAAATTATATTCCTCCTAACTATAGAGGTCACGGGCTTAAATTAAAGCTTCAAAAAAGTGGGGTGACTTCTACCCCACAGTAGAAGCTTTATTTATCTAAAATAATCTTTGGTGACGTTTTTGTGACGCTTTGGACAGCATTTTTTGCTACGGGATGTTTAAACATTCAATTTATGTCTTCAAAAATGAAGAGTACTGATATATCCAAATGTACTCCAGAATAGCTTAATCTAATTTCTGGGAGACAATTCGGAAGAACAAAGGGTTTTTCAACAGGACAATGCTAGAATTAATATCAGTGGTGAAACATAGGGTTGGTTCAGAACTAATTCTGTTAAGTAATGGATTGGCCAGCATATTCCCCGACTCCAACCCAATAGATTTCTGTTAGGCGAGTATATTCTGGAAATCACCAATATCAGCCAATTAAAGATTTGAGAAGAAATTACTGAATGTTGCGCCAAAGTAGCCTGGTTTATCATTTACTTGCTGTTACTAACCACATATGTAATTTCTATATCTGATTATTGATCAAGTGACTTTCGAAACAAAAATGTAATTCAACAATTAATTTATTTAGTTTTTGAAGAAACTTGTTCATAGAAATATTGACTAAAATCAATAAAAAATATATTCTTATTTTTAAAGAAATTTTTTTCTTTTTAATCTTGCAATTAACAATTTCGCCACACTGAACAATGACAAAAACTTGAACCCGAGGTACTGAAGGAATTGGTAGACTCAGTGAAAAAAAGAATATTTGATTTAATATAATAAATTAATTATTAACTTCTTGTTATATGCAAATTTGGTGAAATAAACATTTTATTTTGTTAAACATTTTGTCTCGGTTATAATTATGAAAGAAACAGAAAACCGTTCTCATATTCGACGAAAAATAATTTCACCTCTAAGTCCATAATCCTCAAAAATTAAATTCATAACGCTAATTTGTTTCTAAACAGAATTAATTAAAAATTATTGGATGGATTATAATATAAAATAATATGAAACAAAGTGTATATTTTTAAATTTTAATACTATATAAACCTAGCCTTTTTTAGGGTTCCGTACGTCCGAATAAAAAAACGAAACCCTAATAGGATCACTCGTGTGTCCGTCTGTCGGTCCGTCACAGTCAATTATCTCCGAATCTACTAGACCGATTAAGTTGAAATTTGGTACACATATCAATTTCTGTGACGCAAACGCAGAGGTGTGACGTGAATAGACGAAGTCTGTATATGGGGGTCACTTTTGAGGGGCAAGATGGACAATTAAAAAAAAAATTTTTGCAAACTGCATCGTGTGACATATCAAATGAAAGGGCTTGTTGTGAGGATCTCAAATATATTTTTTTGTAATTTTAAAATAAATAGTTTCCAAGTTATTCAAGAAAATAGACGAAAATTGACCATTCCTCCCCCCCCCCCCCCCCCCCCCCCCTTATCGACGAAACTACTGAACCTAAAATTTTGAAAAAAATACAAAAAATAGTTCTTTACTTATAGATTACAGGAAAACCTATAAGAAGTCTATGCTCTTAAAATAACATGATAAATCTTTCAATATTGTGCGTACAAATTTACATTTGCAGTTGGAATGTATGGGAGAACATGTTTTTCAACTACAATGTTAAGTTTGTTCTTGCTTTTCTATGATTCAAAATTAATAGATAATTATAAAGTATAACGATACGGAACCCTCAAGGCGTGAGTTCTACTCGCACTTGTCCATCTTTTTTTTTATTACATGAAGCAGCTCCAGCATCACCTCTCAGGAATTTTTGAAAGACAAACCTCAAAAAATTCAAATAACGTCGATGTGCAGTGATACTGAATTCATAATTAGAGAATGCCAACAGCATTCAATTAAGTCTGTTTTCCTAACGCCGATCCTATGGGATAGGGTATGATGAATCGGGGGTTGACTATAAATTGTTAGTAATACAAACAGACGCATTACACCAATCGAGCTGTATCTAGCGATTGAAATAGTCCGCAAGCCCTTCTGAATAATTTTTTATTCATTTATTTGTGTCTGACGACGAGGAAGGCCCTATTTTTTTGCTGAAAGGCACACAACTGGTATGCGAGGATAAACGATCCCGCCACGAAATCCGGGAACTCGATGTACTATGCAAAAATGCAAATCCTTGCCATCCGTGGCTCTGTTCCCTGTGTCAGCCGATGTGTCCGTTGCCTCCTGATTTATATACATGAGGACCCAGCTGAGCATTTTGTTCATTTTGCGGTCAACAAGGCGCCGTCAGTTGCTCCACTGTAACTAAAGCGAGTGGGCAGTAACCGACTTTTTTACTTTGTCGCCACAGTCGAATGGGTCCATGATTCTTTTCCTTCCTTGCTGAATTTTCTAGAATTCGATAGGCACTCACTTCCCGCGAGGAGAAACAGAATCATTCAAAATGCTGTGCAAGCCCACCACCACCACGAGCAGTCAACACAAAATTCGTGGGGCCAATTTAAAGCGAAACGAGCAGGTTCCAATGGACCGGAGTAAATCAATTGCGATTCCTGTGACTAGTTTACAGGTCCAGGAGCGCCTAATCGAACAGAACTGTCGCTGCCCGCCGCCCTGGAGATGTTCGTATATCCCTTAAGCCTTCGACTCAAGACGCTAACGCTGCTAAACAAATAAATTCAATTTCGGAAGACTTTGGCTGAGTTTGTTTTCTGTTTTCTGTTGTCATATGTGAAAATTGGCCATCGTCCGAGCCGGCGGCGGCAGCTAACCAATTCATTGGAATCCTTTTGTAAATATTTTTAGTGACTTTCTAGTTTGCACTTTCGTACAGACACTCGAGTTCGAACCGCTTCAGGTTTTGGGTGCCTTGGACCCTCCTAATTGAACTTGTGGTTTTTTCTGTTTGCCACTTTAACCTGGTCCTCAGAGCCTTCCCTTTAGGAGGGAAGCAAGGGATTCGTGGTTCAGCACGAATCTATGAAGGTTGGCTCTGGAACGTGAGCTCTACATTTATTTCCCGTGTGTTTTTTCACGTGTTTAAATAAACCAGCCCAACTCTTCTTCGGTATCTGGCGGTGTTGGAGCTGGCTTAGATGGATCTTACTATGGCCGAAGCCTACCCAAAAACCAGATCTGTCCCCCTGAGGCGCCTGGATTTTTACGTTGTCAGCAAAGCCCTTTCGTTGCTTTGTGGCAAGTATTTGATTACGTGTGGAAGTGTTAAATTGGTCAGGACTTTTTTCTCATCTGTTTGCCAGGATGATGAGAAAGCCTTCTGTGCCAGGGGCCCTCGGCAAATAAGCCCACTCATGGAGATCCAAGAAAAAGCGTACGGACCTACATATGTGGCACAGATGACATCTCAGATTATTTTTTTGGTGAAAGCGATAAATGTTTGAGAAAACTGGTAAATTTACTTCTTGTGTGGTCCCTCTTAAACGAGAGGTGAATAAATAGGAAAAGTTCGTTAGGCAGTTTGCTATTTCTATTATAGTTTCGCTTGAATCATTTTTCTATTGCAGAAGTATTAATTATGGAATTTGAAAATCAACATGAATATTCTTGGTTTTTTTGGTTATTTTCAAATTTTTGGAACACTCTGTAAACAAGAACATGAGAGTAAAATAAAAATCCTGTAATATAAAGAAATGCCTATCCTACAAAAACAAGATAAAGGTATTGTCCTTGCACTACGCAAGAATATCGAATATTGTCCTTAAGGTGGGATAACACTTTAAAATTTTCAAAAAAAAACCATTTATTTTCTTAAATGTACATATACCTATTTGAATCCTCTTTAATAAGGTTCCGAAGGTAAAAAAAATGAATTGAAGTATTTTCGGCATAAATGTTCAAAATTTCATAACTTAGGGATCACCTGTTCGGATTTTCGATATTTTGATTTTCTGTTTTTAACGGCTGAAAAACAATTCGAAAATGTTCATAATTTTACCTCAAAGGTATTATAAAAATATATATACTATCATTACTATATATATTATAAAAATGTAGCAACTGGAAATTCGAAGCCCCAGACTGTCAATGCAATAGGCCATGTTTTAGGACGCACCCTAATTTCGGAGCACATAACTTTTGACGTTATTAATAAAATTGTTAAAACAAATATAGTATGACAATCGCAAAAATAGCCTTGTTTTTTACCTTTTTAAGTGTTACTACCCCTTAAGTATGTGATTCATTTGTGTAGCATTGTAATAGAGTTTATCTTTAACATAGCCCAAAAGAAGTAAATTTAGAGGTGTTAAACCTGACAATTTTAATGTCAATTGATGTCTTCAAAACTTCTGAAGCAGTGACTCGATTGTTTCACGAGTTGTGTAGCACGTAGCGCTATCTTGCTAAAAATAAATTAAATACAATCCAAGTCCACTGCATCATTTATAGTCGTTAAATAATCAGATAATATAATTCGGCCACGCAATACGGTGAGAACAGCTTTATTTTCAAAACACGATGGTTCAATCACCCCACCAGATTAAAAACCGTACCAAACAGTCAATGATTGTGGATGGAGAAGTTTTCGACAATTTCTCTTAGATTTTCACAAGCCTTAGATAAGAAAATGTTTGTTTACATAGCCAAAGAGGTGAAGGTGATGTGATTTGTATGTGTAATTATTTTTGCCTGTCAAGTGATAAGGACTATATTTAAAATAATCCTATAGATAATCGTTAAATTAAAAGTATGTACAACACTAAATATTTTGTTATTCTAGGCTGCATTTTACCATAATCTCTTTGATATTACAGGTGAAATAGTTCTAAGTCGAATAACTTATTTTCAGAAGGATACAGTCTGTTAACCAGTAGGTATTCCTATACCTTAATTAGTTTACTACTATTTTTGGATTAGTCTTTAGTTTGTTCTGCCGCGAATAAAATAAACATATTTGGCATATGTGATTTCACTACAAAACTTAATCGTACCCAATTATTTCGGATTCATTTGGTAATAAACATGACCCCTTTTCATTTAGGTAATTTACAACGTACTCTTCAAATATTGCTTTGTAAATAGAGATAAAGTAGAAGGCTTTAAAAAATTAAAGCAGCACTCAAACCATAAACTTTTACCATCAACACACGCACAACAAACAATTAAATCATTCAGAAGTGATTTAAAATTTTAATCCTAAGCACTTTACGGTAGCATGTCCTAATTCTGGCACGAACTAACTTTACCCATCTCTGGCATAACAAATAGCCGCCATTATTTTGAAACTTTTTCCTCCTCGAAATTTGCAAACAGTGCAGGTAAATACCAAAAATATAATAAAGTTGGCTTTTAGTTGGGGCACCTGATCGCCATAATTTCCCCGGTACCGAACTACGCCTGTGGTATAAACCACCTTAAAATGTTCTAGGGGGCTTGTTCTGACGGACAGGTTCACATTAAGCCACCCGTAGGCTGCCCGGTTCCAAATAAATTTAAGAAATGAAATGGATTACGGCAATAAATCTTTTGAAACCTTGCGCAAGTTTGAATTTTAGTTGAGCAACTATTGAGATAGAGGAGCGTCCCGGAAAGCCTATACCCGAACTCCGGTTGTCCCGCCCACGGATAGCGCCCGTGGTCCTTTCCGCTGGGCAAACTTTTGCCAACCTATCTATAAAAGTCAACAAGTCAACATAAGGACGAATAAATCAAACGTGTCTCTGTTGGAACATAACAAAATCTCGAGAATACATATTACAGAAACGAAGATTCTGGCGGGCGAACATTTCCCTCGAAGAATATCCTGAAAAAGTCATTTTAGGAAGATCTCAGGACGAAATGGCGCCAGCAGAAAGGACATCGAATGTATTGATGCATACCGGCGTAAGAAAGTCTTGCCGAAACATTCAATTTATCGCCACTTCCGTCGGTGCCACTTTTTTCATTTGTGCTGTCGACTCGGTCGCCTGCCTCTGTACGTTCACTTAGAGATGTCTCCGAATCATAAATCACGGCGTATAAAAAGTTAAAGGATCGAAGGACGAAAGTAACACCTTGCCTACTCGCAGTCAGTGCACAGAATCGACCGATTCCCAATAAAAAGTTTATCTGTAGCCCTCTGTTCCCCTGCGCTATAAGGGGGTCATTTCGGGGAAAGTGGTAGTAAATTTATGTGCCACCGCTGAATTTAAACTCTATACTACAATTGGTTCCCAAAGTTAACGCCCTTGGGAGAAAAGAGTTATCGAATGTCACGCTCAGGTTCCTTAGAAAAATTTATTAAGACAGAAAGGAATCCCATCAAATCCCCAAGAGCAACTACGATACCCAATTTATATTTTCTTTATTAAAACGTCCTTCTGGCAATACATATATCTATGTATTTATTTCATAGTCAATCTTCGACATAACCAAGTTGACTCACAAATTGCAAATAGTTGTTGAACAAAAGGATATCCATCAAATATATAAAAAAGAAAATCGATTTTCTTTATATCGCACAACGAACCGACGAGCAACTACAAATTCTTGAGAATGTCTAGTGCTGGAAGCGCTTGTATATTTTTGTTTTTTTTAAAAATTGTAAAGCAGCCCGGAATTTCGAAAGAAACTTTTAGAAAAGTTTGCCTGTAGAAAGTTGAGTAATTGAATTAGAAGGCAAACTTGTCGTACAAACATTATAGGCACCAAAAGTGAGATAGATGTCATGCAAGAAAATTCTGTCAGAATTCTAGCCTCAATGGGCGGATAGACCAAACCTCGGTATGATGAACGAGTCGAAGCGACTATAAAATAAATTTATCATATACCAGTAGGAAAGTAAACTAGTTCAAAGACTAGTAGAATAACTAGCTCCTAAGGAAGGAGTAGTGAAAGGTAAACATAAAAGTTTTGAAAATTGGTTTATACTTTGAATAAATAATGTAACTTTGAACTTTGTAGTAATATTCACATAAATTAATTTAATCTTCTTTTACAAGAAAATTACTACCAAGTTTTTCAATTGTTTTCTACAGATGCATTTCAATGTAAAATTAAAATTTCAAAAATTTATTTTCTACTTTAAGAATAAATAAACACTGTAGATATTAAAATTATAATAAATGTGTCTAAAATATAATAAAATAAAAGGTAATTAACTAATCAATTTATTAATAAAACTAATTTCTCTTTTTTAAGTAAACAAACTGAAATAGGTACTCTTTGTTTGCTGTAATGTGTAAAATACTTTTAAAAAATACGCACGCAGGTACAATAACTTTCTTCGTTTATTAAACAACAATATAAAATATCGACGTTACGCCTGCAAATTCCGACAAACGCATTTATTTGTATTTTTGAAAAAATTAGTTTTTTTGTATACTTTCTGAGCGCATGTAGCATAAAAACTCGCTTTTCAAAAGAACCAAAAATTAAAATTTTAGAATTTAGAAAATTTCAAAACTTTGCTATGCGTTATTCATAGTAAATATCAAATCAAAGTAACATTATTAATTTTGATCTGTAGGTATGGTGAAAAGCCGCGCCTATTGTTTAATACTTCTGTCATTGTACCCACTTCAACGATATTTTTCGAAATTAGTACAATTTTAGTAAAAATGGTTTTCCAAAATTATCCTCGTTTTAAACTTTAATAATGTTTGACTACATCTGTGTACATTTTTACTAGAATGACATCACTGAAATTCCATTAAAATATATTGTAATATTAATTTTACTAGAAATCCATTAAATGCAAATTACTAGGTCTTAGTAACATTTTCTGGGATTTATAGTTTAATTTACTGGAAATCAATGAAAATAAAAATGTTTTTCTACTAATCGAAATTGAATGCATGCATTCGGTCTTTGGGTTCAGAGTCTAAACTTTATTTGCATTCTTGGGTTTCTTTTTTTTAAATTCTAGTAAGTTTTATTAGATTCTAGAAAAATTGTTTCACCGGCTAGAATTCAAGTTTTTGCCATTTTAAAATAAATTCTAGTAAATTAGGAAATTAAGTACTAGAACGTGTAATAAAAGTTTTCTTTATTAGAATTTCAATATCATTTTCATTCTTTGCTAGGTTCTAATTACTAAACTTGACTAGTATCTAATCATTTTACTTAGAAAAATTTGTTACTGTTTACAACGAATATTTAGTAGACTCACACTTTTATATTACTATTTTTAGGGTTTCGTACTAAGGAATGATAAAACGAAACACTTACATATATGTAAATAGTACCTAACATTTTGTTTGTCCGTCTGTCTGTCCATCAAGACCGTTTTTTCTCAGGTATGAAATTTTAAGTAATATGACTATGATACTAAAGTTTTAAATTAAATTCAGCCAGAGTCTAGTAAAAATTCATGTTTCTAACTCAATGCAAAGACCATCAATATGTATTTTGACACTGAAGGACTGACTCACTGATCATCTCGTTGATTTAGAATCTTGAAATTTGGAAAGTCTCATAGAATATGCAAAGGAAAAATATCTGAAAATCATTCATTTCTAATTTTATATTCGAATTTGTCCAGTTTTTTTTCTTAAATACATATATGTATTAATATTATATTTCAATGGAAGTTGAAAATAATTATGCGTTTGTTCAATAATCGGAGTAAGTGGTACCCGCATCCAGTTTACCTAGTATAACATAATAATAGCAAAATTTTCAGATTCTATACCTATGATGCCGCTATTGTGCAAAATAGCAAAAGAGATTATAATGCATTTGTTTGACCAAAATCAGCTATGCGTTTACTCAAGAGCCCCATAGATTCCAATATGTATACTATTTGTATAATGAGTATGGTAACCAAATCAGTAAAATAATGTATAATTATGATGCTAAATAGCTTAATTGTTGACCAGAAGGATTTAAAAGGCATTTAAAAATAATTTTAATATAAAAATCTTATTTGGAAAAAAAATAAAAAATTGTTAATACTTACATAATATTCACAAGTATGGCTATACCAGCTGTAATAAGCATAATTTTCGCATCAAGCTCGTAGTCCTGATTTATGATGCGCTGAACGGCGAGAAAGCAGAGAATGGCTGTAATAACCCAAATCATGAAAACGGAAGCCACCGCGCCAATAACTTCCGCTCTGTACCATCCAAAGGACATCCTGAAAGAGAAAATTCAGAGATATAGTGCTCATTGCGAAATTGCCTCAATTCAATTTTACTTCGAGCTGCCGTGTAAATAAAAAGAGTCACGAGTTATTCAATTTGTAGAAAATTTGCAATATCCGCCTCTGTCCATCCATTCGATGGGCTGCGTCGCGCCGCGCCGCGCCGCGCTGCGTCGGCCGCGAATAAAAACAGGAACTTTTTGAGAAGAAAAATGGCATCATTTCGCCAGGGTTCTGGATTTCATTTTTTCAATGTAGGTACCTTTTATAAAGAAGGGCTTTGACCCTGTCAACATTCACAAGATTCGAATACAATCTGACTGTTGAAACAAAAGATATCCATTAACAGTGACGAAAACTAAAGATAAAGGCGCTTTGATGACTCCCCAAAAAGGTGAAAATATCCAAGATGAATCGAATAGGAAATTCCAGATCTGCTGATACGGTCCGCAAGGAGTTTCTTTTAAAAGTGAATCGCTTTCATGTTACCCATTCGGAGTTCCCTTCAACCTGTCGTAATCTCAGACAGCCTCGAAAGGGACCGGCTACATCGATCCGGCTTATCTGAAATCACGTGGCTCCATCTCGGGACTGTGATACAAGTGTTGCCCGGCCGATAGTACCTCCTACGAAGGGACCGGGAGTCGAGGTCAAAGGGCACCCCAAGATGTGATGACGGGTGGAAATTTAAGAAGTATGCAACTGTCATTGAATCTCCGACTGTCCTAGAGCCGTGCTTACGTAACCGTGTGTCCGCATCCATGCGGAAAATGGGTCAAGAGACCTTTCTTCGTTCCCGACAAACGAACCAACAGGAAGTCGGCCGGATTAGGAAATTTGAAGACGGATATGAAATTTATTTCTCAAACGAGGCCCAGAAAATCTATCGGCCCACCAGGTCCCAACTGACCAATGCAGGCAGCCGTGTCCCTGTGTTTACTCTTTCGATTTGGGGACAAATTTCAGAGGTGCCACCATCAATCGCCGATGGAACTGACAACGCAAATTGGATGCCGGCCCTCATGCCCTGCTGCCCGAACCCTCCTACTTCGGGGGCAGACAAATATGCTGATGAAAGCCTTTTTATTAGGTACCATAATGAATCCGAACCAACTTCTAACTAAATCATTCGCCTCTCGGAGACAAAAACTTGTTTGCATATTGAGGCTAAATTATGCCCCGCCTTCGTTTGCACAACAATTTTTCTCATTTCCATATTGAGCGTACGCGTATTTCGCTGAATATTTTATTGTCATTCGCTCCCAGTGGTTAACAGGAAAGGTAAATCTGGGAAAATTATAAAAAAAAAAGCCCCGAAATCGCGACTGAATAGGACCCTTTTAATAAATTCGAAGGGACAATTTCCCAGTAATGAAGCACTTAGGGAGCAGCACTAAACCATGTAGGAAACAA
This sequence comes from Eutolmus rufibarbis, assembly GCA_963920795.1. NCBI lineage: Eukaryota > Metazoa > Arthropoda > Insecta > Diptera > Asilidae > Eutolmus > Eutolmus rufibarbis. The sequence continues at coordinate 30,839,860 of OY987207.1, forward strand.
ACATTTCTGACTGAGAAGAAAAGTAATCAAATAAAACATTTAGATGAGCACCTTTCGAAGAAACAATTCGCTAATAGGACACAAAGTCATTTCAAATTTAACTGATCGGTATGTGGAGCCTAGTTATATATGTATAGAAGTGACAAATATGTCTTTTGCTTAACCTGAAAAGTACTAATTTAGGGCAAAATGCGAGCCTACTTGGCTCTACTTCAATGCGGTAAAATTAAAGGGATAATTCGACAAGCACCTTCAGAGTCAATTAATAAATCTTTCAAATTCCAAAATCCGGCAATATGCATATTGATGGGTAAAATACCCTTATTAGCTCAACGTTCATTCAGGACTGACGTTGTTTATTTATTTGTAAGATAACAAAGGAAAGACGAATTGAATTTGAAAAAAGTTTATGGCAATTATTGGAGTTGGTATTCACTCAAATTATCGAAAAATAAGCATAGATTGATAGAAAATGTCAATATACCTACCAATAAATAAAGTGGTAACCAAACAGAGATAGGTACCATACACATAGGCTTAAGCGTTAATTTATGTAAAAAAAACTCTCCGTATTTTTTGAGTGGCATGCACTGTGTCAGATGGTAAGCTAAAATTGTTGTCATACGTTAAAACTTCCTCGGCAATACTTATATTTTATACAGGTTGTTCGGATTCTACGTAGGAAACGATGTACCTACCTGTCGATCGGGGGCTCGTTTATGTAAAAGAAGATAAAAGTACTTTTCTAAAGAAACCTCACTTGTTAGGATCCCTTCCCAAATGTTGAAATTATGGGGGTGCAATTTCAAAGTTTATTGAAATTTTCTTAAAAAATCCCTAGTCCAAAAACCAAATTTCGATAAATTTTGAAATTGAACCTCCATAATTCCTACATTTTGAAACGCATCCTAAGAAGTGAGTTATAGTTGAAAAGGTATTTTTATGCTCATTTGAAAGAGCTCCCGCTCGATGTCCTTACAACGATTTGTAAGGACTTAAGAGAGCGCACATCCTAAAAATCTTTTAGATTAATTTTGAAGGTAAAGGAGTGATTTTAGGTGGGGGTCACAAACAAAAGTTTGCTCAGGGCACCCCAAAAAATCGATTGGTATAGCGTTTCCTACGTAGGACCTGAAGACCTGTGTTCAAGCTACTATTGTTAGCTACTTATTTAATATCATTTAAGAAGTCATTCTGGTTTGAAATTTTGATAAAATCTTCTTTTTTTTACTTTTGCTTTGTTTATGAAAATATGACATCGAAATTTATCGTAGATCGCGAGTTACAACCTTTCAAAGACAGATTGTTGTGAGTAAGCTGGGATTTTATCCGAAATTTAAATGAAATGCAGTTTTTAATAAAATCATCACTGCGGTTTCCAATTATGTATTGTATCTAATATACAGTCTTAAACAGGGTCAATTTAGGATTGACCCATATGCACTTTTGCATAAAAACTGTATTTGTAAGCCTCTTCAATTTAATGTCCACGTTATTCGATTGTTAATATATTGACATTATTTTGAATTTGAATTGAAAAAGATTATATTTTCAATTTGGTTTTTGTTATACAGGGTGTTCGGATTTTACGTAGGAAACGCTATATGTACTATAAGTTTTCCGGAGCAAACTTTTGTTCTTGAGTAAGGACTTATCGAAATTTCCATGTAAGATTTTAAAAACCGCCATTTTTTAAGCAAAATTTCGATAAATTTTGAATTCATACCCCCATAACTTCTATATTTGCAAAACGGTTTCTAACAAGTGATGTATATTTGGAAAGGTACTTTTACCATCTTTTGATTGAGCTTCCCGTCGATGTCCTTACAAAGACCTATTAGGACGCCAGATTTAACGTGTTTTTGTTTTATTTTTGACCTTTATTACAAGGAAAATCTAAATTGAATGTTTTAAACATTTAATTTTAAATTGATGTTCTAATACGACTTTCTTAAAATAATTTGAGGCAAAAATCTCAGGGTTATCCGCAGTTCTGCATGATAGGTTTTCACCTGAATTCGCTGTCTACGGGAATTTTGGAGATCGTAATTTTTATTTGAAATAAAAAAAATTGTTGTACATTATTAACAAGTTTTCCAAAAATATGAACTAAACTGCGTTAAAATTGAATTTTTTATGAGCGTTTAAAAAAATTATCAATTTTCAATTTTTACTTCATTTTCTTGACAATTGCATAAGGTAAACGAAAGTAAATTTTTAAAATGATCGGTAAATTATTTTTAGAGTTATGATTCCGGCAGATTGTAAAAATGTTTCGAAAAAAAGAGAGAGTTAGAGTTTCTGACTATTTGACCGAACTCTCCGGCGATGCGTTGCCTATAGAAAGAACAGCATAGGAAAAATCCGAATTTCGTTCTAATAGTTTAAGAACATATTCTTGAGATGTTTTACTGACGATTTATGAAATTAATAGAAAAATCGACTTATCGAACCGTCTGACTGTGAATTCTTCCGAAAACATTTAACACTAAGCAAAATATTATAATACTATAATATAATATTATAGAATTATTGATAACGTGTACGATTAAATTTACTACGCCCAAAACTAATGAATAATACATTGATTCAAGTAGAATTTCAATTCAAGGTGCACGAATTTTCCACAACTAAATTGCTTGCCATAGTATGCATAAAACTTTGCAGGTGTTTGGATCTACCTTAACACGTTAAATACTAAATTATTCTTACAAGTCTTTAGACGCAAAATTATCAATTTAATTGAGACTGCAAGAACTGCGCCAAGCTTCATGTGGAAGGAAACTAACAACGGAACTGCTGAAATGAGCGGAAGCACTTTCCCCAGCGATAAGCGTATCCTTAAAAGTTTTCTGTAATTAAAATTTTAACGACTCCAAAAAAGTATAGACCTCCCCTCGTCTTTACTTTTGATTATGTAAAATGTTCCATGCACAAGGTTATCGAAAGCGTATAAAAGTTTGTACAATCAATTTCAATCAGATACTTCAGGGTTCCTCTGTTTCCCGGAGACACGGTTAATTTTTGGGGCGTTGTTGAAATTAAAGTGAAGGGAAGTTTCAGGATGATTTCATTTTAATGATCAAAAGCAGAAGGGAAGCTCAGATACTTTTCAAATTTAAGGAGATATGTTTGTAGGTATATAACGAGGGGACAAAAAGCGTCAACATTTTTATGAAACAAAACGGTGAGGGTTGAAACAAACGATGAGGGTTAAATATTATTTAATTTCAGTTAACTCGTGATTGAACAACCATAAAGTAAAACAAATCAAACAACGAAATTAATTGGAATTTAATAAGCTATAAATTGGACGTTTGTGTTTAAGGCAATTACAATTTTCCATTCAGTTTTAAGTTATTTATATTCTTCGAAGGAAGAAGACGAATCAAATTATTCGAAAATAATGCAATAGGGTAAATGTGCAGCTCGTATCGTAATTTTTCTCTACAAATATCATTAGAAGAATTAAATTTAGTGAGCAGAACAATAAATTGAGATTGTACGCAGCATCTTAAAATAATGCTGGAAAACATTAAGATTGTACATTAGGTTCAAATTGAATGAACTTATAATTTCGCTACGTAAAATGCTAGTTATTTTAGAGGTCAAATAAGATACTGAAGAATGAATTATTATTTATAAAAGACTAGTTGAATAACTCGGTATATCATAAATACTATTAAGTTACTATTAATGACATCTCAAATACTCAAATTTGATATTTCATGAAGTTTGAATTCTAAAAATTGTAGTTGGCATAATGGGTTCGCGTTCGCCATTTTGGATTTCCAAATGTTGATAGTAAAATCGAAATAAGTGCCCTCAAATTGCCTTTGCTACTAATTTTCTATTAAATTCATTGAATTTCGAAAATTGTTGGTCACTATATTGGGTCCGCCATCTTGAATTTTTAAATTGCGAAAGAGGATTCTCAATCAGGATCTCTAAAAATCCCCAAACACCATGAAAACAATTATTGGCAGCCATCTTGAGTCGGCATGTTGACTCATCACATAAGTTACATACATATACCAAAATTCGTTTAAATCCGTCCAGTAGTTTCCGCGTGATTCGTGCAAGCAGACACACAGCCAACCAAAAATTTTAAACATTGTCTGCCTGCATATCATAATGATGTCCACCGCGATTATAATTGAAAAAGCAGATTTCATGTACAGGTACAGCCCTTTTATACAGTTTTATTATAAATATATACATATGTAGGTATAGATTGTTAGAAACATTTATAAAATGATAATTCCCACAAAAAAAAACAAATACCTAATAAATTGAAGTGAGAACATTTTGAATAAAACCGGTTTTATTTCGTTTTCATTTTCCATCCCGTCAACTTAGAACCTTTTGGTGAAATCGATCACTTAAGCATTATTATTATTGTCGTCGCATCATTGTCAAGAAAGAAAACAAATAGTCTTCTTAAATCAAAATCAAAAATACAATTTATGAGATTAAACGTATTTTGGCTGTTTCTAAATGAGATTGACTCTTAACCCAAACACTGATGTGGCGACCGATCATCGAATAGGATTCAATAGAATGAATCGTAAATCGAAAAAATGGCATCACTGATCACACTTTTACTTGACTTTACCAGACGCCCCCATTTTTTAAGGTTTCGTAGCAAAACAAGCAACCCTTATATTTTCGCCATGTCCGTCCGTCCGTCCGTATATTACAGTCATTTTATTCAAAGACTATTAGGACTATAGCGCTGAAATTTGGTATAAGTATAGATAATTATACCCGCTACAAAGATTTGTATTAACATTTTAAAAAACAAAACTTTAAAGCTACCTCCCTATCGTTGAAAAGGGAATTTAATTATTTTCATTATGAGGTTTCTTAAACCGTTTTTCAAAATTATGCGCCGTTTTTGAAATAATCGAATCCTAAGTGGCTATTTTCGATTAGGTTTGTGCCGGCCAAGATATCATCCTGAACGCAATTTCAAAAAATCTGAAAAAATCTAGAATACTAGCATATATGTAGACTGAAATTACTTTTAAAATTAACACGACTTACTAGAGTCAATACATAGTTTACGAAATATAGCCAACAAAGTTGTGCATTTAGACTCAAACAACTATTCGGTAAAAAACAACAAAAACAAATTTGCACGCTAAAATTTCGTGTCTACGATCATTTTTATAGCTTTATAACATAGTTGGTTATAAACAGGTGTGGTTGTGATATTTGCGTAATTTATATTGAGACAATATTTATATTTTTGGATTATGATTGAAATAGTAAACCGTATTTTATGGGCTGAGTCGAATTTAACACCCTATTTGAAACGATTTTATCGTTTGTAGTAACAGTTACTGAACCCTATACTAAGCATGGCCCAATATGTTCTTGACCGCTTTTTTTAACTTTAGATTAAGCCAATTTAAGTTTTGCAAATGGTATTTACATCCATCAGTAGTTAGGAGGACTATGTTCTTCCTATAATAGAACACTAAGCATTATTCTAGTTTGAATCGTTACAGGACGTTGACTGGTACCCTCGGAGACGCCAGTGTGTCAGTTATGGTTTTTAAAATATTTATTGTTTTTATACATATAATATTTTGGCATGAGTGTATTTAAAAGAGCAATTATATCAAACTTCACAATGTTATATTTTCTTACCAACATCTGAAAGTTTAATTTTTATGTGTTATTTCATAATTTTGAAACATTATTTTATTAATTAAATATTTTTTTTAAAAAAACGACCCTGAATCAATCGAAAAAATAGGTGTACCTTCAAATGTCAGAATAAATATCTTTTTTTCAACGATCACTTCCAAACTATTTTTTTAATTAGAGTGTGATATCTCAAGAGATTCAAGGTCAAATTTAAACTCTTTAAATTATAAATTAAAATATAATATTTATGATTTTTTTCTACAGAAATAGTAATTTTTCGGATTTTCTTGAGGTTTTTAATTTTTTTCTCGTAGTCCGTATTATATTTTTCCAAAAAGATCTTATCTATCTTATAGAGCACTGTTTAAAGGATACCTGATAATTTTTTTCATATTAAAATAGCTTAGGGGTGTGGTTCCGTTTAGGGGGCACCCCCGAAGGGGGTGAAACTTTGGGCATTTGTTGACCTTGGTCAGACATGAAAAACCCCGAAGGATTTCTGGCGCAGATGCACCATACATTTTTTTATGGAGGTTTAAAGTTATAATCATTTTTACAAATTTTGGGAATATAAGGGATGGGGGGGCGAAGCCTCGGAACAAAATGCCTACTGACTGCAAATTTTCCTTATACAAAATGCCTACTTATTTTTCTATAAATAACAAATATAATTCTTAAAAAGTAGCAAACATATTCATTTATTTGGCCCACCCCCCATTCATTGATTTTGGGTGTGGGGGGGTAAAATAAATGAATATGTTTGATACTTTTTAAGAATTATATTTGGAGGGGGAGGGGGCAAAATGAATATGTTTGATACTTTTTAAGAATTATATTTGGGGGGGGGGGGCAAAATAAATGAATATGTTTGATACTTTTTAAGAATTATATATGTTATTTATAGAAAAATAAGTAGGCATTTTGTATAAGGAAAATTTGCAGTCAGTAGGTATTTTGTATAAGGAAAATCTGCTGTGAAATGTGAAGTGAAATTTATGGTACATTTCCGCCAAAAATCCCTTGGGGAAATTTCATCACTAATTGAGGTAAATTCGTAAAAAACTTTTGGTTTCGCCCCTCGACGCCAAAACAGAATCCAAACCCTGCATGGGGATAATTACTAATTTTAAAAAAGCGTACAAGTGCATTCCGAGGCTTCGCCCCGGACCCCACTAGGGGCTCTGCCCCTGGACGCCGGATCCCCATCCCTTATATTCCCAAAATTTCTAAAAATGATTATAACTTTAAACCTCCATAAATAATGTATGGTGCATCTGCACCAGAAATCCTTCGGGGGTTTTTCATGTCTGACCAAGGTCAACAAATGCCCAGAGTTTCACCCCCTTCGGGGGTGCCCCCTAAACGGAACTTTATCCCTACATATGAATATGTATGTATGTATGTTATTGTGGAGAAGTGTGGTAGTTAAAGGGGTTAAGTTAAACTTTGTTCCTACTTATTTTTTGTATATGTAGTTTTTTAGTTACAATCTTAATTATCAAACACATTCCTATTCTTATATGTCAAAAAATGTGTGGAATACCATTGTAAAAATTGGAAAAAAGTTCCTTTTAAACCTATACATATATGTACTCAGTGCTCGCTGCTAGTTTCTATAAATAAAATAGTAAAATATGAACGACCAGGAGCATCCGACCCTTTCTTACATCGATTAAATCGAATCCGGGACATCTGAGTCTACAGTTTAAGCAACAAATCTGAACGTCCGCAGAGTAATAGCCATTTTCTCTTGAAGCCGTCGGTAATTTTGGTAAAATTGCAGCAAATCACCCCGTTTCCTTCTTACAAGTCAATAAAACGCCATTATTTTATCAGAGGTCCGAGCGGGAGGCATGAAATTTCTTTATGTTTGCAGCAAGCATCCGCTTACCAAGAACGACGAAATAGGACCCGGTGGGTTATTTTCTTTGTCTTCCTCTGGGATTTTTCAGTTTTCTGCTCGCCTTCAACACTGCAGTCTCAATGTTGTTAACTGGTTGAGTAAATGTTTGCCGGCAACTTCCTTCGCTGTTCCTTTCCCCCGGATCAGGGAGCCGGAGGACTCGTTTTCGACCAGCTCCCTGTACTTCCTCCAGAAGGACTTTTTGCGAGCACTTTATTCAGTTAGGACGGGAAACTTTTATTTGCAACTTTCGTCGTCTTCTTTGTTGTCTTTGTGCGCCGTTGTTATGACAATGTACCTATTTTCGGCGGTTTGTGCCCCGTTTTCATCTCCCATGACTTTTTCTTATTCTTCGGAATTTTAAAGTCAACCTGCTACGGAAATGAGTGAACAGTGGTCGCAAGGTGGCCCCAGGTAGGACTCAGGATTTGCCGAGGATGCAGGGAACAATGATGACAAATTCCTGCTTTCCTGAACGCCACTGAGCAGAGGAGGAAGGAAAACTTTTTACTGATTGCTTCCTTTCGGCAACTGGGTGAGCCCCACTGTGTATGATGGCTTAAACTTTAATTTGGGCTTGTTTATGGAAGCATTCCCTGTGCTGCGGTGGGACATTGTACACACATATTTTGAATTTCTCCAAATAAATTTAACTCCACCTTTCGACGATGCCCTTTCCCTATCTTTAATTATTGTGGGAATTAGTAGCTCTAGAAAATCTCATCTTTATTTAAAGTTCCTCCCCGAGCATCAGCTCTTGACCATAAATTAGGGCGACAAACAATTTACATTTTACGTTATCCTTTTAATAAATAAAACGAATTTAAATATTTGAAAATGAAAATCCCTCTTTTCCCAGGAGCTTCTACTAACTCTGCTTTTTAGATAGAGTTGTTAACTAACTCAAGATAACTTGCATTTGTAATTTAAGTTTCGATCCTCTTAAACAGAAAATTGGTCTGACTAATCTTATAAGCAAATTGTAGGCTCCGTTACTATAAAGTTGTTAAAATAAAATATAATTATTGTTTCAATCCTCTTAAACAGAGACTTGGTCTGACTAATCTTATAAGCAAATTGTAGGCTCTTTTACTATAAACTTGTTAAAATAAAATATAATTATTGTTTCAAGTCTAGGTAAATACTTCATACCCCAAAATTCCTCATGTTTGCTTCGGAAAACCTCACTGAGAACAATTTTTATGGATTTGAGAGCAATAAAATAGTCATGATATGATTAATTTTTGCAATATATTATAATAAACGATTCTATAGGTTTACTTTTGTCATTCATAAGATAGATGAGAGTATACATTTTTATAGTCCTGCACTCCATAAGATATAGTCCATCGAACTATGGTTCTCCCAGAATATAGTTAAAAATTGCTTTCAGTGTATAAAGCACTTACACTACCACTCAATTTACACGGTAGATACGTTCCTGTAAAAAGCGTGTAAAACGAGACACATAACTCATATAAAACAGAACGATGTGTTCAATTAAACTTTAAACCGTGTAAATCGATCTAAAGCAGATAAAGAAAAGTCCAAGATATGTTCATTATAACCGTGCAAAATGAAATAAGGATTAAATGAAAAAACCGGTCAAGTGCGAGTCGGACTCGCGCACGAAGGGTTACGTTCCATTATCTATAAAAATTGGAAAAAAATCATGTTTGTTGTATGGGAACCCCCCTTAAATATCAGTTTTATTTTAATATAATTATTTATTTTTAAAGTGAATATATAACTAAATATTCTACGAATATTTCAAGCGTCTACCTGTTGCCGTTATCAATATCGAGCAAAAACGAGCAAAAAAATCACGTTTGTTGTATGGGAGCCCCTTAAATATTTATTTTATTCCGTTTTTTAGTATTTGTTGTTATAGCGGCCACAGAAATACATCATCTGTGCAAATTTCAACTGTCTAACTATCACGGTTCATGAGATACAGCCTGGTGACAGACGGACGGACAGCGAAGTCTCAGTAATAGGGTCCCGTTTTACCCTTTGGGTACGGAACCCTAAAAACGAGGATTGTTTCATTAATTTTTTGAGACAATGTTATGCTTATGCTTTTTCAATTTATCTTAAGAAATGAAAAACATAGCTATTAATTAACAATATTTGGCACGTTGGGTTCGGTGGGTTAACACTTAATCGGCCAGCCGGTAAAACTACCCATGTAAGTGCCAAGTTTTCAATCGACAGATAAATTTATTCGTCAAATAAAATCGGCCCAATAATCAACTTGGCTATGATTGAAAATATTGTATTTCCTTAATTTAATAAAAGTCGGTTCTAAAAACCATATGCCAACGACCGATCAAGTATTACCAGTTTAGACACTGTTGTGGATTTAAGCTATTTCTATGTTGATCATAAAAATTATCAATTTCTTCATAATTATATTTATTAGACAGTAGTACCTATCTTAAAACGATAATAAAAGATCTTTTTCTGGAATGGATCGTTTGCTAATTACAAAATTCGAGACATACCTACATATGTACATATGTATGTGGGTTAGGGTCGATTTTAGGAAAACGCGGCGATTCAATCTACTTTAACTTTTATTCCAAATTACACAATTGATGTTCACAGCAGGCGAGTCGTCGTTGAAGTGAACGAGTGTTCATCTGACAGCGCGGTGCTGCCAACCTCGGCTGCGTTCGGTGGGCTAGGGCTATGTTTATAGTGTAGCCCTACAACCCGGCCATCCTGGTAGTTCGTCGACCTCGACGAACTGTTGATTTCGTCCTCTTCATCTTCTTCAGTGTTGTACAAGTCTAGGGATTCATCTGCATGGTTGTTCCGCCACGGCTTCATATACTCGGCGCAAGTGGTGGTTTTCTTCGGGCCGTCGTGTATACCTAGCTTTATAACTTCGTATCTGTCATGGGGAAAAATTGTTATTATTTTGTACGGACCGAGAAATTTGGGAAGAATTTTGAGCGTAGGCCCAAACTGAGTTCGAGCTATTGCGACCAAGTCGTTGATTTGATACTTATTCGCTGGCTTTCGTTTTTTGTTGAAGTTCTTCCTATTTTCTTCCTGGATTTCCAATATTGTCTTCTTGGCTTGGCTTCTGATGATTTCACGCTGTTCCTCGAAGGTGTTGACTACTTCTTGCGAAATAATATCTCTTATTTTCAGGTCCTCTGAGCATCTCATTTTGGTTCCAATTAGTGTTTCGAACGGTGTTCTTCCTAAGCTTCTATGCCACGTTGAGTTCAGGTATCGTTGAACGCTTCTGATGTGTTTGAACCAGTTTTCCGGGTCTTCGATGGAGAGCTTCGTTAGTACTGGGATTATAATTCTGTGGATCCGTTCGACCTGTCCGTTTCCTCGAGGCACGCCTGTTGTCGTTAGGATGTGTTGAATATTTTCTGTTTCACAGTAGTCCTGAAAGGATTTTGCGGTGAATGCCGTGCCTTTGTCCGTGATGATTCGTTTTGGGCTACCGAACACACTTTTTTGTTTTTCAAGCTTTTGTAGAACCTCCGTGCAAGTGAGGGTCTTTACCGGATATAACCAAACAAATTTTGTAAAGTCGTCTATTATGCTGAGAATATAACGGTATCCTTTTTTAGTAGAGGAAAGGGGTCCTAGATGGTCCATGTGAAAGGTCGTTAGCGGTAGGTCACTTTTTGAGATCGGATTTAAAAAGCCTTCTTGTTTTCGTTGTTTTCGTTCTGCCAAAATGCACGGTATGCAGCTCGATCTATAGTTTTCGATTTTTTCTTTCAGTCTCGGTATTGAATAGTCGCGTGAGATGATTTCATTCGTTTTGCGTACTCCAAAGTGGCCTTGGCTGTGTATACTTCCAATGACTTCGTTTTGTAATGACTGGGGGACACATAGCAATTTGTTCCCTAAGTCGTCCATCTGATATAATATTCCGTGTTCCAGTAGGTAGTTTTCGTATGGTTCTTTGCTCGTAATTTCAGCAATTGCCTTCAGGCGTTCGTCCTTCATTTGAGTTGCTTTTATCCTCGTTAGTAATTCACTCTGTATCGTCATTGTAATCGCATTCCTGCTTAGCGCGTCGGCATGTTGCATCTTATGTGAACGGCGGTGTTCTATTTGGAAGTCGTAATCTTGTAATATAAGAGCCCATCTGGCTATTCGTGGGGTCATTTCCTTTTTCTGCATAGTTCCTTTAAATGCGGCGCAATCGGTTACTATCTTAAATGGGATTCCCAATAAATACACTCTAAGTTTTTTAACTGCTGAGACAATCGCGAGTACTTCCAACTCGTAACTGCTGTAGCGAGACTCTGCTGGTGTTGTTTTCTTGCTATAGAAGTATGTGGGATGAAAATGTTTATCTTCGTTGCTCCTTTGTAGGAGTACTGCTCCGTATCCTGTTGCTGAGGCATCTGTACATAGCTCCGTCTCTAATTCTGGGTGAAAAATCGATAGTACTGGTCTTTCGGTTAGTAATTTCTTCAGTTTTTCGAAGGCCTGTTTTTCATTGTAAGTAAATCTGAAATTTTCGTTCTTTTTTAGCAGGTCGGTAAGTGGTTTGGCTATAATTGAATAATTGGGAATAAATTTTCGAAAATATCCCGTTAGTCCCAGAAATTGTTGGATATTCTTCATTCCTTTAGGTTCTGGAAACTTAGATACAGCGGCTGTTTTTGAGACGGTGGGCGTAATTTTACCGTTTGCGATCTCGTACCCTAAGTATTCGATTTTTTTACATAAGAACTGGCATTTCTTCCACTTTATTTTAAGCGCATAGGATTTGGCTACTGCTAAGACTTCTTTCAAGCGTTTGGTACACTCGGTTTCATCCTGCGCGGTTATAATTAGATCGTCCATGTAAATAAGGAGAAATCCTTTCTTGACCAACGGTCTAAAAATAGTGTTGATAAATTTTTGGAAAATTGTCGGGGAGGTACATAGGCCAAATGGCATTTTGAGAAATTCGTAATGTCCGGAAGGGGTTACGAATGCCGTAAATTTCCGGCTACCCGGCTCTACAGGTACATGAAAAAAGCCGTTCTCAAGGTCTAGCGTCGTAAAAACCTTGGCACCTCTGAGGCTGTCGATTTGGTCCTCTATTAATGGGAGGGGGTACCTATCCCTGACGACTTCCTTGTTAAGTCGTCTGAAGTCCACGCATAATCTTTTGCTCCCATCTTTTTTATTTGCTAGGACAATAGGACTGGCGAAATCTGAGCTGCTATGTTGGATAATCCCTTGATCTAACCACTCCTGTACCTGATTGTCGACCACGGTCTTTTCTAATGGAGACAGTCGTCGTGGGTTTTGGTATATTGGCGCCTCGTTTTTTAGAATAATTTTCATCCGAACGTCTGTCTTTTCCTTCCCGTTGGGCCTGTATTCGGTTATAATTCGTATGATTTCTTTTTTGAACGACTCACACCCGATTTTAAATTCCGTCGAATCGTTGCTAGTCTTTATTTCGATCGCGTTTAATTCGTGAAGTATTTTTTTTATTTTAATGTTCTGCTCGTCGAAATCTATTCGCGTTCCGCGTAAAATGTCTTTACCTAAAATCATCGGTACACTCATTAACGAAGTAGACATGACCTGCACATTCGCGGGAAATATTTGGTTGTCTATTTCGAGGTTACAATTGAAATTTCCCATAGTCTCGTGGGGTTCAAGCCCAAGTCCTTGTACCGTTAGAATATTTTTATTGAGGTTAGGACACCCGATTTTAATATATTCGTCCGAGCTCAGGATGGTAATGTCACTACCGGTGTCGACTAAAGCGTTAATTTGGTATTCGCGAATTTTAACGTTAACGAGCCCGTCTCGATTGTTTCCGGGGGAACATTGATTCACTGCCGGGGTATTCTTCGTTTTATCGTTAGGGCAGTCAGCCCTTTTATGTCCGTAATTATTGCAACCGAAGCACTTAGGACCCTGAGATCGTTTCTCGCAGTCTTTACTTGCATGCCCTAATGATCCGCAATTAAAGCACCGTGTTCCCTTCGCGTCTCCTGTTTTCTTCGAATTGTCTCTGTTAGCACGTTTCGCGTTTTGTAATTGGTTTCGAAATTTAGTGTACTTATCAAGTTTAAGTTTGAAGTCCCGAATATCACACGCGGTGTACAGTAGACTTTTTTCGGAGGGATGCCCTAAAAGGCCGTCGGTAACGTACTGTATTAAGGAGTTATCCTCCACTTTGCCCCGTGCGGCCAACTCGCGCATTTTAAAAAAATATTCACGAGCCGTTTCACTTTCCTTTTGTTTTCTTTTACTGAGTTGTAGGTGAGTTTCAGCGCTGCTAACCTGTGCGCCGAATTCTTCTAGTAATAAGTTCTTAATATCAGCCCATGATTTCAAATTTCGTTTTGATCTCAATGCGAGCTTAGCGGTTCCTGTAACTGCCCGCTTAGCGTAAATTACTTTTTCTATATCGGACCAATTCATCAGCTCAGACATGTCGTTAAAATCTATTACCCAGTCGTGTATGCTATAGCCGTCGTCACCGCTAAAGCCCGGGACCGAACTACTAACATCTGTGAAGCTAATAGTATTTAAAGTTCTGCTTACCGTTCCAGAAGGAGCTTCTGCGATGCTCTGTCCCGTACTTACAGTTGGCATGGATGACTGTCTGGCGCTGTTTTCCTCCTCTATGCGTGCTAGCGTTGCTGTGCAATTTGCAAGTAATTGTTGCATATTTTGTAATGCACCCGCGACGTCGTCGTTTTCAGTGCTGTTTAGTTGCACTGGTGAGTTTCGGTTCCTTTTGCGTGGCATCGTCCTGCTTCAGCGTCGTCGTCGTCTGCTTGGAACTCGTTTTCTCTTGCGCAAGTACCAACGGGATTCCACCGCTTTCCTTGCTGCCCGTTTTCGTCGTATCACTTCTCCTGTGCAAGTCCTAACGGAATTCCACCGCTGTGCTTGCTGCCTGCCTTCGTCGTACCGCTTCCCACGTGCTGCCCGTCCTCGTCGTAACCTAATATTTTATTATTTTTTTTTTTTTCACCTTTTTAATATCCGCGAGTCCCTTGCCCCAATCCCGGTTGAGCCCCCATTTAACTGTGGGTTAGGGTCGATTTTAGGAAAACGCGGCGATTCAATCTACTTTAACTTTTATTCCAAATTACACAATTGATGTTCACAGCAGGCGAGTCGTCGTTGAAGTGAACGAGTGTTCATCTGACAGCGCGGTGCTGCCAACCTCGGCTGCGTTCGGTGGGCTAGGGCTATGTTTATAGTGTAGCCCTACATGTATATGTATTTGGAAAAATGTTAATTTCCTTCATTGTTATTTTGCTAAAAACATTATTATTGGTTACATTAAAGATTGCTGGCGGTCAACGAATCGGGCTTTCTTATTTTTATAAATAGTATAGTTAATCCAAAACAATCAAAATAAAATCTAAAAAATGTTTGGTTTGTTTTAATGTAAATCATAGAAAAAAAATTAAGTTTTTTTTTTAATTGTCTTCATTTGGACTCGACTTGAGTCATAGTGTGGATGTGTAGTGCTTTCCTATAACAATTTCAGGATGATGGGTTCAAGTGCAATCCTATAAAAATTTCAGGTTGATCGGTGTAGGAGTCCATTCGTACCAAACATTCAAACATTCGCTTTTATATATGTAGTTATATAGAATAAAACAACTCAACAGCATTATAAATTAATAATTTTCAGAATTTTTCGTTTACTTAGAAATTTTTATGACTTTCCTTCGTGCCAAAATTCAAAATTCTAGTAGGTCAACGGAAAGTACTCTAGAGTTTTTGATGTCAGTATGAAAATACTCTTTGAAAGATCCGTATATTTTTATTGCATTAAATTAGCTGGACTATAAGACTGTAAACTTTAGTATATTTGGTATTAATTTCAACTCAAAAGCTCTAACTCTTCCTGAGAAAAATTGTCTTGACCGACAGGCAGACAGACGGCCAACAAAGTGATTTTATAAGGATTCTCGGAGCTCTAAAAATTAGAAAACATGTATAGTATTTTTAGTCTGCAAATTCTGCAAATAAGATTTTTTTTCTTTCAGGAAATTGATCCCGGGGTCTATATTAACTCTAGAATGGCGTAGGGAAGTGTGCTTCAGCCGCCATCGCGAATTGTAGTTTTGTCAACATATTTCGTAAACGGTCGATTCCACAACCAAATTTCTTAATTTCTTATTTTTTAAACACTCACATTGCTCGTTACTTTTGTCTCTAAAAGTTAATATTTATGAGTTATAACAACCATTTTCTAAATAGATTTTTGTCAAATACAGAGATGGCGGCGATTAATTCAAAGTTCAAAATGCTTGATCAATTTAATTGGATTAATCTAGTAGTTATGAGATTATTTCAATTGAATGTCAATATCAAAATTATACAGTTTCTAACTATTAGGGCAGCAACATTTTTTTTTCAGTCATTGCAATTATTTAATTTTAATTTTTTAAAATGGGTGTCCTTTGAAGGTGGAGGGAAAAAAGTGTTTAATTTGTGTCTCTATTAACTTTTAACACACCACATAGAAACTGATTCACCCCCGAGAGCTTTCTTGAAAAGTTTTCAGTTTTTGATTAACCTTTTCAAAGTTTACGACTTTTTTCATGAAATTCACACCTCAGCTCAGTTACAACGCTGATGCTGACGGGCCTCTGCTCCATTAATAACCCCGGGATATGTTGTTCCTTGGAGATCCGAGTAATTGTTATCCTTTCCATTAGAGTTAGAGCTCCGTGTTTGTGTTCAGTGTTTGCTGCTCTACACGGCTCGGAGAATAATGTAAATAGCAAAGCCCTGCTGGCGCTTTCTGCTAGGCTCTGAAGGTCCGACGTACGAGCACAAGTCTCTGGGAGTGCCATCTTTGAAGATTTTGGTGCAAAACTTAACTCGAGTTCCCATTGCGTTAATTTACTTTATGGTTAGGTCAGTATCTAGCATGGCTCAACATTATTTTCAAGGTAAACATGACCCCTCGGAATACTTGAAAACTTCGAAATGAAATCTAATTAGGCGAGGAGTGGATTTGATGGGAATATTCCCCAAATGGAGTTTCCTGGACGAGCAAAGCATGTCTGTTTCAAGGAGCGTGTTGTTCGATAGGAACAAGGAGCTGGCATATGCCTTATAAATCGGGGATTATTTGAAACCATAATTTGTGGCCTGGAAGTGATGTGGCTGTCAGGTGAGCTGATGAACGCAAGTTAATGGAGTTTTCATTACTTTCCAGCCAATTGCCCTGACATTTGATTAAGATTCACCCACCCATTAAGAATAAGCTTCAAGTCCAATTTATATCCTTGGTGGGCTTTATTGATCCCAAGACAGCTATTAAATTGAAAGAGGGACTAGGCACTTACGAATTAAAAAAGAAATCGAAATTTATTTTTTTTTCTTCATTTCACCACCCATGCGGTATATGCTTGGAGACAGTGCCATTTTTCATCCCTTGATACTCGTTAGAACCCACAAAGGATAGTCATGTCATATACTTGTGACCGTTCCAAAATTAAATTCTGTTTTATCCTCATAGCCACACCCTTCAAAAAGTAATAAGGTGCGCCTCCCAAGAGGTTCCACGTATTTGTCGTGGATTGCACCGACGAAGCACTTTCAAACGGCACGGCTTGAATCAATAAAAATCTTATGGGAAAGAAAATCTAAAAAAAAAATGGACGAAACGGCTAAAAACGAAGGCCTGAAAATTAAAGAAGAGGAGTGCACAAATAAATTACGTTCTCAAGAACAAAGGCGTCTTGGGAGTTTTTTCAATTTTTCTTGCTTAGAGCATCGTAGTAAACTTGGTGGAAATTTTCTTCGAGATAACAATGGCCTCGCTAAGACTAGTTTCTTCATGGATTTTACTTTTATAAAATTTTGCAACGTAAAACTTAGTGTATGGAGAAAACTGAGATTAACGCTAACAATTTTGAACCGTGAAAATGTTAAGAAACCTTTTATTATATAATACTATATATATAAAAACTGATCACGGCGCCTTGCTTCTCTTATATTTGAAAGGACGCTCGGAGACGCTAGGAACACGAAAAATTTGCTTCAAAGGAAGAAAAAACAGGCCCTTTTAAACTACCTCCTGCAATTAACACAGTAGCTTCAGACTGGTCCTCTCTTCATTTATATTGTAGGACTTCATCCCTTGCCTTTGAAGTTGGCACAAAAACTTCGGAATTTTTCATTAGCCTTTTTGCCCGACCCGATATTCTTCCAACCCCCCCACTTTAAGCGACCAACAAACCGGGTATAGGGCAGATTGCGACATTTCTTGGATGCTTTGAAAAAGTTGCCAATTGATTGCCTAGAAAAACAGCTGAAACAGTCATTGCGAACGTTTTGGATAACTTATTTCTTAACTTATTTCTTCAGAGAATTAAGGAGCTGTTTTCATCTTTATTCTATTAGCCTTTTCATAAGGTGGAAAAGACTAATAAGTTAGATTTAAAGAGTACTTTAAAAATTATAACAATCTTATAATAATATATTAGGCACTAGCTGGTAGAAGTAATAGAGTAAATGTAACCGGTTTTATATCCCGGACACACAGCAAATCTTAATTAATGATTGGTACTAATTATTCATTATGGCAGCTGTGTGTCAACCAATTTTGAACATTATGCCTTCGAATACTCTAACTACTCATGATAATGATTTCTCTTAATGCTTCACATTTGTGGATGATTATCATCTCACGGAAGAAAATTTAAGGGTGTAATGTGATTTTTGAACTGAGTTCATTATATTTCCCCCCAAAAATTAACAGCTGACTCAAAGGTTACATTATTTCAACTGCACTTTCAAAAACGTTCTGCATTCAGCATATTTGAAGAGGTCGCGGATTCTGCTGTCCTTATAAATTAGCAATAAGAAATTTCTACGAGAGGTGATAAAAATTGATAGTTGTTAACCATAGGTTTAGGTAAATTGGATACACTGTCTGTAGAGAAAATATTCAACATAATCGTTTAACATGAGCACTGGGTGTCCATTGTATAAAAAACATTTTTTAGATGTTGTAATTCAATATTATCTGAATTCATATTCCAGAAATTGTTTTACATAATCGGAAGTTGAATGCAAACAAGTTACATTCATAAGCAGATTTCTTTTGCGTGTACCTAATACTGGTCAAATTATAAATACAAGTATAACTGCACAAAAGCGCAAAAAAGTAATGTACCAGAAATATAAATTCCAGAATAAAGTAAGTTTTACGTTTATTTTCAACTCAAAAATTGGTTGTCAAATTTTGTTATTGGACAATTTTCAAATTTTAATAATAGATTCTAAATAATTAGCACTCAAAACGTCTACGCATTAATTTTCCATAAAATCTGTTGAAGTTGAAAATTTTTCCAGGTTAATGCCTAATTCAAAATGGTTGAATCTGAAATCTTGTGAGTATCAAAATATTTTAAGAAGCAACCTAGTCGTGAAAATATTAATTAAAATAAACATAAAATAAATTTTATTCAAAACTTCGAATTAACTAAATAATTTTAATAGATACATATACAATATGATAAGACACCCAGTACCAGTACCCGTGCCAAACGAACACTCTGTGTTTTAATTTATCATTACTAAGAACACAGGTAAACTGGATAATTCAAAAAATGATTTTCGGGTACAGATGACCCTTTGACGTTTTGCGGTTACTTTAATTTCTAGGTAGATAATAATTTCACTTTAAAGGATAAAATGGAAGTGAATGGTTGTAAAAAGTTTCACTTTATAACGAAATTTTATAAGGGAGAGTTTTTTCTTTCGTAAAATTATTATTATTTAATGACGGTAAGTACATATCTCAAACATAATTTATCAAATTAGTAGTTTACTAGTTAATCTATATACTGTTTTTCGAAGTCAAAATTAATTTATATGAGTTTTGCAGTGGTACTCGTTACTGGTCTGTGGTTTATGAAAAAGTGGAACAATTACGTTAGCCAGTAACGAGTACTCTAAAAATACTGAAACAAAAGCAAGGTAGTGTAAATCAAGTGTTACTGTGGTGCAGCCTTAATATATGTACATATGTAGATATATAAAAAATTCAATCGCACCGATTTTGGTCAAGATTACAGTCGCAGTCGATAGATTCTACGTTTAATATTTTTCATTAAAAACTGCTGTTTCCTATATTAGGATGGATTAGTCAGTAAAGTTTGAACAAGGAGAGCTATTTGTAAAGTTATTTTGAACTTCTAATTTTTTATTAGGAGGAAGCGTGCACTTTGCTTTGATTGTTGAAATAGATTCCAGAGAATATCGACAAAGTGCAAGATTTACGATTAAATGCGTGTGAAGAAGGACACTCTACTACTCCTAAAGTGGAAGTAATAAACTTTGAAGAGCTTCCAATTGATTAAAGACATATCTGGTTTTTTACTTGGGCCAAAGAGAGCTTTTGTGACTTCATCAATCCTTTTTAGGGCAAAAGAAGAAAGATGAATTTTATTTATTGTGAAACTCGGCCCTTTTAAACAAAAATGTTTAGTATTGTCGAAAGTTGTTGTTATTTGTTAGGCAGAAAAGAAGAATAATTTGGTCGGCTTTAAAAAAATTATAATGAACCAAATTATAAAATTAGTAGGTAGTCAACATTTGTTCGATAGTTAGTTTACTATTCTACAGAAAAAGTAATATCGCCGCTTTGTAATAATATATATTTCTTTTAAAACAATTGTTGTTATTAACAAAAATAAAAAAATCCAAATGTTCGTACAACCGAAAAATTATATCTACCAAGGCAAGGTGTTTCTAAAGGTACGATTCATCTAAATATGCTTCAAACAGTTAAATATTTATATAGTAGCAATTTAGATGAATTAGCATAGCAAAGAATTTGAGTTGTATAAAAATAACGCTCAATTCACAATCCCGAAAAATTCGAAGACAATCTCCATACACAGTAAAGATCCAAGTTATAGCTCAAAATATCTTAACGACATGAATCTTTCGTTGGGAGTTAGCTTCGCATATAAAGCAGATTCTTACCAATTCTAAATTCAGAACGAAATAAATTTAAATGAGATTTTTGAGATAAAGAATTTCTGCAAAACTCAATAAATAAGAAAGATGCTCTCCGATTCCTAGCATCCCCTTATAATTCTCAAGCATTCCATTGTCAAGGCCGTTACAATGATTTACAAAGGGGCATGCTTCATCATTTGCATATATTTTGAAAGAATTTCATAGTCAAGAATGCCAGAGATGCTTAGATATTCCATGAATACACATGCGGGAAATCATTGCTGGTAAAAGTAATGCAGGGATACACCTGCTTCAATCATGTTTCCATAAGAAATTTTTCACACCATTAATCACTTAGTAGAAATTGAGTCACACCAGATCCCTTTAAATTTCCCGTACATTCCACGTCACTGCGGTATGTCAGGCGCGGAATACAAAACAAATCTGAGGCGAAAATCTAATATAACCATAAAACAATTTGGGAAGGATTTGATTCCTTTCGGCTCCATATTTTCCTGTTCAGAGCCCCGAGGTAGACCTTGAGCGCGAGCGCTTGGAAAATCGCGGAACGTCTTTTTTTTCCACTCTCTAGCTGATATATTTCGGGGGGCTCGGGGCTTTTATCCTTCCTTTAAAACGCGTCGTAAAATATGTTTTATGACATAAAAGAAAAAATGGTTCTTGCACGTCTGTAAAACTCCCATCCATGCTTGTCATCCAGTTTCAAAGTACTTCCCACCGCATCCCGCTCGAAGTGGGTGTCTGACGATGATAAAGGAGGTAACTTTTCGGTGGGCTATACAAACCCTTAACCGCCTTCCCAACATGAACTGCCATCGTCACACTTTTACATAAACTTTGGAAGAATCCCTGAATGACTTAGCATAGCTGGATAAAGTTCATTCTACGGAAGACCGGAACAATCCTCTCAGTTTCGGATCAGTTAATTTGCAGTCGCGAATGAAACTGAAATTCAAAGGGATAAGACTCCCGGGAAAATCCAGGAACCAGGAACCCAGCTGAGCTCAGCGCGGAAGGGGATGCCGGGTTTTATATCGAACTTACTGCGTGCTAAGTGGTTTCCAGCACCACAGCTAGACACCATGGCCGATTCTTACCAAAATTACTTTATACTAACTTGTACAATTTCGCAATTTTCCAATTTTGGCTGGGAAATAGGGGCGGAATTGCTTCTCGGCAAGCCCCAGTTATTGCAGCGAAGACAAGTGAAGAATGGAAATGTTTTAGCAATTCTATTCGTAGTCAAGAAGTCCAAGTTTGCGATTCGGGATAACAAATGTTTCTAGCATAGCCTGGCTCGCTTCAGATCGACGTTCTCTATCCAAAATGAGCGCGAAGCATTATGTTAGACTTCGTCGAAAAGAGCCCTAACGCAATTACTTAAAGATTTCATTAGGCCTTTTATAGGATTAAAACACTCAGGCCCCTTAGAGTAATTCATGCAAAAACTTCTAAATGACATAACTGCTGGATTAGAGGAGATTGTTATATTTGACGGGAGACTTTTATGCCGCAGGATATTACGCAGCCGTAAATGGCGGATCTGCATCCGTATTCACTCCTGGGGCTTCGCCACTTAATCTGGTGGGCCCGAGCAGATATAAATTATATGAGAAATGCGAGGGCTGGCAAAAACGAAACGAAATCTACACGAACTCCCTGGCAGATCTCTCCGTCCAACTTTTTGTGGACAAAAAAGTTTGCTCAAACATTTAAATGAACAATTGAGTGGCACGGCCTAGGGGTATCAAACATGGCAAAATCGATTTGCGGTTTCCTTTCTTGGGGGCTTTTGCTTCCCAGAGGTTAATATTTCAGCTTACTTACAGCTGGGAGTTTCTTATGAACCAAAAAATCGAAATTTTCTAAATCCCTTTTTATCTCAAGCTGTGTTATGGGAAATATTTTTGCGTTCTTCAAGCCCCTCGGCGAAAATAAGAAAAATTAAAGTGAAATATCAGCCAATTTACTTGGGCCCTTGGTATTTACAGATTGAAGAAGGGAATTAGTCGGTTTTCAATTTCAAGGGGTGAAATCTTCGGTTTTTGCTTTGTTTAATGTATTTAAGAAATCGACACTTTTTGCGGGCAAGAGCTACAGAGAAACAATAAACTCACAACGAAATTGGTATCTATGCTTAAGCTTCTCAAAACACCGCTTCTTTATAAAAGGGAAAAGTCACGTTTTGTGTTTTTTCATGGTGTTTGTTATAAGAGGTTAATGTCTTTTGAAAACGTGAGAAATCCTTTGTCAAAAGATAGGGAGTTCCTTATCCTTCTACGACTCGTGCTATCCGATCTTTTCCTACGTTTTCACATTATTTCAAGGCTTGCCAAATGTAAAATTATACTTTTGATGTGAATTTCTGGTGTTAAGATTTTTTCTAGTTTACACTTTGACAATAACAAAAAATATATTGTAAATTATCCAAAGTATGTAAATTCCCTACTTTATTTAAAAATAGCTTGCTTCTATATGAAGACTTGTTAGTTACCATACTGATAACAGATTCAAAATCCTTAAAATTTATATATAATATAATCCAGAAATATAAGACTTTCAACATGGAAAAAAAATTAGCACAATGCTGAAAATTAAGAGGCATTAGTGTTATAAATATTATGTAAAAGTTCCCCATCGATCTCAGTGGCTCGCGATTAATTACGCGGCGTCAAAGGTCTCGAAATAAGGTTTTTCGCTAATATCTTCCGAACGGTGGACTTTTCGACAATTACATAGAGGTGTTTTATGAAATTAAAATGTGAAACTGTATATTTATATTTGTAATGTCACATTAAAAGAAAAAACATTGTGCGTATTTCAAATTAAATTATGTTTGAAATGCTTTTGTTATATGTATTTTATCGTGCGAATAAGTTTCTGTGGTATAATAAAAATATAATTTTCCGTTTATTCAAACTGAAACAACATAGCCAAAATTCTTATAGGCTTGCAAAGATAAGTAGATAATGGAACAGAGCTCGTCTTTTATATATTCTGTGACGGAATTTTTTAGGGTATTTAATTTTTAATATTTTTCATATTGCTCTAATAATCCTACACAAGATTTCGCACTTTAAATACTTATCTTCCCAATTTATTTGAATGAAGGTAACGTTTTTATGAATTTTGGTCAAGGTCAAGTAAAGGTCTTTATTTAGTTATTTTTTTAGTTAGATTCCCTATTTTCCTTTCTAGTTTTCGATTTCTATAGTCTTCGAGATATGTCTGTTAGAAAATATTAATTCGCACTATTGAAACAATATAGAAATAATTTTCTTGTTTAAATTCGTAAGCAATATAATAAACTTAAACATTCAAAAATGTTAATATCCATCAAGCTCTCGACATATGCCAGCTTATTTTTGAATACTCTATTTTCCGAACGAAATGGATTTTAAATCGGTTGAATTCAAGAATACGGTTGACTATCTAGAATGAATACTATTTAAATCTAAAACTCTCAGAAACAACAAACTATTTGATCGAAACAAAATGTAAATTATTTAAACTATTGTCGTGCCATTGAATATGCATATACCACATGTAAGTATGGTATATAGTAATAAATCCCTAGTAGGTCGATCTCCCTTTATAAAGGTTCCTGCAGAAATATGTAGGTAAAAGTTGACGACTTTGTGGCAATGTCCGTGATTGCTGCCCCGCACGAAAACAAGGCTAAGATTTAAAATTTTTTCGAAAGCCGCAGCTTTGTACATAGGTTTTTATTGCTTAATCAGGGTCTGGGTATAGTGTTCCGTCAACGTGGAGTAAAGCCGCAAACAAGTTTTTACAGCAATAAACGATACCCCGTCTTTAACTTTGCATATTCGGGCTGTAAGAGCACCTACTTTCAAAATAATAAGTAGACTTTATAACACCAATCAGGGCCAAGAACAAGAGTTGCAAAGCATCAAGCAACACCGTTCAACACGCCACTTACCTTTGAGTGGATGGTCTTCCCGCAAGCCAAATGGCAAAGAGTGATATCATGAAGCTGGCAAAATCTGTGAGAAGATGTGCTGCATCTGTTGCTATTGCCAAACTATTGGAAAGGACACCACCTGTGGATGAGAAAACAGTTTAATTTTAGTCGAAGAGTAAAGAAAACTAATTTTCTCCCGACTTTTGTTAAGGAAATTTCTAAGTTTTATAGAGCAAACAAAAAAATCCCCTGTAGATAAGACTTTTTCCTAGATGAAGTCGTAAAGTTCGCTTTTTAGTGTTGCCGGACCGTAAATCGTAAGTTTCCTTGTTTTCTAGTTTTCTTGCTTAAGGAACAGATCGAATGAACTGTTAGACCGTGAAGAGATAAGGAAGGAAAAAAGATATTCCAGCTAACTCCATTTCGCCCCGCAAAAGCAGATGAAGCATCAGGAGAGCCAAATAGTCCCGGTGTGGGTAGTTAGGTAATTATCACCTTGGTGGCAGCCAAATGAACGTTTCAGGTGGCGCTTGCTTTGTCCGCAAGTTTTGGTCTTATTAAGATAAAACGACTTCTTGCGAACTTTTAACTGAAGGAGAATCTTTGAAGGAAAATAAATTAGATCGCGATGTCGAAGTACTTTACTTTTCCTTGATTCAGGTTCATATCATAGTGTAATTTACTGCCAGTTTGCAACTTTTGTACTCGAAGGTATACAACAACCTGACGTACTCTTGATGAACTATTTTTCGAAGGTGGAGCTTTAAAACATTTTGGAGAATAATATTTCCACCAAATTAGCTCTATGTTCTAGACTTGTGTATGCCTCTGTTTACTCTACTTTTGAAATATCCCAAATTTATTTACCAAAAAGCGAATGGACACCGAGTCCAATTATATTAATTAATGTCAATCTGCACTAACTAAATGGGGCATTACATAAAATTGTTTGTAAACATACCTGGACAAAATTTCGCATTAATTTGCCCGTGGACAGTTATGAAAATTTAATGTTTAATGTATTGCTTTGAATCAGTCAAAAGTAAAATGATTAAATGTTATTTAATTTCTTTACTTTAGAGCTTTGAAAGCAATTATTCAGGGCTATCTGGCCAGTCGGAACGGGAGTAAATATGGTTAGAAACTTTTGCTATATATTAGTACTTATATTTAAAAAAGAAAACTACGCGGCAAAAATACATTACCTAAAAATCTTTAATATGTACATACATGTATTATAAAAACTATAATATATAAATAATAATTTCTTTATAAGTACATATATATAATACATTAGTTTAAAGTGTCATTTCATAAAACAAATACATGCTTGTAGTCGTTCATAAGTCGAATAAGATAATTTCCTTAATTTGTTAAACTGTAGAAGTCTTGCAAAAGTGAACAGTGAGTGAACACACAAAAATGAAACGTTTTAAAATTTAAAGAAATAGAAATTTAAAATATTCGTCACTTTTGACCACTAATGATTGTTGCTTACTTATTATATTAGCGGCCTCTGGTGCCCTCATTATAGCAATACCTTTATAGGATTCAAAAGTCTGGAATTTATTTCGTTTTGAGTGCTTTTAATATTTTTCCGTTAAGTCTAGTATGTACTAAGTGAAATTTACATGCCCGCGAAATGTCAAATCTCACACATTTTCATCTCGGATTTTCACGACCGTGGAATTTTCGGTAGCATAATTTTACTACCCTAGTACTAAGTTTGCTCGTGAATGGAGAAATAAAAAAACATAATCTAGGGGAAATCACCAGGAGCATCTACTACTCTATACCTTTTTCGCAGGTTTTTTATTGATAGCGGTCAATAAATTGCCTGTGAAAAACTTCTCTTTTCAAAAGTATGTGCGCTTACTGACTGAATAAAACAACCCCCCCCCCCCCACCATCTTCTCCTGATGTCTTTTATCAGGCACGAAAATTGGCTGCGAAAAGTTTTCATTTCACGTGAACTCAGTACTAGGCTTTAGTCAAGAATGACATAAAGCGAAGTAAATCAAACAACAATTAACGAATTCTTTTTGTTCTGCTATAAACTTTCAAAAACATTAGTGTAATACTTTTACCGACGCAAATATGGGAAGAAATCAACGGCAGCTTCCAAACTAAAGCTCCTATCTAACATTGATTTTCGGTCGAAATCATCCCGAGAAGCTTTTCTTTTCAATTCAGAGGTTTGGCTCTAGAAAACTAAAAAATTACAGCACTTTTGTCGGAAATTTATACATTTTTTTAATTTATATCAGAGATCGAAAATAATGATTATTTCTGAAATTTAAAACAAAAAGATCATCACTTTATATTAACCTAAAATCAATTATTTCTTTTGTAGTCTTACTTAGATTCAAT
Source organism: Eutolmus rufibarbis (assembly GCA_963920795.1). Taxonomy (NCBI): domain Eukaryota; kingdom Metazoa; phylum Arthropoda; class Insecta; order Diptera; family Asilidae; genus Eutolmus; species Eutolmus rufibarbis. The sequence continues at coordinate 30,866,676 of OY987207.1, forward strand.
AATAATTTGCATGAAAGGTTTAATATTTTTGCGGATAATTTTTACTTTTCGATCGGTCGATAATGATTACGAAGTAATTTTTATTTTTCGATCTTTCGATAACGATTATCAAGTAATTTTTATTTTTTGATTGTTCAAAATACTTACTTACTTTCCTTCTTTTAAGGAGTGGAAAAAAAAACAAACATTGGCACGATTCGGAATAATAGCCTCTACTTTTTTAAGTCGATTAAAAATCGTTTCTTTTAATTATTTATAATAATTAATTATTAGTTGATCGTTATCAACCAATCGAAAAATAAAAATTACTTGATAATCGTTATTTTGTAATTTATATATTTTGATCATAATCATTACAATCCCTGGTTTATATGGAGTAAAGCTTGATTAGATTTTAATATTTCTAGTTAATTGCGCGTTAAGGCACACATATAAAAGACAATTTAACAACTTTTAATTCAAAAGGTTTGAACCTAACCTATAATTAAAGCAGCTTTAAAAATATTAACAAAATTAAATTAACTTACCTATGATCAGAACGACCATGAAAAATAAGCACAGTATGCTTGCAATTATGAGCTTCTTTCTGGCTTTGACATCCACACCCTCGTGCCGCTGTCGGTGGCAGTGTCCCCGGACTGAAATGAAAAAGGGGAATATTTAGACTTGCTCACGGGGCTAAGGGAAACACTTAAAATATTTTCAATTTCAGAGATATTTCAATTTTCGTGAAATTTCCGAAATCCCCGAAAGCGTTCCGCCCTCGACCGTATGTAAAGCATTCTTCGAGGAGTTCGCCTTGCCTCTGGCGAAGCGGGTTCCGGTCCTAACATAATACTTCTCGCCAACATATAGATCGAGGAAGGGCAAGTGTAAATTAGTTGTGTAACATAAAACATTCGGGAGACACTCACTAGCCCTATGGAACGTACGAGGCGCACCCAAGACAAACTTCGCAGCCCTTTAAGTCATTTTGTGGTGGAATGCTCCGGCAATTTGCATACGTTCACATGCACTGCAAATAAATTCCCCCGGTATGCCCGAGGAACTGTGCAGAAATACTCGTGCGATGCACATTCGCAGAGTGGCAAGTTGTGTCGGGAAGAAATTAACCAATCCACCTAAATAGGCCAAAGAGTAGCAATCCTGCTGGTGGTGCAGCCGTCTCTGCTGGAAGATGCCTGTGGGAAGGCAGGGACAAGGGAGGCTGCTACACCCTGTACTTAAATAAATAGTCTCCTAGAGCCCTGAACAAAGCCCCGGCTCCACCGAGCACCACGGCTGCCCGGCTCGATGGATTGCGGATTTTGTATTATAATTTAACTACGCCAGCTTCTTCCATTTATCATAACGGCCAGTTTACATTTCGGTGACCCGGTTCCGTTGAGCTATGTAAATTGCCATTTTCGTATTGTGAAGATCTTGCAGCGAATCATGGCGCAACGAACGGAATTTTGGCGCAGTTTAATGTTCCATCGCTCATGACGCCCGAACAATTGAAACAGGTTTGAATTCGTTCAAGAAAGGTCTCCTTCCACTGACAAATACTTTCCATCATAAGTTTTTTCTTCCACAGCACAAAATTTGGAAGTAAATTAATCGTATTATTATAATTAAAAACTAAAAAAAAATCAAACCAACAATTGACTTAACAGCCAACAAACCTCTAAACTGTATTTAGTGTGGACTTACATAAATATCGTAAATGGAAGACTTTTATACGAATGCTGTTTATCTAAACCTTACTTAAGGGGAGACACCACTGTAAAGGCTCATTTTCGACCTCAACTTTTGGAATGTTTTTATAAAGAAAGGAATATAATATATGTACTATATATGTAAGAAACAAAACAAAAAAACAACAACAACAAGAAAAAATGGCGGCACGCGAGTTTCCTCAACTGCACATAGTAGAAGTGTCTTAAGAGTCATTCCATATGAAATCAACAAATTGGTGTGCCGCATGATTTTTAATTTTAATAAAAAAAATAGGGGATAATCTTTGTGGTGCCAGAAATGCTAACCCACCATAATTTTTTTTTTTTATTGAATAATTTCTGATCAGTTCCCATCCGAAGTCAAAAATTGGGTCAATTACATACTTGCATATAATATGGTCTAGCTTTTTACTTAGAACAGGTATTGAAATGATTGATGCTTTGTTTGATAGGGTAGTATATGTGTATTTTATATTATAAAATAAAACTGAACTGGAGTAATTAGGAACAAAATGGTGACCATCTGAAATTTCCACAATTTTTTCACATTTTTAGGATTTTCAACTGGACTCTGTGTCAATCCAGTTGCACATTAAGGATTGATTTTTTTTAGGAATAAAGTATGAACCCTGCTGATGCTATAAAAAAACTATCATTGTCCTAGAATGATATCTTCTAGGAAAAAAAAATTTTTGAAAATTGATAATTTTGAAAAATGCTCAACTTTGACCCTCAAAAAACCCATGTGGAGGAAAAAATAACAATTTGATATTTTGAGTAAATATAGTCTATATCTTCGTTAATTACATCCGCTTAGTGCCGTTTTGTTATTTTAATTTTTTTAGAAAATATGATTTTTTTTAAAGTAGTACTTTTACAGAAATATGAAAATAATTTAGGAGTCTGATAATTTCTAGAAGTTTTATAACTTATTTAAACTATTAGAATTATGTTAATTTATGATAGACATGATAAAATAAAAGACAAAATTTTCAAATTTAGTTATTTATTAAAAAAAAATATGGATAAATTATTTATTTTTGATTGCAAACTTTTACTATTTCGTAATTTTCTGAGCTTGAATATCGTCGCACTTTTAATTTAGTATTTGAGATGGGGACAAAACGATGATAGGATCGTGTGTTTTTTATTGTTATTATATTTTTAAATCGATCTGATAAATGCAACTCAGCATCATCGACATCTGATTTTGACACAAAAAAAAATTTAATTCCGGGAATTAGCTTCTCACAAAAAGCATACATTGCTTGAGGAGTTAAAATATGATTACTCGTGGTACGTTGCAAATTCCAGAATATGTGTAACTTGTCAATGATGGACAGAAACTATATACGAACTTGTGCTACCATGAGGATGATTTTGGGTTACAAGCAGAGTGGAATTTCTTCGCCACTTCACATCACATCAAATTTTGTCTTTTATTTTATCATGTCTATCATAAATTAACATAATTCTAATAGTTTAAATAAGTTATAAAACTTCTAGAAATTATCAGACTCCTAAATTATTTTCATATTTCTGTGAAAGTACTACTTTAAAAAAAATCATATTTTCTAAAAAAATGAAAATAACAAAACGGCACTAAGCGGATGTAATTAACGAAGATATAGACTATATTTACTCAAAATATCAAATTGTTATTTTTTCCTCCACATGGGTTTTTTGAGGGTCAAAGTTGAGCATTTTTCAAAATTATCAATTTTCAAAAATTTTTTTTTCCTAGAAGATATCATTCTAGGACAATGATAGTTTTTTTATAGCATCAGCAGGGTTCATACTTTATTCCTAAAAAAAATCAATCCTTAATGTGCAACTGGATTGACACAGAGTCCAGTTGAAAATCCTAAAAATGTGAAAAAATTGTGGAAATTTTAGATGGTCACCATTTTGTTCCTGATTACTCCAGTTCAGTTTTATTTCATAATATAAAATACACATATACTACCCTATCAAACAAAGCATCAATCATTTCAATACCTATTCTAAGTAAAAAGCTAGAGCCTATTATATACAAGTATGAAATTGACCCAATTTTTGACTTCGGATGGGTACTGATCAGAAATTATTCAATAAAAAAAAAAAATTATGGTGGGTTAGCATTGCTGGCACCACAAAGATTATCCCCTATTTTTTTTATTAAAATTAAAAATCATGCGGCACACCAATTTGTTGATTTCATATGGAATGACTCTTAAGGGTAATCCTGGAACAAAAAATGATATATTTTCATTCATTGAATTAGTTTTTGCATGGAAGTACATGAGGAAATAAAACAATATTGAAAAAAAAAATTGAAACGTTTGAAAAAATAGTTCGATTTTCATACCTCAATCCTATACGAGCAATATTTGTATACAAACATACATATATGTACGATAAAATTTGCAATATAGGGGTTTTCGGGGCGGATAATAGACCTAGCTAGGTTTCATTTCTGGGTAATCTCATTTTCTGTGGGTTTTCACGAACGAACTGTAAAATTTTAAAGCTTATGCGATTCCCAACAAAACTGGTACTTGAGGATTTTCGGGGTCACTGATTTCAAACCTACCGCCATTATTTACGAATTTAATTACCAAAATTGTACTTGGGTGGTTTTCGGGGACGTTGATGTCAAACTGGCTTTCAGAATTTACGAATTCAAGATTTACAGCTTATGCGATTTTCACCAAAATTGGTACTTGAATTTCGGGGTCGCTGATTTCAAAGTTTCATAATTTACGGTATGAAGTTCACACAGAATTCCGTGTATACAAGCCAGCTCGGTCAACCAGGTACTGTTCATATAAAAAGTGACATATTTTTTACAAAATTCAATCAATCGACAAAGGCTCGTGTACTTCCAAATGGGTAATCTATTTAAAAATCTACAGTAAATTGTCAATAGGGCGAAAATTGTTTAAGTTCTACTGTGTGCAGTTTAACAAAAACAAATTTTTTTCCACCGCAACTCGCGCACCGCCATTTTGTTTTTTTTTTTCATATATTTTATCCCTTTCTTTATACAAAATGCCAACGATTGAGGTCGATTTTATTAAAAACTAAGCACACATTTTTCGTTAGCTCCACTTCTATGAAAACCCCATGATATAAATATTATATATTACCTATGTGATAATAATAAGTAAAAATTCAGAACTAATTTACAGAAAATAGAAAAACTAAAAACTCATTCATAATTTTAAAAAAATGCTTGTTTTACGAAGTGGTAAATAAAACAATCAATGTTAATAAAGTTCTCGAAAAAGATTTTAAATTTTTGAAAAAGTAGTAAATGAATCTTGCAATGCACAAATTGTTATTAATTTTAAATGCAAAACATAGCATTAAAAGTAAACTTTGGTAGAAAATTAAAATTTTGTTAACCATTTTTGTTCATTAATGATATTTCAAAGTAAGTTTTGCTTAAAATGTATCTAATCTTCATTTTTTCTAACCCTACCATTTTGTAGGCTTTCAAAAATTGAATTGAATTTAAAATGGATAAAAGAAATAAGTACCTTCACTCACATGCATATGATAATAGACACGTACATGTATATAAGCCAAAGATGTTTCTGTGTTGTCTTATTGAATCATTTTGAAATAAAGAGTCTTTTATTTCCAAATATGCCACAGGAAATGTTGTCAAACAGAAATCGTTAGAACTAATATCACAATTGTTGTTATCGAGCGAAACGGTCTTAAAAAAACACAACGATGATGCTATGGGAATGCTGATCAAAGCCTTCCCGAGTACTCGTCTCGCTAGAGTACCTTGAGCAAGGCACACGTTCTCTGTTATGGAAAAATTCCATCCTTCTATCCACGAGCTGAGTCAAATAGAACGCTTACTTCCATGAAATTGCAATTTTTTATGTATTAATTCAAACGAAACGAAAGACGTCTGGAAGAACCAGCCCATCAACGAAGAAATAAGTTCCACCCAACTCGAATCTGATTTGAAGGCTTCATGCAAATTTTCACGTTTTCATAGAATAATTGACCGGGAGCTCCTGACTTATCAATTCCGTCGCGAAACGATTCCTTTTGTTCTGATGAGGATCTGCGTGAAAATATTCAATTCATCAAATTTCGTTTTACTTCTCCTCCTCGTCAGTGTGTGCAACTGAGCTGCGCTTCGCTGAACTCATGAATTTTCCACATGGTTTTCTTTTGTACTTTATTGATCGATTCCTAGATTGACACGTTCGGCGTCCCCCGGTGTAATTTCCGAAATTGACGCTGTCTCCCTTTCAAAATAAACTGTTGCCTGCAGTACCAAAATTGTTGCAATGTTAAAGGCAATCAGGTTGGCAAGATATTTATTGCTTTAGATGGATTTCAGCAAACTATCCCAACAGAACAATTTGTCGCCATACGGGTGGGAAAAGTATATTGCTTCAAACATTTTATGTACTTAATTTGTAGGAATCCTATCAAAATAACATGAAATGATCACTGAAAACAATAATTTTTGGGACTCGTATCCAAATAGTTCGAACCTAATCTTATAAATTTTCCTTTGGTCTTATATGTCTGTCGGAGACAAAAGCAAAAATGTTTCCTCTTATTTACATAAAAAATATTTTATTTATATAGGTAAATATTTTAACCTATCATTCTGAGATGATTTTAAAATTTTGAGTTGAGTTTAATATTTTATATCATTAAACAAACCTGTAACCTAGGCCTAAAATTTAAATATTAAAAATGTTGGGTTAATATGACCTTATTAAAATAGCAACAATTCGAAAAGTGCTATTAAAGCATTTCATGATTTATATAACTTAATCACAATTCCTCTGTTCTTAAAATATTTAGTCATGGGTATTTCCGTCTCAAAATTTAAATTAAATATCATAAAGATAATAGATTGCATAAAAGCACATATGCACATAATTGCTTTTTACATAACGTTTTATTACATGCCATATCTTATCTTTATGAGGTAATACCTTTTAAAATCTGCAAGGTTAACACTATAGTAATAACCTTAATTTCTCTATCTCTATATATAATCTGTGAGCGATAAGTTTACATGAATATAACAAATGGAAAGCCATAAAAATTAAAGAATATATTTCTTTCAGGTTATGCAGGGTGTTTCGTCAAGGTCTGAACAGGGGTATACCAATCGATTCTACATATGGTGAACGTTTGTTCGCACATCCCTTAAAATCGGTCCTTCATCCCTAAAATCGCAATTGAAAATTTGGAGTGGGTGAATCCAGAAAACGTCAAATTTTGAGTATTTAAATTTCAATTTTCGAAGTTTGACGTGACCTCTCGCTTATTTGTTGACTGATTACGTCGTAAGAGGTATCGTTAGAAAGCTTGAAGGCTCAGCTTTTTAAAACGCTATCATCAAAATCCTACGATGTCTCTCAAAGGAATTATAAAGCGTTTTCTGGGTTCACCCCTTCTAAATTTTCAATTGTGTTTTTAGGGGTAAAGGATCTATTTTGGGGGGAGGGGGTCTAAACAAACGGTGATCAGGAGACCATGAAGAATCGATAAGCATCAGACCGTATCGAAAAACCTTGTATATGTGCATTTACTAGCCAAGTTATTCAAGTTATATCATAGTGCCTATATACAATTATCAGCACTTTATACAATAGCTATAAAAAGAATTTGGGGATATAATATCGAAAAATTTAATAGAAATTAATATTCTTTGGAAAAAAAACACATCTAATATTATTAAAGTGAAACTTTTATTACATCGTCTCAAATTTTTTCGGCTGTCTGTTGCATGTCGCGTGACGGTCGCCCGCGGAATAGGGATAAAGTGAAAGGCGCTCAAGGGATTGCCGTGAAAATTGGTATTTGGGGGTTTCTGGAGGTTCTGATTGCGAATTTACGCTCGAAATTTGGAAATTCAAAATGGTGGATCCAAGATGGCGGCCAAAGATCGTAAATTTCAAGGGATTGCCGTGAAAATTGGTATTTGGGGATTTTTGGAGGTCTAGATTGCGAATCTACGCTCGAAATTTCGAAATTCAAAATGGCGGATCCAAGATGGCGGCCAAAGATTGTAAATTTCAAGGGATTGCCGTGAAAATTGGTATTTAGGGGTTTTTTGAGGTCCTGATTGCGAATCTACCCTCGAAATTTGGAAATTCGAAATGGCGGATCCAAGATGGCGGCCTGAGATTGTAAATGCCAAGGGATTGCCGTGAAAATTGGTATTTAGGGGTTTTTGGAGGTCCTGATTGCGAATCTACCCTCGAAATTTCGAAATTCAAAATGGCGGATCCAATATGGCGACGAACAATTTTCGAACTTCAATGAATTCAATTGAAAATTAATACTATAGATATTTCGAGGCCACTAATTTCGAATCTACTATTAAAATTTAGAAATTCAAAATTTCGGACCCAAGATGGCGGCCAAAGATTGTAAATTTCAAGGGATTGCCGTGAAAATTGGTATCTGGGGGTTTTTGGAGGTCCTGATTGCGAATCTACGCTAGCAATTTAGAAATTCAAGATAGAAAATATATAGCGGTATACAGATAGAATTTAAATGTTGTTTCACTTTTACCGTGGTTTCATAAAACCACACAATCCTTTTTCTGTAGTACCTAGTTTATGAGTATACATTACGAATTCGCAAACGAAAATTTTCTATCATGCCACGTTTTTGAGAAAAATTGTTTCAAAGAGTAAAAATATCGTATTATTTTAAATACTATAGCTCTCTACACTTTCAGAAATATTCCATGAATTTTACTTTTTCTCCGTTAACTGATTACTTCATAAACTTGATAGTGAGTGAAGATTACAACTGACGCATACTCATGAAAAACTATTATTATTCCCCAAAATACTCTATAAAACCCATGAAATGGTGCTGTTTTATATCTGTAGATAAGACTTAGGCTCTCTTTATCATATTTACAAGCTCTTTTCACGTTCCATTTATTACTTTAAAAATTTTCAAAAATTCCCAAAATAAGATATCTTTCACTTTAACAACTAGCGCACCAGGTTCAATGACTTATTTTACAATTTTGTTTTAAAATTCCCACTTCATGCAACATTTTTTTTTCGCAATGATATATAATGAGTTTTGCAGCGATAACTGAAGAAATAATATGATTTTTTATCTAACATTTTTAAAATTTGCGAAAATGTATGAAATTGCCGTGATTTGTACCCATCCAAATGCAAAATCTTAAACCGAATAAATTTTTGGATTAACATTTTGATATAATACAAAGTGGATATAAATCAATGCAATTCGATTTCATTTTCACGAAATAAAAATTTTTTGATATGGGAACTGTTCATAAATTTCAATTCAATGCAAAATTTCCTGATAAATCTGATCCGGATCTAATTGTGAAAAAAACACAGCTAATATACAGATTATATTTTGAAGAGAATGATAGGTTAATTTGACCACTTTGCGTCTACAGACCAAACGTCACAAATCCAATCCTTTTAAGACAAATGCGAAAAATTCTTTGAATGTGATGAAGATGGAAGGCTAAGTTCCCAAAATAACTAATTTAGAATTGATCTGTTATTTAAATCAAAAGGAATGCCTTGTCATTCAAATATTGCATCGAATATTGAATATGCAGTTGAACTTGCACAGATTTGAATGTAAGTTAGATAATCAAAAGTTCCCATATATTTTATTATACATTTTATCGGCAAGAAATTCCAGTAAATTGGAAAAATATTCCACACTTCACTGCAATGATATCAGATTTTATTTAATATGTATTTTATTTCACGCCTTTGTTCCATTTTATCTTAATGTAAGACCGGTAGATCCCAAAAAGAATGTTGTTTAAATATTTCATTATGAAATACAATGTAATCCGGATAATAGGTACTTATTACACTGATTATCTTTTGATATCACATAATTGTAATCAGTTTACGCCATAGTTAATAAAATATTTAATACGCATTTTATTATTATAAATGTTTCAGTTTTATGCGGCACAAATAATTCGATATCCAGATATTATTAAAGTATACGTTCCTTTAATAACATTTCAATTGCAAATTTAAACAAACTGTGTCACAAACAAACCACAAAAAACATTTACAATATTTAATAACCAGTATTGTATTATTTGAAACAATGCACTTTTTGAAACCATTTTTGAACAAAAATTTAAATTTTTCACTCACCGCTAAATGTGCCATCGTTATTGAGTGTTATTATAGTTATGTCCATTATGCGGAAATTTTAAGAGAACTAGATTAAATTACGTAAATAACCACTAAAGATGCAAGTTTACAAATAGTCTAAGAATATCGATTTCCCCGCGACTGATCTTATCACAAGACCTCGCAACAAAGAAGTCAACCGATGCTTATCACGAAAGTACGACAAGATCGCGGCGAGCTTCTGTTCGTTAATGAATTGAGCGATCACAATGGACGGATCAATATACTTCCGCGGTCTTTATCGAATTAATCATCAGAGTTATAAAGTGCCTTTATCGTTTTCTCAACTTATAAAACTCTAAATATTATTAGTATGAATTATGTGTGTGAGATCAAAGCTCCCGTAGAATTTTTTAAAGCATTTATAAAGCTCCATGATCACCTGGAGCGGAACGTCCTATAAAAAGTTCTTACCTATGTCTTATGATTGAAAACTGGCTAATTGTAGCAGAAATCAGAGCAATTAACTTGTTTGCACAGGTGCTCCGCGATAAGACCAAGGGGCACCTTCGTGGCTGGAGCGAGGGCAGATTACCGATGCGGGCGATTCTCCAGAACCTTACTTATATTAATTAACCGCGAAAGCCATAAATTATTCTGAAAGATGAGAATCTATTGAGGTGTAACCTGAGCCCCTGAGCCGTGTCTTGCCGACAGATGATAATGAAACACACTCGCTGTAAGGTGGAGGTCATTAAAAGCTCGCCAGTGCATTTCCAGCCCTCAAAATCACATTAAGTACCACCACCGTGCCCTAGTTCCGTCGGCAAGATTAGAAATAGCGGCGACCTGCGTCAACATTTATCATGTTTCCTGGAGAGGGTTTAATTAGTCTCATCGTCAAATGAAAATTTCTGTCTTTGTAATATTAAAAACTTTCGAAACAATCCATCAAAACTAAAAGTGTCCAAGTGTAGTACCAACGAACGAGTCGTGCTTTCATCTCCAGAATTCACACGGGAAACCACAATGAAACGGATTCAGCATATGGGTGGCATTTCGCTCATAGGTGACCTTTACCTCACACACGAACAAATGCGCTCATACGTTTTGATATTAAGAACAAAGGGACATTTATGCCTGTAATACATCTCCATTTCATTCGCATCGCAGCCCTTGGGTCAGCTAACTTCCATCAGAGCAAATCTCAATTTTACGGAACTTTTGAGTAGGGTATTTTGTGAGCTATGCTATGCATTTAACGGGCTGTGGACGAACATATTTGGAGTAAAATATGATGAAAAATTACTACCCCATGCATCCACCTAGTGGAGCATATTCCAATTAGAAATGGATAATGACAGGTAAGGGCTTCGGAATTAAAATTTGGAAAGTTTAGCAAAAATATAGTTTTAGCGGTAGCGAAAAACCGTAGTCGTTGGCATTCACAAACTGCCTTTCAAACATGATTTACAACTGGGCAGAGCTTACATTTAACTACTATGAGTCTCATATATGTATACACATAAATGGTCTTAGATATAGAATTCACTTCATATATTTACACACTGAGCGAAAAATATAATAAAATATTAACTACTTTTAAAAAATATCCATAGTTGATTACTTACAAATACAACAACGTTAACATTTCTTCAAAAGTATTTGTAATTAGTTACAAATTGTATAAAATAGTCACAAATTGACTATTAGTAACAAATTGAGGAGCAGTATCCTTCAACTATTTTAAAGTATATTTTACCACTCCACCACCAATTTATAGTCGATTTAACTGCTTTAACATTTGATGCTTACGATCAGGGTCAATTAATTGAAAAGAAAGTCCTGAAAATAATCTAAGAATATTTGAAAAGTTAAGCAATAACGAAATCGACTATGTTTGCTACGAGTATGAAAACGAAAGTTTTGATGAGCATTTTCTAGTTTAAAGCAATCTTAACTTAAATATAGTTAATTATTTAATTAATGTATTGATCCATCTTTGCATTTACTTAACCGAATAATGGCAAAACATTTGTTCGACTTAACAATTTTTGGATCTAGGGAATCTAGTAATAAAATAGCTAACTAACTATAATTATTATATAGAAAAAAATGTTCTTTAAAATTGTCTTTACTCTTATAACACCTATTTTCAATCCAAGTTATTACTGTTGATAATCTAATTTAATTTATGAAGAATTTATTTCGATTAATTTATAGTGACATTCTATTACTTTGCTTTTAAAAGGTGGTAAAAGTACTTAATTTAAATCTACTATTTTATAATCAAAAATATTATTATGATTCTGGCTATGTTCTATAGTATAGTATAGTAGAATTCACTTCTAATCTTCCTATCATTATCTTTATTCTAAATGTTCTCTCTATCTTTCCCTTCAGTTTTATCCACTATTTATGGGACAAACTGCATTAAAAACATAATAAAATAGTATTAAAAACGTATTTAATAAACCGACCAAGTGCGAGTTCGATTCGCGCACCGTAACTTGGAAGGAAACGTATAAAAAGTTATTTAATAGTCAAATGTGATTCATTAAATTATACTCTATGAATATTTATTTATTAGGTATTATTAGCACGCAATAAACTTCATTTTTGAGACTGCATAACTAGGTTTATTTATAAACGATTTATGCTGGTTTCTAAAAAACTGTGCTAGTTAGAGACATGGCTTTATTTTTCCCGTAATATTTACATAAACCTCTATCAACTCTAATTAGTTCAGATTTTTCGTATTGCAACCTTCGGAGATAAGGAGAGGTATTTTTTTAGACATTTCATCATAAGTCGAAAACCATGCGGCATAAAAGGAAATAAAAATTTATTTTAGAATGTACAAATGAAACCCTTTTGTATTATACTCCACTTGACGTAGTAACCCCACTTTAAAATGTCGACCTCCATTTCGGCCCCTTTTGCAATGAAAACAAAATTATTTTTTAAATTCTGTCATTTGCAATAAACGTGGGCAACCATTATTTAAATTTATTCCAAATTTCAAGTTGATACCATTAGTATATAGTTGTTGAAATAAGCAGCTCTGATATACGGAAAAACAGATGGACGATGAAATAAGGGTTCCTTTTTACCATTTTGGTACGGAACTCTAAAAAACAACTTGATGAAATTAAGTTAAATTTAAACAAAAAGATCCTTTGAGGATTCCAAGATATCAGTCATAACGACCACTTAATAGAAGTACTTTTTGAAAATAATAATTATTTTTACATTATAATTAATCTTCCTCTAAAAGCTATAAAGTTGCGACTGACAGAACATCTTATTTTCAGAGAAATTTTGCCCAAATATTGTGGCACATCTTTTTTTAAAAGCAATCATTTTAATCGAAATTTACTTTCAATTTTTATTGAAGTATAATGCCATTTAATTAAACCTTATCTAAACTTAACATACCGCCCATAGTAAAAGTAAAATGAATTTGATAAAGGAAGAATTATTTTAGGGCATTCACGCTTTATCGTTAAGAAGGCCATTGACATAGAAACAAATGCGTTAATATTCCTATTATACCTAAATTAATCTGGAACTTACATAACTCAATACGCAACCATCAACTTTTTTAAATTCAATAATCGAATTTTAAGCAGCCTATGTTAAAAATTGAAATGTGCATAATGTATTTAAAAGATAAGCAAGAAGAAAGCCAGATCTTTTTTCACACGTCCACCTATCGAAGTCACGTTCCCACGTCACGAAAAAGAAATCTTTCCTCACTGCAGTAATTCAGCTTTATTAAAAGTCGACAAGCTCTCCCTTGGTTTCGTGCCTAGTGCAATGAATCGAAGAAGCAATTAAAGCCATAAATAAATCAAATCCAGACCTTATCAGATATCGAGTGAACGGATTAAATTTCAAGTGGACTCGAGAAATTCGAGTTCGCACATTAATGGCCATGGAAATATTACCGAGCCAGTAAATTTATTTATTACTCAAAAGATTTCGATTCTAACAATAAGACTGGTCTTTATTGATATCTGCATAGTTACGACTTAGTTTTTGGAAAAATGTGGCCTTGTAATTTTATGAATTTAATTTAAAATCGCAATAAAAGAATTGCCTAGATGTATGAGGTATATGTAAATAATTAGAAGATGTAGGAGATATATCAGTAACACACATGAAACAAGAAAACAAGAAAACCTTCAAAATTTAAGAGAAATATCTAACTTAATTTTACGAATGACACTGAAAAATAAATTGAATGAAAGTGTCAATACTTCATGGTATCAACATTATTGAAAAAAAATTTATACAGACTGGTCTCCTATGATAAAACAAACTAAAATATTATGTCAATTAAGGAGGTATTAATTTACAACTTCAAAAGTTGCATAAAATGTTGTTTAAACATGTGCAGAATATGATCCTTAAAGTTTAGTCGTTCCGAAGTTATAGCCTGTGAACGCTATCATAAGCCCGAAAATTATATGCCCGGACATGTTAATCGGTAGGTCATTGTATCACACAATTTTCGAGTTTACAGACTTTAAAACGACCTTTTCGTGAACTTCGTAAAAGATAACTCAAAAACTAATTGATCGATGACTTTAAAATTAGGCACTCTTTTAGATAACAAGACTACTTTCTATGTGAACCTTTTTTGCTATGTTTTCATTAACAAATTTAGTAGAAATAAATATCATGAAAAATCGAAGATTTGCTTTCAAACATGTATACTAGAATTTTCACTTTTCTAGGGATTTTTTAGCTTCACATAAAGTATGTGGGTCTTAGAAATTTTAAAAATGTTAATAATATGCGCATAGATTATTAGATTAGAATAACTTAAATTAATTTTATAAAAAATTAGCATCAAAAGTACTGTGATGCCATAACTTTCTTTTGACAGACAAACAGACAGCGAATCCAACAGCTTCATCGAAGAGGTTTCTTCAAGAGATACCTAATTATGTTTTAAATTTGTTGGATGTAGCAGACTCAAGTTAGGTGTATGTAGGATACATTTTTAACAATTTCGATTTCCATATAGTATGTAGTTTTGATTTGAAAAGAAGAGGAAATCTTCAAACAATAAATTAATGTTGTTCAAGGAAATCTTCAGTCATAAGTATTTACTTCTTTTATATCTTGAAGACGGATTGAAGTAGATTTTTTTTATTACTCTTCCTGTTCTTCCCACTCCAAATTTAATCGGGTAACTACGGAAATCGGACAGTCTCCCCGCCCAAGTAATAGAGGCAAAATTTCAAGCAAACATATATCAGAAAAATAACATAAGGCTGATTTTTACAGATTAAACACTTTTCTCATTCCAGTGAAGTGGTCGTCAATATTTATAACAGGTAACATGTTTCGAGGAAAATAAACAATGAATGCTGATGATGATGTTATCTTCATATGCATACATAAGTCAAGCCAACGATAAGTTTGAGGAAAGCATGGTTCTTACCCCCAGTAGCAACTAAGAAAATAGATCATAGTCCTAAATTTTTAAAATGAAAAAGATGTTCTCGTGGCGTCTTGAGGAATTTTGTAACAATAAATAGTATTCATTGAAACCACTTCTTACTTGTTTTTTTTAGCGCTGACCTGACTAAACTACTCGTGCTGGGTTGTTCACGGCCCCCTTCACTTCTATTGTCACTCATATAAATTCAGTTCGTTTTCGTGGAAAACACTTTAGATTTGAATTTCCGGGAAACACAAATGACAAATAAAATAAAATAACAAAATGTCACCGCATCGATGTGACGTCCTGCAAATTGCCCTGATAGATTCGATCCGTCTGATTACATCCAGACGGCGGTTGCTCATTTGTTCCCAGTAAAATAAGAGCCTATAAACAGCGGAGCAACATCAAGCTGCTTTCAAGCCGAAATTAAGCCGTGCTCTCCTCAGGGATCAGCCGAGGTATATCCATTAAATGGAGGCCCTGACAAAGGTTGTTCCTTTTTTAATTTCCAACCGATTGCTGTCGCAAATCAAGTCACAAAAGCGGGCATAACGACAACAAAATACACGTCATCCGGCATTGTCGGTAATTACACATATGTGGAGCCGTACGTCTGTAACAAATGGTAGAATGCCGGCGAAGGAGCGGTGGCCTCCGACAACCTGATAACTATCCTGATAACTAGCACTATAGATAGGAGCTAGCTTTGACATTCGTAGAACCCGAAGGTAGGACGCCGCTCCGCATCCTCCATCTGCACCAAAGATGGAGTGTGACAGAATTTCTATCGTTTTTCCACCGATTTAGCATTTGATATAACTTCAAAGAGTTCGGGGAAGTCGTGTGGAGATATTTCTCTTCGAGCCTGCTTCATGCCTTGTCTTCCACCTCTGTGGACGGTTTTCCTCGTCAGGAAATAAATTGTTAGAGCAATAAAAATAATTAAAAAGCTCCAGCAAACCATATTGATTGCTTAGTTCCTCTTTGAGCGCGCAGAATGAAACTCGCCCAGAAGGCAACTTATGAAATCCTTTAATGTTCTTTCAAGGATTCTTTTCCAAAGCTTTATACGGAAAATGAGGTATCAAAAATTCAACAAGTTTAATATCGTGTCCTCCAGCTTTACAATAAATTCTTTCCTTTACAGACCTTTTTTTTTCTTCTAGCCAGAAAATTCTTCTAAAATGGTTGAACTACTTGTTCGCGGGATATTTATTACCTCAATTAAGGTAAGTTTAAATACCTCAGTCTCGATTGCTGAGTTCCCAAAATAAAACGAATTGATTGCAGGAAACTCTTTACGAACTTAGAAGTTTTATGGCAATTACACTTGGTCATTTGTTTAATAATCCATGAAGATAAATTTTGTTTACATTTGCGATTTATGCCTTTATTATTTGCATCAAAAAATGACCGTTTATTGAAAACCTTTTATTTAATGTAATTAATTATAATAAAAATTATGGAACACGAGTTAAATTATGTTGTTCAAAACGCTTTTTAAAAATCTGCACTAAATTTAATATATGTATGTATTATACATACTTGAAGGCAACATTAGAAGAGGTACCTAGGTATTGATAATTTTAAGATATTTTATCGACCTTAGCAAAATAACGATTATATATTTTAGCAGAGCGAAGAATATCTAATGGCTTAATGGAAATTACAAATTGGGGAAAAAAATCTGTACCCTTTTCAAATTATTATGTTTATTTTATGAAATTGATCTCTTATTAATAACGTTCTAAATTATAAATATTTAGATATGTAAAAGTAGTAGATTGTGTATGATTTGTATAAAGTGTACGCTGTGAACCTAAATTTACCTTTTGGGTGTTTCCACTTGAAATCAACAATCGGCTGGAATTTACCATTTATTGTTTTGATTAAATTTAGTTGATATGTTAGATATATTAATATATATAAACAATTTGTTTTTTTATTTTTGCATTTATTAGAAAATGAAATATTCTCGATTCTTTTTTTTAAAGTTTCACTTTCACGGATTTTTCTGAAAATTGCTTCCAGGGAACAGTCCAAATGTTTTTCTTTTTTTTATCATAGAATGGGATTGTTTTAGAAAAAGATAGTATTTTTATTTAGTATTTTTGAAGAAATTATTATTTCGAAAATTGCTTCCAAATTCATAATTAATGTAGAAATTACCCACCAGTTGCCAGGAAACTGACACTTTGACTAGCCTGCGGTTAGGTTTACTTTTAGGTACACTTTTTGGTGGAAAGTGTTATATTGTATATTGTTATAGCCCGGTTTGGACAATTGCTGCTAACTTCAGGTAGAAACATTAAAAAACTATATTTTTAACTTCGAATCGGAAAATATTTGACGTATTTAGCATTTGTTATGATTCTTTTCAAACAGCCTTACTAAAACAACTGCTTGAAAACTGAACATTTTCATATCTTACCTTTCACCAATATATTATGCATATGACTTTCGAACAACATCTTAATTTTCGTAAATGTACATGTCTATTTAAAATCCTGCATGCCATAACTCCTACCTTCCTACGTGACTTTGTTAAATTGTTATAATCCAATTGTTACAAATATTCCCATTTTTTGTATCGGAAAACTGCTAAAAGTGAACAATAATGAGTTATTTTTCGATTTAACCAATCATGTCCTTTGGCTTTATAATATTTTAACATATATTAGTTTGTTTTATCTAATCTCTTTTAACTTTGTGAAGTACTTTTAAGGTTAGGCTTTTGTACTAATTGTTTCAATAAATAAATAAATAATAAAAATTGGGCAAGAATTAAGTAATTTGAACGAAAATAATTAAAATACGAAAAAAATTGTGGAATAAAATTTAGGTACACGTTTTACAATTTAATTATAAAAATATTAATCGAAAATGGACCCATAACGTCAACTAAATACACTTTTAAAAATATGTGTAAATTGAAAGTGTAGGTTGAGCTAGTAATGGCTCAAAAATATGACGTGATAGAAACATTTGGGGATCAGTTTTCCTATACTTTCTATAGGGTGGTTTTTTTAGAGGTTTGGTTTTTAAATTTGCAACACTGTTTCTAGTGATTGTCAATTTGACAGTTGATTTGTGGTCAGTACGTTTTGCCATTTCACCATGAATAGGATTACTTCAGAACAACGTTCGGTGAATGGGCCGAAAACAATATTCAGCTTGATCCTCTTTTACAACGCAAAATTTTGTTCAACAATGAGGCTAATTTTTGGTTGAGCGGCTACGACAATAAGCAGAATTGCCGAATTTGGAGTGGAGAAAACCCAGAAGCCTTCGTTGATACGCATTTACATCCATTAAAAGTCACCATTTCGAGTGCTTTATGGGCAGGTAGAATCATTCGCCCATATTTCTTTAAAGATGATGTTGATCAGAATATTACCGCCAATGGAGAGCGCTATAGAACCATGATTGCTAACTTCTTCGTTCCTCAGTTGAATGGTATTGATGCGGCAGAGTTTTGGTTTCAACAAGATGGCGCAGCATGCCACATAGCGCGCGACACTATCAATTTATTGCGAGAAACATTCGATGAGCGCATAATTTCGCGTAATGGAGCTGTGAACTGGCATCCACGATCATCTGATCTCATACCTATGGATTTCTTACTTTGGGGATATGTGAAGTCACTCGTCTACGCTGATAAACCACAGACTTTGGACCACTTGGATGTCAACATTCGCCGCGTTATTGCTAATATACAGCCCAGTTGCTCGATAAAGTGGTCGAAAATTGGACTTCCCGATAACGCTTCATTCGAGCCAGCCGTGGCGGCGGCGCCCATATGCCCGAAATCATGTTTAAACACTAATGGCATAAAAATATCTTTTAAATAAAGCCAACACCATGGCCATTAACATTATTTTTACGTGTTTTATTTAAATTTAATTTTGTAGACCTCTAAAATAAATACCCTATATTAGTGTTAGAAAATTATTAAAGCTACAAAAATCGTGTCATGCAATGTTATTGTAACGAACAGCACATCTTAAAGTAAAACACAAAACGTAACTGTATGTATGTGCATATGTAGTATATGTATACATATGTAAATTATTATGAAACTGAGACCACAAAAGCATCTTCCTTAGGCTTTGAATGGGAAAATTATATCAAGGCACTGGAGCTCGAGATTTCAGATGGCTGCATAAACTACGTCGAGGTGTCGCCCAGGTGCACCGGCAAATTTTCTATGAGTAAAACATCAGCCGGAAAAACCCCGACCGTCACAAATGTTCCTTTCCACAGAAATATGAGTGTAAAGTAAAAGAGTTAGGAAAACTTACGTTGAACTTGCGGCTGGCCATGCAGACAGTAAATTCTCGACGAAGACGCTGGCGTCCCAGTCGTTGTCCCGTAATTGTTCTTGAATTCTCTGGAAGAATTGCAAAGAAAGGTAAAATGATTATTATCACTCTTATCATTCTCGAATACGTTCGAATAAAAGCTGAAAAACGGTCGTTCAACAAAGGCTGTTGCGCAAAAGGAAGCGAGCAAAACGTGTTCCACCTCCGCCACTGGAAAGTAAAACGGAGCAGACTTAAAAAGGAGGAAGCGCCCGTCTCCCGCGGCGACGACTAGACAAATCGCGGGGACAAAGGGCGGCGGGAGGTTCGAGCGGAAGCTGTGAACAGCGCCAGGGAGATGAGTGGCAGTCAGGTGAGCAGCATGACGCGGGAATAAAAAGTACCTGCAATAAGTTCTTCCGTTTTGGCGGGAGCGCGGGGGCGGAGGCCAGCGCTCCACTTGAATGTGAATTGAACTGAATGATACAGTGATCAATGGAAATGAAATTTATTTTTTGGAGAATCTCTGGATACCTTTCCTGACCCGAAATGGTATAAAGCTGCGAACGCCGCCATTGTTCTCCGTGAATTGTTAACGACTTTCTAACTTTCAGGTCAAGAGAATTCGGCCTAGTCATTGTTCAAAATTGCGAAATTCCTCGAAAACCTGGCAACACTTAAAAATTTTCCCGGAACAATATCGGAAGAAAACTTTTTTGATTGCATTTGGCCTCCTCTAGACTCATCAGTGGCAGAATCATTTTTCATGCCAAGTGCTTCAAAGAATTGTGGGCCGTTTCGATTTCCATTTTTCGGTATCAATGGTGATGTGTTGACTCATTTCCATTTTTGCGAATATTTGTAAGTCCCATTACATATTTGCTATACAAATTTAAAAAACTTAAATTTAGCTGACATAGATTCAACAAATGCGAAAATAAGTACATATTAAAACAATCTTTTGAGTCATGTTCGTACTCTGAAAATCCGATAAATCGGCAACTACAACTGTCTTCTCAACTTTATAAGATATACATAGGTTTGTTTTTATAGAAAAGAATAGTACATATGTAGGTAGGTTATTTATTTTATTGGTTTTTGGAAATTAGTTCCCAAATTTATGTTTCAGCATTACATAGTTAATAATTAATTTCACAATTGAATGAAATTTAGTTTCTAGCACTCAAGAAGATAATTCTATTGTATATAAAATTCTTGTTAACTTTAACTGAAATATAAATAAATAAAATAAGCAAAACCCCCTAGATTTACTTATCAACACTAAAATACTCTTAAGTTAATTTATGTGTCAGTCACAAGTATTTTCCGATATATGTATGTATTTAACTTTATAGCAGTAAAATGTTATACATATGTATATTTCCTTCGCAATTACCTGAATATTAGTGTCAAAAAGTGGAAATCGAAAATGTTCTTTCAATTTCTTTATTTTTAGAACTCATACAAAGTTACTTATATAAAATTATTCGAAGAACCTTTAATGCAAGGAAGGACACTTTGGGTTAACATCTCGGGAAAAAGAGACGACAGACCAATTTTTTAAATTACATTAAAGTACCCATTTAATCTTCGTAAACTTTTTATCTCAATATCCAGTTTGTTGGAGCCTAAACGTTAACTTAAATATCTTAAATATATTGTTTCTCTAACCAGGATCAAATAACAAACGGATTTTGAAGAAACATTGTAAAAGCATTCAAGTGGCGAATATTTAAAGAAAAAATATTTGTCCGTTTCGATAAATTACATTTTTCCGTCGCAATTTTCACCATATTCTCAAAAAATGTCGATAGAAAGTTGTGTCAATTCTATAAGTTAAAGACGTTTTCAGACATTTAACAAAAATAAATTTCCGAAAAAAACCAATTAAAGACAAATAACATACTCAATTTATCGACGGTAGAAACATGTATTTATCGTGTGAAATTACAAATCTTTTAATTTATTTATTTTTAGTAATCTTTTAGAATATTTAGTTATAGTATCTAGGATGAAAATACCTATAATTTTCATCAAAACTTTATGGGAATATGGAGAAAATTGTGACAGAAAAATATCACTTTTCAAAATTTCAAAGCTAAATATCTCAGGAAATACAAACGACCCGGCAAAATTGTTTGCATATTCGTCACTTTTGAGATGAATATTCCTACAACATTTTTTAAAATTCCGTGAGGAGACCTCAAACTCAATTTATACCGTCTTTTCTATTATACACTATCTTTATGTATATTCTTGAAAAGACTTGAGAATTTTTAAGTTTTCACCCAAGCATGGTACTTAAATTAAAATTCAATCAGCATCAAATCTATGGTTCTAAATAGAAAACCACCTACAATTTTGTAGTATACAATGATTCATAATAGTAAAATGGACTTGGTGTAAATATGCAAGCAAAGAACTTAAATGGTGTTGAAATAATTGAGTTTAGATAGATTGGATGAACTTTGCTTTGTAAAATGCAATCTATAAATTATAAATAATTTGGTTATTTCTACTTAATAATGTGTAAAAAAATCAATCAAGTGTAACATTGCGTATACAACACTCTAAAGTTTAATATTTACAATTATAGATTAAGGGGACATTACGCACTTAAATGAGGAACTAAAATAAAAATTTCTTTTCCGTATTTCGATAGACTTACATCTTAAAACTATTCTCTAAAACTTGTATATATGTCAAGATTCGAATTAATTTAGATTTTATAGCGAGTTTTGTGTGATCATCATCAACGCGTTTTATAATACTTTATTGCAAACCTTAAACACATTTTTCTTACAATATGAGTTTGAAACCAATATCAATTTAAAATGTTACACATATACATAATCAGAGGAACTACAAATTTCATAAATATTAAAGATTTTAAACTGCTCAATTCACAATTCAGCAAAAAGAAGCATCACTAGTTGTTTACGTAGTTTTTTAGTATGTTCTGTTCAGTATCAAAGTGGATTAGTAAGGAGAACTATTGTGCCCAGCCCGACTTGCATTTAACAGTATTTTTAATAATTTAATATATCCTGTTGAAATAATATTGATTTTGTTTCTCACCAATGTATTTTTATCAGAAAAAAACAATTTTTACAGCAAAACGCTTAATATTCTCAAAAATTCTAAAATTTATGTAGAATATCATAGAGTGGGTATTAAGGCTAAAAATTCTGGAAATTTATGCATTTACATATACATATATACGAATTGTATGCAGAAATTTGTTTATACTCGTATTTCCTTGAATAAATAAGGCTGACAGAAGTTTCCCTTTCCCTAGAACATAATCATGCGCCTACAACGCCGAAGGACTAGCTTCACAATATTATTAATTAAAAAGACTTACGAGAATTTAGCTCTTAGGCGCTGTTTGCTTCTTATTCCTCGTATTTGACTCGGAGGCGGAAATGTGCAGACAAAAGCGTTTTTCTTGAGGGTGTTTTCTTCAATCCTCGTGGAATCGAAAAGGCTCAAGTAGCTGCTCAGCGGAAGAGGAAAAGTGCTTAACTCTGCGCTTCTCGAGATAAATCAATTGAACCCGGCTATCTTCTTAACGTATGCTAAGAGGAAGTGCGGGCCAAGGGCAGCAAAGAAACTTATTATCCCGCATGCTGCCGCCCTCGGGACTTATGTCACAACTTCGAAAGACATATTCTTTTTAAGTTAATTTTGCTACACGCGAAGATAGCGACGAAATGCGAGAAGACATCAACATCACGCTTTTGATGAGATTAGCTTTGTCGTCATGTCCCGGGGATCGGTGTCTTCCCCCGGTTGACTAACTGGCTCAAGTCTTTGAGTGGTGTAGACAGCCCAGGATTCCTGGATAACATTCGTTATTCGTTGTTAGTTCCATAGGGAAACTTGCCAACAAACTTTTATAGCGTTTTCTCAATTTTTATTACAAAAGTTGTGATAACTTCGGTTTGACGGGAAGGGCCCGGACGCGGCAGAGTGATGTCAGGTGATAACGATAAGCGGCTCCAAGATTTACAAACGCTTTAAATCATTGATACAAGTTCGCTGCGAGATAGGAGTTTTGGCGTGCAAGCAGATGATATACGACGAAGGCAGCGGATTTATTACTGACTAAGAGGATAACAATGTTTTCGAATTGGTTGTTAGCGCGGCACGAATGTTGGCACGGAGCTCGGATCGGATGTATAGTCTAATTCCGTGAGCACGTGCTCTCGGCTTTTGTTTTCGACAGTAAAAATTTATTAAGGGGAAACGAACTTGTCGCGTGAGACCACTGCCAGTGATGTAAATATGAATGGCAAATGGAACTCGCCTTGACCCAACTCTCGGACAGACAGCTACAAAAAGCCAAACAAATGATTCCATGTGTGAAGGATAAATTTTATCTAGACCTATTTCACTGGACGTGCTAATTCATTATAGTAATTTATCGTCAATAAGTCACTTAATTGTACTCACAAATAATGGGACTATCGTAAGCAAGCCATCAGCGAGGTTTGAAGGAAGAAGAAAGAAGAAAAGAAAGTGACCCAAACTGGACCGCCACAGATATCATGAAATAAATTGCAAGTTGCACAAAAAAGTGAAAAAACATTGCTTTTACCAATTTGCTTTTTCTTAAGAGGTTACCATATACAGGGTGTTTTGTTAAGTTCTGAACAGGGGTATGCCAATCGATTCTAAATGGGCTCCTGATCACCATTTGTTCAGAAACGAGTGCAACCACAAAACAGGAAAACTGTTTCTCAGAAAAAATTTCGAATTTTTGGCATTGAAATTATCATTTTCGAAGTTTGACAAGGCCTCTCTCGCTTGTTTGTTGATGGATTGGTAAAATATATCGTTGAAAAGTTTAAAGCTCAGTTTTCGAACACGCTATCAACGCAAATCCTATGATGTCTCTCAAAGGACTTATACAGCGCTTTTTGGATTCCTCCCCTCCAAATATTCAATTGCGATTTTAGGGGGGAGAGGGTATATACAGCCCTACCTACTAAAATCGATGTGATTTTCAAGACTTATTCGGAGCGTATAATAAAATTGATAAAAATCCATTAATGGTTTTCGCAAATACATACATGGCTTAACCCTTTCACTACCAGCGTCACACATACATATTTATATGTGAAGCCCCGATTTTCTTTCATAAGCCGGCGTCACAAATATGTGATGGATGATGTGACACTTGGGCTGTAAAATTATTTATTAATCTACAGCCCAGTGTCACTTATGGGTGTCGGTTTATAAAACGGCTAATTTCAATTATTTAGAACGGAAATATCCCACAAAAAATAACTAATCGGGAAGATTAATTGGTTTCCACTAATTTTACCCCAAACAAATGATATATGTAATCTCTATATGTCTTTTCTCGTACATTACGAATTCATAAATGAAAATGTCCTACAAGCCAAGTTTTCAGTTTGAAGAGTACGAAAATTCATATTTAGAACATTTTTAAAAATTTCATTTCAATATAATGGACTCTTGCAGGAGTATGGCTTAAATAAAAGTTTGAACGTTTAACTATTATATAAAAATACTAAAATCTGTAAGAATTTCCGAAATACGCTATGAATTTCTTTCTTTTTTTTCGCTTACCAATAATTATTTTATTTAATTGATAGTGAATGAAACTCTAGTTGTGTGTGTGTGTGCACGTTCATGAAAAGCTAGTTCTCCAATAAGCTTAGTATGTTCCTTTTAATTTTCAAAAATGTACAAAATACAATTTGTTTTAGTTTTCACTCCATTTTTCTACGTTTGGACGTTTTGCAGTTAAGTCTCATAATGAATTGTGGAAATTGAGAATCGAAGCGTATAAAAGAAATTTAGGAAGAAGCGGATTTTAAGAAAATAGGTACATATAAAAAACTGGAACCAAGTGCTATAAAAAACATATGACGTCTTCACTTCCGCTTCTTCCTTAGAAATGAAGATTAACTAAATGCATGATAATGAAGGGGGAAATATCATTCTTGCATGTTATGTAAAACTAATACTAGATTTAAGCTGTTTAAGGTATGTGTGAAGATGTTTGTATTATAAAAACACAACCAATCCTACGGCAATTTTTTTTTTCAGCCAAAACCCAAGTCGATTATGCTGTGTTTATCATCTTATAAGGATGTGAACGAAGGTCAGATCAAAGTTATCGATAAGTTCATATTTCAAGATTTTCAAATTTAAATGTTTTTGTAATGTTTACGAAATCAGAAACTCTTCTTTTTATAATAAAGAACAATCACACAAGATTTGAAATCGATCGTATTAATAGCTTTTGAGTTATCGTGACTACGAGAATAGTACTTTTAAAGAAACCTACTTCGAGATAATAACTTTTAAAATTTTAATTTTGATTTAGCTCTTCAGTTTGGAACACCAACAGTCCGCTTTAAATTATTCTTCCATATGTACAATGACAAAAACGTAATCAGAATGAGTTTAAATCATGTAACTTGATATCGACGAAGATGTCATTGTTAGTGTATCGTTCTTACTTTATGTACTTCAACATATCGAACAATTATTGACAGCTCGACACCGATTTTGGTACCGAGTTATAGTTTTGTGAAGAGCAATAAAAGCATTCTTTGATGTTTTGTTCGAAAGACTATAGGTAGGTATACTGCACGGAATATTGCAACAATAAACGATAAATAGTTACTGTAGATTGTAGAACGAATATGAAAATTAAAATCATACATACAAAAACTTACTACCTTTAACTAACTTTCGCAATCAAGTCTTCTATTAATTGTCCGTGTTTATTTACAATATATCAGAACTTTCACTACATTTTAAATAAATTAGTGTCTACATTTTAAGTACACCTAAGATGGATACCACAAAATTTCGAATAAAATCTGTTTTGTTTTAATCTAACACATTACTCGAAATAATTGCACTTAAGAGCTACTCTGGACTTTTCAAGGATTGCTTAACCGCTTCTCCATCTCTTTGAGCTAACTATCAGACGATAATTTTAAAGGTAATCTCTCATATTTTGTGCATTTCATCTCACGTAAAGTACTTTGAAAACACTACTTACACTTTTTATACCAACCTTTAATAAGCCAACTCTAATAAATCGACAATTCGTATCTCAATAATTAAGCTTTACCGAACGCGATTTATTAATCCTACCATTTTTAAAATTTGTTATGGACCATTATTATATCAATAACATATTCAACACGCATTCGCCATAGTTTTCAATTCTGCAAGAATATTTATTAATTAAGACCTATCCCGTTAAAAACGGCACGGATCTAGAATTTTCAACTTTACATTTCAAATTAAAAATAGACAGTTTTATGTATACAACTTTACAAAATATAAATCGATTTGGAAACACATTATCTTAAATATGCATTTTATATAATTTTACAGTGCCATATGAAATTCAGGGATAATTATCTTCTAATAATTACCCCATACCTACCATATTTCATTTGTAACTTTATGAAGCCAGTGGAAATCTACATTCCAAAGAAGACGCTACATTTAAAACTTTGTAGTTGTATGACAAGTTCAAAAGAATTATGTAATCTAACCCACAATAGCGGAAACAAATAAATGCGACCCAAATTCTTACTCCCAAGGAAACAAATGTCACAAAAAGTTAATCTACAACGGGGAATTTTAATAAGCAATTAACGTAATTAATATATAATTAACTAGATGTACTTCTACTGACCGCAAATTTATGTTTTAGACTAGACCATCATTTAGCAGGCACTAAAGCATGATTTGTTAAACGCCTGCAAACCACAGACAAAACAAAAACACTGTACATTTAACTTTATGAGTAGTCGCATTTTCTCATCATAATGTATGTGCATGGCCATCTACAGGCGACTACATCTAACTTTATTTACTCCAGTGTAAAAAAAAAAATAATAATTAAACTGGGAAAACTCAGGAAAAATTATGTTCTGTCGCTAGGGCACGAAAGAAAACAAGATCTTCCTTTAAAAATTAAAAGTGCCCCGTCTCTGATTAATATCAGAAGTGGCAGTTTCTAACCCTTGCATTTTTAATTAAAAGTTCTAGACGATGGGCAGATGTAAGTGCCTCGGTGAAGCGGAAATAGTAATTATTCCTTCATTTCATTCAAAATAAATATTTAGGTAGTTGAAGTGGCACTTGAAACATGGAAGTTAACAAAGCTCTAGAGAGTTGAATTATTTGTAATTTCAATGATTGGCAATAAAGCACGCTACTGGCTTTAAATGGACTTTAAATGAAAATTGGTAAAAGCAGTTTTTCGAAATTAATTTTTACTCACTGATCTGTTGATTTAATTAAGTTTGCACATTAATCATACGAAAAACATCAAAGCTAAATATTGTATATATTTTTCCTATGTGTACCGAGCATTGTAATTGATATTGGTGAAATAAATATTATTTGTTATACAAACAATACTTCGGGATTGTTAATTATTATTAATTAACCACTCCTATAATTGAGATTGATACGGCATTTTAACAATAACTAAAACAAAAGAAATTCAGAAGCTCATCGTAAAAAATGAAATTTAACAAAATTTAAAGAAAGGCTTCAAACAATCGACAAAAAGTCTAATATTATTCTCAAATATTTTAACTTTAATATCTAAACCTGTTTTTAATTTCATTCTAAAAAGGTTACGGCTATACAGGGTGTTTTATATAGCGCATGCCAAAATAATTGGAAACCTAGGAAAACAAAAAATTATATAATGCCCCCTCGTCATATCCATCTCCAGTCTCAACCGTTTTGGAGTTACAGGGTGATTCATAATTTCAAATTTTTTATGCACATCATTATTTTATTAGGTAAATTTCATATGAAATATGTACTACCTATTGCAGCGTATTTGATGAAAAGATTTCGGAAAATAAACAAAAACAATGCCAAAACTCATTTTAGAGGTCGTAATGGGATATAACGAAACTTGTGGTCACGATAGAGGTCAGATATTTCTTCATCGATTTTGAACAAACTTCACCTATACGTTTATCCCGCCAATATATCGGTTAAGTTCATAAATGAGAGGAATCGCTTAAGGGGGTAGGGATATAGGGGCTACGTAAGTTATATAAAAATGGTTTGGACCCGATATCTTTCATATTTCTTAACCGCTAGTGCCCAAACTGAACGAACACATTGGAAACATGCAGTTCTATGTCGTGTTACAAAATAGTGGCGATCGGTCAGAGGGGTAAGGGGCTACATCAGTTTCCAAAAGTGATTTTGTTACCGCGATAGCTGCCGCATTTCTAAACGGATTTTGATCCAACTTTGCGTATGCATTTATTAGCATTGATGTCTAGGTTATGTTAAAAAACTGCGGGGTTTGGGAAAGCAAAAGAGAGACTTTCACCTCGCTATATATTTTAATTTATTTCCATGTAGATCATATATTCCTTAATCAAATCAGCTATTCCAATTTCCTTTCCAAAAATGTCAACAATCTTGACCTACCACTACAGCTAGGTACCTACACTCATTTTCGAAGCTGGAATTTTTTTTTATTTTCGTATTATGCAGGTTTTCCCCAAATTTTCTTTGAAATTCATGTGATTAATACTCCTATTAGTTATTTTTATCAAATTGCCCATCTTATTATACCTTTCCATGTGTGTACACTGAATGTATAGACAAATTTTGAAGATATTTTTCCCAATGATATAAATCTCATAAGAAATCATAGACCATGAGTTAAGTTTTTGCGTCGATGCAGGTCAAAAATCAAATTAGGATGTAATTTTTTAATATAGAAACGAATATTCCAATATTAAGATGTTTTCGTACTTAGGGCTTCTGAATTTTTAAACGAGATTCTACTTTTTTTAAGGTGGGTTATTAAAATCTTTAATATGCATATACTCGTAGATAATAAATCGTAATTAATTTGCTGCAGTGTCACGATATTAAAGCAACCGCGTACAATAAAGGCAAAGCACTAAACAAATATTTTCCAAATCTCAAGTTAAAATTCCCAATTAATTTCAAGCTCTGCTTGGGCCACTAATTCTGGTATTGGATGGTACTTGTAAGAAAATCCATCCGCTTTGTTAAAAAATTAAAAGTATTTTTCAAACCTCTTAACTCGTTTAATCAAAAGTGCAAATACTCAAAGCGCTGCTTGATTGGAAAGTAATCTGTGGGAAAAAATTCAGTATACCAAAATAAAAACCTGTTAGAGCACTGCTTTCTCGCTTCAATTTTTCTCTCTAATTTCATCTATATCTTGTCGGCTTTATGAAAAGCTTCGAAATTCCCACTTCCAACAATTCAGCATTTGGTTGAGATTTCTTGGATTTTCGAGTCCTTCCCAGAGGAAGACAAACAAACACGGGAATCGCCGGTACAAAAAGGGCTTTTTCAGGATGAATAGTCCTCGAGACTACTCAGCGAACGAGCCACAAACAAACAGCCCTTATAGCAGCCGCCAACAAGGATATTTGAACAATTTCCACTTTTCCCGAGGGCGAATATAAAATTTCTATGAAAATTCAATGCTTGAAGTTTCTTTCAATCCACTGTCCTCTGGGCCATAGGGGGGGCCAATAAGAAAAAAATCTTCAAATGTTAGCTCGCGTGAGAGATAGAAGGATATTAAAAACGATTTTGTCCACTGAAGAAAGTGAGAAAACTGAAAACGAAGTTGCCAAGCAATCTAAGAATCACAGCTTACGAAAGTCAAGAAAGGAGATCTTAAATTAACCTCAGATTTCATACGCTTGCCCTGTACACTGCACACTTCCTTTTAGCAGGAAAATAAACTTTTAGCTTCGATTAGCAGGAATGTCCTGGCTGTTGAGACTACATACAGTCTTGGTGGATAAGTTCGCCTTCCCCAGATTAGTTTTCCTGGCGGGAATCAATAAATCCATTGGCCATTTTTACTTCGCAGACCTCTGTCCTTGTTTCTTGTAAAAAGTTCTATCTCGATTCCACTCTTTTCCTCCTGTCCTCCAGTCCGGTGAAATGTCCTCATTTTGCTTCCGAAGTTGAATTTCTGCCCGATGGCGTTCATTGCTGGAGCAGCTTGTTATCTTCCTGCATGCACCTCATTCTTTGCGGAGCTGTGTCTGGGCACAAAACTTTAAAGGATTTATTCCGGTTCTGACGACATCCCTCTTGACTTGCTTTCACTTCCCCTGGCCTTATAACATTATTTTTTTGTAATTTTATCATGAAACTTTCAGGTAATTTTTCATTACACTGATATAGCCGTCAAAGACTTTCCAAGTTAATCGACTAATTCTTTTAAGGGCACTAAACTTTAAAACTATTTATATTCGTACCTACTATATAAGAATTTAATTCGTCCGCAATTAAATTTCTTCGTGTATTTAAAAACAAATTAAATCATTCAACATATAAACTTACATAACAAACGGGCTTTTTTCCTTTTTCTGGTTCATCGTTAGATCTTATAGAAAATTTATACTATATCAATTAAAATTTCTTCCACTAAAAAGAATGAATCAGGGCCACAGCGTCTTGAAAAGAATTCCACTTTTTGATTCCTCGACCGCACGACTACTAGATAACAGAAGATCGTGAAAACCTCATTTCTTGTTGGCATTGGTAGCACGGCACGCAGAATGTAAACATTGCGTTTATCTTGACGGATTTTGCCCAGGGTACGAACAATTGTTATCACTGGAGCAGCAGACTCAGACACACGGCACTCTCGCGGAACTAGCCACTGAAATAGCAACATCAAAATCACAATCGCAACTAATGATAAGAACTTCATCATCACTAACGATCAGCAACCCCTGGAGCAAAACAACGTGACGGTACCGAGATACAAATTATTATCTTCATTTAAATGCCTCTCTTAAAATCTTACGGAGATAAGTGTTCAAACTTCATGAATCATTAAAAGGGATTATCAGCTCTGTAATACTAAAACTATCTGATTAAATTCATATGCAAACTCAAAACTAGGCATACAGTTTTAATGCCAAGAATATACATTTTATATAAAACAAATGAAAAGAAAATCAAAATCCTTAATTCCTACCATATTTTTGGAATTAATGGATTTAATTAATTTAAAAGCCAATTTTTAAGCAGAATTAGTAAATAACGCTTTTTAAGAATTAAAACAAATGACAAAGTCTCTAAAAAATATAAATGTATTTCAAACTAAAAAGTAATATAGAGAGTCACGAAGCTTTTTCCGTTTCTCCGGCTTCCTTTTAATAACTAGGTATCTAAATAATATGTTTTTAATATTACTAGGTGTTATTGACACATATAATTAATTTTGTACTTGAGGTGGTTTTCTAAATATATGTTTCTTAATACAGTGTATGTTAATAGACTTGAATTTGTGACTTTAAAATTTTTCTTTGGCTCTGGATCAAATAGGTAATTTTAAGCGTTCATTTTGGAGGGGTACAATTGAAAAATGGCGCTACTCTTATTAATATTCAAAAAATATATGTTATGTAAAAACAGAATTTTACGTATTTAAATTTTCCCCAACTGCATATGCCGGCTTTCTGTTGGTCGTAGAGGGAGAATTGAAAAATTTTGTTTACGGATTTTCAAGGGCAGGGAGAAAAATAGCCTCTAGTTGAAATAACCAGGCCTGAAACAGTCGAAGATCTTCATCAGACCTTTAAATCAGAAGATTGAAAAATTCAGGTCACTACCAATTAAGGTACTCTCTGTAAAGGATAGGCCTGGCAGAAGGTGCAACTTTTTGTTTCAGCGTTTTCAATACTCCAGTTCTTTTTCAAATACTGTCTCAAATTTAGTTTTAGTAAATTCATCCACAGAGCAGAATCTTTAGGCTAATAAAAAAGTTCCTCATATTCAATTTTGCTTCCGAATAAAATAGGACTAAAGTATTTTTCAAAAGATCCTACGTTTGATAAAAACGTAGAACAATTTGAAGACTAAATAATCTTCATTTCAACCTAAATAATCTCCCGGAAGGTTTTTTTTTTTAGGATAAAGTGCCCTATACTTTAATCTTCGATCTCCTCACTTTTGTAAGGGGGTAAAATAGGGGATGAAAGCTTGTATGGGAGTTTCGTCATTTCTAAGATTAAAACCATGAAAATTGGTATTTTAACCTTTTGGTTGGAAATTAAGAATGACGTGTTTCAGTTTTCGGCACGTTGGAGATAAATCGAATGAAGAAGTCGGCGAAAAAACCTCAAAGTAAATATTATTTCAATTTTGTATAAAACCGAAAAGGGATTAGTTGATAATTGTATGTACATAGTTTTTGTCTTATTAGTTTAAAGCATTATTGTATTTCAAGTATACTTAATAGGGGTGTACTTTCTTAGTAAGTAAATTAAATTTTTTTTGCATTCTACTAATATTTAAAAAATTAGTATGGTTGTTGAAATATGGAACATGCATGGCACAATGATCCCACATACCATTTTTCCAATTATCGGGCACGGTGCTTGCCTATTTCGGGCAATATCCTATTTTTTATATGATACCCAAGTCATGGCTCGAGTGGATCATGTTGTGGATCACTGGGAAGATTTTTTTATCATATCACATGATGTTGATGGAAATAATTATAGCAGATCTCACGGTCAGTTTTATGCAGCAGGTATTAGACAAATATGACCAGCGCACTTATTTATACTTATTTCTTTAACGTTTTTATTTCTATTTATTTCTAGATCCATGTGGACGCTCTGTGGCTAATTTGTCTCAATGAATCCTTTAGTTTACATATTGTGACTAGAAGATTCTTGTGATGGAAGAGGAAGGTGATCATGACAACGTCATGGTAAGTTCTTAATTCTTAACTTTTTAGTGCGCTACTCATAAAATGTGTAGTTTTTAGTATTTTAGACTATAATTTATTTTTTTCCCATTTTTGGGCTTTAACTACGAACAATATGCATAAGAATTTCTCTTACTTTACTATCTGTACCTTCTACGATAGTATAGAGTCTCCAGTCGAAAATAGCAGCAAAATTTAGATTTAGATATAGAAATAAATAAATTAAGTTTAAACTGAATAAAAGTCCTTTAAAATAGGTCTAAAAATTCGACTTGCAATTGTTGACAGATTTTTCTATATTGTTCAAGTTATCTTAATTGGCTTGTTATCCGCAAAACAAACACATACGAACATTCGAACACTAATAAGGTCTATTGACTATGAAATAATGTTCTCTTGACTGCAATCCAAGCATTTTTGTCTGCTTCAGAGATAGAAAGCAAATAGACCTTAGCCGCTGCTGCTGCCACACTGCTGGGTAACCACGCTCCCATCCCAAGCAATTTCATTCTCTTTTCAATTTTCACCTTGCAAATATTAGCCTGGCGTGCTGGCAGTCTGTCACTTCTTTACGTTTTCTTTTCCCTGGGAAATAGGGTTAACAGTGTTTACCTAAAGTGCTGAAAGGGCTCCAGAGACGAAAGCTAGGGTCAAAGGTTTGTTTGAGTTCCGTTCCGAACGCGACAAAATCGCGAACAGAATAGTGCACTCTTTGAATACAAATTGATAAGGTGCCGGGGAATAGTAGCCAACGAGTCCTTCCTGCAGGCGCAGCAGAAACCATTGAAAATTCATTCAGTGGATATGTCGTCAACACGTTCCCCAAACCACACCTTCCTGATGCTCACTTCAAAAGCCCTAAACCCTTTCAGTTCCTCATGAAGTAACCTTAGCCACCCGCTGAGCTGGCCTGCGCCACAATTGCCTTTACCCACCAATTTGTGACACGGGCATGTGTGCTAAGGCTAAGGTCGTTTCTATCTCGATTTTGTTTATGAAGACGTGTCATTTGGCTGTATTTATTCGCCATAAAGAACATGAATGCCGAATGGAGACGTAGTAAGATCTCCCGTTGCCACAGTGCCGTCATCATCATCATCCCTGCCGTCATCGCTATCGTCACTATCATCATCATCAGCAGCAAATGGAGTGCCCGGTGGTGTCGCTAGTTTTTCTCATCCACGGGCAATGGATTGTCTGCATCCTTGGTTTACGATAATCCTCAGAAGACGTGTCGTCGGGCTCCATACAGCTGACAGACTTAGGAGCCTCTAATAATAAAAACTTTTTCCGGATTGCTGTTCGGACCATAGAGTGTCCGAGTCAATTACTGCACCTTGTAAGGTAAACTGATGCAGACAGGTGATTGACGTAAGATTTAACGATATTTTTCAGAACGTTGTATATCCTAGAAAAAAATAGGGCTGGAAAAGTGATTCATGAATCGGGGGCTGTATAAATAATTCAAAGTTCACTTAATACTGCAAATACCAAAGATTTCCGATAAGAGAGTTGCTTACGACTTTTATCGATGCACACACGCATTGCTGCTCCTATTGATGGCAGACACCACGAAGAGGTAAACAAAGGTAGAACTAGTCACGCAAAACTTTAGAATATTAAATTTCTATGTCGTTAAGTAATTAACAACCCACCTTCACGTACCACAAAGCTTGAGTAATTTATGCCCACATTTGCAAATGATTACATTTCGACCAGAGTATTCCCGGGATTTTATCTGCAGCCACACTGGCTGTAAAACGGAGTAAACCAATAGATTTTCTATTTGAACTCGATGCTAGTTGATTTCTGTATGTACTTGCCCCCACTAAGTACAAAATATCGCGATTCCACCGGTCTTAAAAGCAAACAATCAAATCAAGACAGTCTAGTGACAATTGAAACTTTGTTTGTGGATTTATTAAGTAATTTGGTCACGTAGAAAGTAAACATTTAAAGGAAGTTTAACCTTTTCTTTTCTCTTTAGGGTTAAATACTTTAATGTCTATGAATGCAGGTCAAGTTAAAGATTAAAACAGAAAATCATGAAGTTTAAATACATCTAGCAATTAAAATAATCATCATCGGATCATTAATTAGGAGTTCGTATGTACAATATACAATTAGTAATGTAAAAAAAAACCTCAGAGGGAAAAAAAAGTTCTACTTTTGTACATACATACATATCATACATACATAGACATACAGACAGACAGAGGCTTCAAAATTTAAAACCTCTCTATTTGCGCCAGTAGTTAACTTTTTGGTGTAAGTTGGGTTAGAAACTGTCATGTATTTTATGCATGGTGAGACATTTTATAACCCATCTTGAAAAGTTAAAATTTTTCATGCTCATATAGTTTAATATTTTATCTAAAATTTGCTTTTTAAGTAATACAAAAAAAAACCGCGTATGTAACTTGGATATTTATTGACTTTGAAATCATGTGCCTCAAAGAATTAAAAATTAATAAGTCTACATTAATGATAGAAGTAATCACAATCTATGTTTTTAAACTACCCTACCTTGTATAAAAAATGCTGCTCGAATAAAGGGTGTTTTAGATACAAAAGTAAGGTCTAGAAGCCTACAGTGGTAAGGAAAGTAAGACACCTTCTTGGAGCCTTGTGGCTTTGCAAATCTTTAAATTCTACATATGTATATTATAATAATTGAAACATCGCAATCCGAAAACAAAATTTGCATCCATGTTCTTCATTTCACATTTTATGAATATGAAAATATGCAAATGAAATCAGATATTCCAAATATAGAATGTCAATTAAAACTTTGAAAATATAAATTATTGTTGTTTTAAAATAGCTTGGAAAAGTTCTAAAGCGATCGAAATAGGGAACATTTAGTTTTAAAGGGTAATATCTGTTTGATTTTTCTTCTTTCAATCTTTTGTATTATATGTTACATTTTCACATTTTGAATGCATTCATCTCAAGTTCACGTTTTCAAAATTGTCGAGCAGTAGAACTTAAGTGTTTTTTCTTCCATTGACTTGAAATTTTAACTTTAGCTAATTTGATAGACTATTTCCTGAAAACTTCGAGGTATTTTTCAAACTGATGCTAATTTTGCAAAAGTCAATATTTTTTTAATAAAAATGTGTACTTTCGTAGCAAAACTCATGTAGAGTATGAACAATTTTTTTTATTATTCTAGGTACAGATGTAAGAATACTTGTAATGCTCGCCGCGGAGCGCCTTGTTTGTTTTAAAAATTAAAATAATAAATAATTTTTTGTACCTTAAGATATAAATTCTCAAAACCTAATATTGATCTCTTCATTAGTAGAGTCACAAGCAATTCACAAAAAATCTGCTCATTTTAAGGGTTCAAAGAGTTTCCCTTATTCAATCAAAATATATAAACTGCAATTTCACTTGGATCGAAGATATAGAGCATGGGCGTTCTTCATCCAAATGTCGAAGAAACTAAAATACCCCTTCGATGTTTTCTTCAATAGCTAATAGTATAATTTATGTTTGCATAACCCAATGAATACATAGATTGTTATAAAGAGGAAAGATCTGTTAGTTTTATGGCAATTTGGATACTCGAAGTGGCGAATTAGAAATGTCGACCAAAACATACTGAAATTTTATGAAATGGAAATAAAGAAATTAAAACCCACCTGCAAAAATTAGTTATATTTAGTATTTAGTACCTTTTTGCCTCGAGCAAAACCGACCGATGTATCACAGCTGGTCTACTAAAACTTCTCTTCTTCTCTAAATTTAAGAAAAACAAAGTATTAAAAAGGCCGTTGTAAAAATTTATAAATTAAAATTACATCTTTAAAATCTGAATAAAATTCCAACAATCCCTATATCAAAATATTAAATTAGTTTAAATCATCAAATCCATTTCCATTACAGATGATATATCTGAAAAGGACAAAAATCTGCACACGAGATATTTCTTGGGACCGACGAGGATAGAACAATTTTTTTTACATATAAAATTATATGATGTCGCGTCATAAAGACATATGACTACCCATTTCATGATATATGACGGATTTAGATAAAATAAAGTGGAGGGAAAATCTAAAAGCGTCTATTTTCCCACAACAAAATTTCAAGGATAAAGCATTAACCTGTTTTATGTTTATTCGTCTCTAATCTTCAATGTCTTAGAGAATTATTGGCTTGTGCCGAATAAGCTGAATCTACTTAGATAGTAGCGAATCAAAGGATACACCGGCTGAAACCGCATCTCTGCATATGCACTACTTTATGATCCGACCAAGAAAATAAATCTTGTTGGTAGTGATTACAATTATTTGTGATAAAAATTATGATATGGAAAAGCTAACAGAATCTTCGTCGTCAGAAAAATAAACATTTTAGAACTTTTGTTGTCAAGCAACAACGAGGAAGGCAAAAGCTATGAATTTAAGTTTTGCAATTTTCAAAGTCACAGAAATTGCCAACAAGGTGAATTTTATGTTTGCACAAAATTGAACGAACGAAATTGGTATTTTACCTTTACAATAATTTTTGTAATTTCTCTTATCTCAATCTTAAAATGAATATTATATCGTTACTTGTCAACTGCCAAGTTAAATTGATGGAGCAAATCCACAGTCCTTCCATTATTCTGATTAAATATTGTTTCCGAACAATTATTTTGAATAGTTTTTAAAAATGCTGCATCAACAGAACCTGCTTTTTCTTAGTTTTGTGTGCATAGTGTACTATATCAGCAAATTACTTGGACTTATTTCATTTCGGTTTTGCAAAAATCAAAACAAATTTTGTTGTGGATCGGTGAACAGGATTTACTGCTTTTGCATCTCAATTTTTATATCTGTAGGCTCAGTGCCCTATTTGCTTAGTCCTACTTATTATAGACAAATATCCAACGAAAAACTCCAAATCGTTATCTATTATTTTGGCTATATAATTCACGCTATATCATCAATAGTTGTTATAACTACTTTCTGCATAAAGCAAGAGCAGCTTCTGATTATTTTGAACAAAATTTTGTATAATTCAAAAGATATATATTTTCTAAACAAAGAAATATTTTGTTTGGAAATAAAAGTGATAGTTCTGATCGTCGTCAGAATGACAATTTGTTGCCTTGCTTTTATGAAGGATTTATATAGTGTAATAGAACTACGTTGTTTGAATGGAATAATCTGCTTTTGGCCGTGGTTTTCCTTACTTTCACGACACATTTTGTTAAATGCGGACAACATATACTACTTGGGACTTTTAACAATAATCGATCAATATTATCAACTTAAGAATCACGTTGAAAGAATTATTAAGGAAAATAAATTAAGAAACCAAAATTGGAGTAACGAATCGTATTATAATTTCAAAAAAATAAAAGCCATCAGCAGGAGGATACACAGAACTCATTCAGAGTTTACAAAGTTTTTCCAATTATCAGCTAGCTTAATACTTTTTCGTTCCTTTGCTATAGTGGTTTCCAAATTCTATTATATCTACGACAAAGGAGAGGATACAATTGCATGGTACGTCTACGGATATCCTTTCGTTGCTCATGAAGTGTTTAAAGAATCTATTTTAATTATGGCGGTTGATCTCGCAAATAAAAGTTCATCAGAACAAATTGACTTTATTTTCTGTGATCTTCTCATACCACCAAGAATATTTGCACGAGACGTAAGTTTGTGATTTTAATATTTTATATATTAACTAGAATTCTTTTTAAAGGTGGATGCATTTTATTTAAATCTTAAACTGGATAAAATTCAGGCTCGCGTGTTCGGAATTTACAACATAAAATCTTCGTTAATCACATCTTTCGTTAGGACAACTCTAAGTTATATAATAATAATAGTTCAATTTTACAACACAAAATTGTATTGAAATAAATGATTATTGCAGCATATTATTCTACACAGTTGTTAGTTCTAATACAAATCTTCACATTCTAAATTCGCAAATAAACGTTCGTATTCACTTTTTCTTTTTAAATTCTTTTATTTGTCCCCACTTGACTTAATAAATAATAATTGATTGATAGAATTTTATATATTATTTCCACTTTTAGCCAATATAATTTCTTCTAAATAACTACACTGGCTTCGTTAAAATCAAATATTTGGTTAGCATTACTTTAAAATCCTCATAAACTAATGACAGTAAACAATTGCAGTTGTTCTTAAAAAACCAATATCTTGGAAATACCATTTGTGTAATCTAATTTAACAGTTTTCAAAAACTTGGATATCATTGCTCACGGGCGTAAAATTGCATGCAAAATTAATTGTCATACTAAAATTACCTTGCCAAATAAATTGTAAAAACAGGTACAGAGTGAATAACTTAAAATATTTTTTATGCCGGGGACTAATTTGAGATCACGAATACGAAATTACTGTTCGATCGAAACTATGCGAAGCGTTTTTATTTTCGAATCGAATTCAGGAATAAATCTGCTTCATTTTGTTCATAGGATTCGTAATCGAGTTTGTAGTTACGATAATTTTGATCAAAAGGTTGTTTTCTCCGTTTGTTGTTTGAAAAACAAAAGCAAAATATTTTCTTATTGCACATTGTTACTATCGTTAAACGTAGCCTTGTTTTTTTAAATTATGATCAAAAAGCAAAATATGCTTGTGATAAAATCTAAGTTTTAAGGGATATTTTATAATCAGGACGCCTAAACAAATTTCGAGGAAAAGGCTGTTACATAGTTTGAACTTATCATGCCGCCTATATTATTTCTACAAATTTTAACTTGTGGTCACCAAAAGACGAAAAAAGTAGCAGTCAATAGATTTGCTGGATATTACCTTAAATAAGAAATAATGTGATGTTTGATTAAAAAACTAAAACCCAAAAGCGTAAAATAAAAGTTGAAGTTAAAAACTAGGACCCTACTCTGACAGAAAGGTTGGAAATAGGAGATTCATCGCGCTAATTCTAGTTCGACTTGTATTATAAACCAGTGCCTTCACATAATCTCACAAAAGAAATGAGCGATGTATGTACTGTACAGTGGAAGTCAAAATATTGCTTCCATTTTGCTTTATTCTGTTCTGAAATTTGTTGCTTTTGGTTTTTCGAAATGATTGTTTTTGTATTTGATCACAAATGAATAAAGCTTTAATTTTTGAGAGTGACTATTTTCACCTTAAAAAACGTGAAACCAGAAACCAGAAACCAGAAAAAATAAATTCATTCAAATTACAAAATGCCTATTAACTAAAGATTTTCCTTTTACAAAATGCCTACTAACTAAAGATTTTCCTTTTACAAAATGCCTACTAAATAAAGATTTTCCTTTTACTGTGAATTTATTTTTTCTGGTTTCTGGTTTCTGGTTTCACGTTTTAAGGTGAAAATAGTCACCTCCTTAATTTTTATCAATCATTACCAGATTTGTCGGTTTAATTTTGGTCTTAATTCTAACTTGAAAATAATTTTTTGTGAATATATTGAACGAGTCGATTATCTAATTTTTATAACCCAGCATCAACTTACTAAACATTGTAGTACACTTATATTACGCGTAGTCGAACGTCTATTTATAGTACTTACTCATGCAGATATGCTTTAAATGTAAACCTTTTTCAGTTATGGAAAAAAACACTAGGTATTAACCTTTGCTGGTTGACTTTTGCTATATTGCAGACATTTTCAAATCACTTTTGAGCTTTGTCGTAATAAAGTTAGTACACATATTACCTACGTTTTCTAAAAATAATTTTTTGTAATTGTTAGTTGGAAATTGTTTTTCAACATAAATTTTGTTGGCAACGACCATACCATGCTGAGAGCACCGGTTCTCGTCTGATCACCGAAGTTAAGCAGCATTGGGCGCGGATAGTACTTGGATGGGGGACCGCCTGGGAACACCGCGTGTCGTTGGCTCTTTTTATAGGGTTCCGTAGCAAAACAGAGAAGCCTTTAGTTTCGTCATGTCCGTCCGTATTTTATTTAGATACTATTTGGACTATAGCGCTGAAATTTGGTATAAGTATAGATAATTATACCCGCTACAAAGATTTGTAATAACATTTTGGAAAAACAATTTAAAGCTACCTGCCCTACATGAAAAGTGGGGATGAAAAAAAATAATTTTACTTACCCCGTGTGGGGTATCGTTGAAAAGGGAATTTAAAATCACTATGAGGTTTCTTAAACCGTTTTTCAAAATTATGGCCCGTGTTTTTAAATATACGACTCCAAACTTGCCATTTTCGATTAGGTTTGCGTCGGCCAAGATATCACCTTAAACGCAATTTGGGAAAAAATCTGAAAAAATCTAGAATGTTAGTACATATACTGAAATTACTTTTAAAAATAACAAAACTTACTAAAGTCGAATATTTTACGAAATATAGTCAACCAAGTTATGCTTATTTAGACTCAAACAACTGATCGGGTAAAACCGCGTTGTATTAGTCGTATTTTATCGTTTGTAGTCACTACGGAACCCTACACTAATTGTAAGCATAGCCCGATATACTCTTGACCGGTTTTTTTTCTGCTCATTTTGAGCCTAATAATAAAAAACTAAAAAACAATTTTTTTTAGGAAATAAAAGCGTTTCATAGCGTGGATGAATACCGGGGTATGCGTGGGTGGAATCCACCTACAAAGACGACCACATTGTAATGTCATCGAAGTTAAACAATTTTGGTAAAATAGAACTATTAAAATTTTGTGTTGCAAGACTGGACCTATACAACCCAAATTAAATAAAAGCGTTTAAAAAGAGTTAGTTATAACACGAAGACGAAATGGTACTAATTAAAAGCAGAAAAATTAAAACATTTTTTCAAATACATAAAATATTAATTCGCACAAAGGTTTAAGATTCAGATTCAGATTCATAAATGTATACCACATTCACGTTTTTGGTCCTGATAAAATATTGTATTTACCAACTGCGTACTCATGCTTCTGGCACAAGTTATTATAGTATTCAGAAAGACTCATCACATTAACTAATAAACCCAAAAACAGAAAATTTACACATTCGTAGTTCTGGCAAAATGGCCGCGATATGTACAAACGTATTATTAATTAATTATATTTTTGAAGTGTACGACCTCTAAAACAAATTTTGGCATAATTCATTTTCCAAAATCTTTTCATCAGGCATGCTGCAATAAGTAGTATTTCATATGAAATCTGCTTAAAAATACTTTGCTTAGCACTATAAAATATGTAGAAGCCATCTAATGCGGTCCAAGTAAGAATAATACAAATGAAAAAATATGAAGGAAAAATAAGATTAAATCAAAACTAAACATGAGTTTTTCTTTCAAACATTTATTTCTATCTTAGAAATAATTCTGTAATGATTCGCCCAAAATTTTCTCCATTTCTTGAACACCTTTGCGGCAACTCTTCTCAACATTTTCATTTTCGTCTTCTAGAAGTTCTGCAACAAATGGAATCGTTTCTGGTAGAAGCGAACTGAAATTTTCCCCAAGCTTACGGGCAATATCAACGCAGCACATAAAGGCTATAATTCGATGTTCCGGGTTATTACTTCTTGTTTTTAGCAAAATTTGATAATTCAACTGCTTCCATAAAGTGTCATTGCTTACGGCGACTGCTAACTGAGAAAGGCAATTGATGACGAGCTGCTTCAAAGATTCATTCTCTACAACAAGTGGATTTTCGAGCTGGTCTACAATCGGTTGCATGAGAATATCGAATCGATGGGTATTTATAAAACCTTTGCTGTCATATAGAAAAACTTGA
This sequence comes from Eutolmus rufibarbis, assembly GCA_963920795.1. Classification (NCBI taxonomy): domain Eukaryota; kingdom Metazoa; phylum Arthropoda; class Insecta; order Diptera; family Asilidae; genus Eutolmus; species Eutolmus rufibarbis. Next base: position 30,909,767 of record OY987207.1, read on the forward strand.
TAAAGTGTTTGGAGAATGTTTTCAATTAGAAGACTTCTTCTTTTCTCATAATTCGGGAAACAAACGTCCTTTGTTTTGCTTATGTTGCACTCCTCCAACAAGTTGGCTGCATCTTGGATGAAATCCGAAGCAAAAAGGACAAATAGTGACTTCAGTGACTCTGCTATTTTACTGGATAGCAAAAAGTAGGTAATCGCACGATGTTTTGTCGTAGTTTCCTTCATGGCCCATTCGTAAACCTTGTGGTACAGAGGTTTAAAGTAGCTTTCCGATAATTTAAGGATATGGACAACAAAAGCCTGCAACACATCATTTTCTGTTGATGCAACCTCATTTTGGTCCTCGTAATCCACCAATTCATTTCTTAAGTCAAGAGCTAATAAAAACATCGAAGTTAATTCGCTCTGAAGTGACTGAATGTCGTTTGCGTTTGCATGCTTGAAAGCCTCGGTCAAGAGTCTCATCAAAAATTTTATTCCTTTAAACTGCCACTGTTCAACGAGTTTTTTATAAGCTTTATCACAATTGGGAACCAACACCCGAAGAGGTATTGAAGTAGCGATTTTGTTCCAAATAGATGTTAACTTTCCTAAAATCACTCCAGCTCGGGGTTCTTCCTCTTGATAAGGCAGGACTTTGACCCATAGTAAGGAAAGCGAGAATAAAAGATCCACAATATATGGCCCAAGAAATAGGGGAAGAGTTTCAAACAATTTTTGAACTCCAGCAACAATGGCTAAGCAAACATTGTCCGGAGCTTGCGTCAGCAAAACAGCTTCACTTTGCTCCTGCAAAACGTTTATAATATGCGGCATAAACTTTGATAGGTGTACAATAGAATGGGCCTTTAAGTTGGAAGATATTTCAGTAATGGCGAGTACAACAGTCGCTTGTATCACCATCGAAGTAGAACTTCTCTTCTTCAAAATTTTTGAGATATTCAACAATATTTCTTTAAACTCTTCAATGTATTTCAAAGCAAAGAACTTTGATAGCAGCTTAATTGCCATTAGTGCGAGTTGCTGGATACACATCACGTCGCTGGAAGATGCGTTTTGAACAATTTTCTCTTTTGTTAGAATCGAGTTGATAATATTGTTTAAAGATTTTAGTAGATTGAGCAAGTTGTCTTCATTGCAATTAACAAAGAAATCGGGATTATATTGCAATTTTTTTATTAGAATTTCAATCACCTTTTTTCTAACTGCAGCGAGCTGATGTTGGAGAAGGCCATGAACAACAATGAGCAGCATATCTGGAGAAAGTAGGGATATTGCGCTTTCTAAAACGTCGTAACAATGATTTAACAAGACCTTCCAGAACTTTGCCTGATTGGTATCAGAGTTCTTTTCCATAGCATTTGTAACCTGTGGTACATAACTAAGTATTTTAATTATAAGGTTTTGATAAATAGGCTTCATTCCTTTCATTTGTTCTTCGGTAAGTAAGGCAATTTGGTTCATAAAGTCTATAGAACTGGTGAAACTGCTGACGAACTGAAGGATGACGTATTTATAGTGGCGCAATTGTTTAGAACTGTGTGCATTAACATCGAAGAGTGTCGTATCGGTGATATCGATTTCCATGTGGTCTTCGTTGTCGATCTTGTCTAGGGGCAAGTTCTGAACATAATTAAATAGATTTGTACAGGTCTGTAGTTCTATGTCAGGATCAAAATCTTTTATGAGCTGCAAAGCAATTTCAACCCTTTTCGGTAACTCTTCCATTTTGAGCGGGATTCTTTTTTTAGCCTCACCGTGAACCACATGGGATTCAAATAGAAGGCACAAGAACATCCAAAGGTATTGAGCAGGGCCTAGGGTACGAATCAACTTAATATAAAGAGGTAATCTTCGGTGTTCTGGAACGTCCAAAACAATATCAGCGAATACTTTCAAGACTGGAACAACAGCCTTTTCCTGTTCGTCTGTTTTCCCATTGCTGTGTGCGCGCACCAAGGTAGGAACGACTGATTCTACAATGTTTGAAATTATTTGAAAACTAAATGCGTCATCGTGTCGCACCAACGAAGAGCCCATAAAGGTAAAAATGTCCATCATGTTATGTAGTACTTTGTGCGGAATCACAAGAGCCAGATGGGAAAGCAATAGTAGAGCATGATGGTGGGTCTGTGGATTTTCAGTTGCTCGAATACACTGTACAACTAATTCAGTTTTTAATATACTATCTTGCATATTCTGTTTAGCCCTCTCCGGATCCGTATTCATTTTTTGACAAAAGTGCAATATGCATGATAACGTTAATTGCTTTGCATACTCAAGCGTAGACTGTTCTTCAAAGTCCAAGCATTTCTTCAATAGTTCGAAAAGAATTGGTATCAAACATTGACACCCTTCCAATTTCTTTTTATTTTGCACAAACTCCAGGAAGGTAATGCCGCATTTCCATTGGCGACTATTTAATGCAGCAGCATCCGGAGCAATAGCTTTAGAGGTTCTTCTTTTCCCAGGTGGAGGACTACATAAACTCTTCATTTCTTCTAGTATTCCAGCACCGTGAGATCCGTCTAAGTTAATTCTTCGCATAAGTTTATTGCCCGCTGAAGTAAGAGAGTTATCACTAGCAAAAGTTACTGCTTCGACAACAAGTCGAATAAATGTTTCCTTGTATTTTATCGGAAGTTTGTCATATATAGATTCAGTAAATGCTTCAATTGTGATACAAGCTAAAGATTCAAATTTTCCATTGTTTCTTATTAATATCTTGTGCAGTTTAAGGGTTTTCTCTATCAATTGCCATGTTTCTGCAACCTCACTCACGATTTTAATTGTATCTTCCTCAAATCGCGCAATAATTAGTCTTATTAGTTCCGATTTTACATCATCAAGGCAAAATTCTTCATCTTTTGTTTGAGCAGTGGCGTCTTCTATATGTTGAAGAACATCCATACCACTTTTATAAAGCTTTTTCAAAATTGCAGTACTGTTTATATGCTTAAGCATTTGTAAAACTCCTACCTTTAAATAATCAGGAACACTGTCATCAGTTACAAATTTTATAAAAGCCGCCAAACACTGCGATGCGGATTCCTTTTCCTGGTTCGTTTCAATTTTCGTTGTCCTACTTGGTGAAATAATAGTGAAAAGGACTAATGGGAACTGCTCCTGGTCCATTATAATTTCTTCTGACCTCTCCAAAATTGTTCTTGTAAGAAACAATAAATTGTCATTTAATCCACGGCACTGTAGAAAACTCTGCAAAATACGCAGAGAGCATTCTCGAATAACTTGCAATTTTGAAGTTAATGCCAATAAAATTTTAACGAAAACATTCCAACTTATCGTGAAATTCTGATCAGATCCGTTCAAAACCAAATCAAAAATTTTAATAGATCGAATTCGAATCGGAGGGCTTATTTCTGCATTTGGACTACATACAGGTAAAAAGAAATTCGATAGAAAATTCAATTTTTTCTCAGCAGTAGGAAAAATGTTATTCAAAACCATTTGCAAGGAATTTCCATAGTCGACTTTCTCACGTTTACTTCCTGTAAATGCGTTCGTCAAAATGTTTTCATAAATTTTAAGGAACAGTGTAAGAGAAGACGATGATGCGCGGTAAAAATCTTCCAATTCTCCAAAGTTGGATTTTGTAGCCAATACTTCTAATAATGTTCGGAAAACCTCCAAAGGTACCTTATTTTCCCTAATTGTTAACATCCACTGTTCGTCCTTAGCCAAATAGGCAAATTCAAAGCTCTTTTGGAAATTTTCCGTATACTGCAATACTTCCAAGCCAATAGCAGGGTCTAACCCAGGAGCACAACATGAAGAAAGAGTGAAAATAAATCCAGTATAGTTGCTTGATTTTTCTAAGAAACGAGCTCCTGCATTTTTCACTGATTCCAAAATGCTTTTAACTGAAGGCAATTTTTTTGCAGACAACATAGCTTTCTTCACATTCAAAAATATTTGTTGGCAATCTTTCTCGTTCTCAATTTGCGTTCTTATAGCTTTTAAAAAAGGGCTAACTTTAGCAAACTCGCTGCTCATAATATTTTTTATGTGCGCAATATCTTCTTCCGAGTTGGGCATTAAGAATGGAAACAAAGCGATAAATATGCAATTTTTGTCGAAGTGTTTAAAAATCTCAGGTGAAGTTATATGTTTAATTGCGTTCGATGCAACTTTAGCCCAATTTTCTTTATAAACATGACTTCTACTTAGCACATCGACAAGAGACTCTGCAGCGACTTTAACGCCAATAACTTTAATGAAGGATTTTGTAGATGCTTTTAAAATTTCATTTACCACTTTTGGATTATCGTCATTCAACCGATCGATTAAGCTATCCTTCAGAAGATCCTCACTTTGTTGTGACAAATTCAACTCTCCTAAACTTTTCATAAGATGTTTAACAGCTTGGACTCTGTTTGAGGCGTTTTGGTGGTATAAGTTCTCATAAATTGCAGTATTATCCTCGGAATAAGATGACTTCAAACGAAATGCTGGAAAAGAAAACGTTATATGAATAATGATATGGGAAATCGAAAATATTTTACACTTACCAAGTGCGGCCTTAAGAGCTTGCCTCCTTGCGCCAGATACACGGTGCTGCTCTTGCAGCGTCTCTTTAATTGTTGAATCAAATTCAGCTGGGTACTGCTTTTCCAAATTTTGCAGAAAAGACGAATACCATCGCTGGACGTCTTCATCAAGCATTAGATCTTCATCATCGGAATTAATTTCAATAACTTCATCTCCTTTGATCTTGGGCGGCTCGTGCCTATGGTAATTATCAAGTGTTGTCCTAAAATCGAAAGGAAACAATGTAAAAAAATCTTGATATGCAAAATACACTGTGTATATGTATATATGTAATGTATGTAACACAATACTACGTTAAAGAAGTTTCATCAGACGGTTTAAACAAATACGATTTATTGAATTTATTCAAAGCTTACAAATGCATTAAAAGATTTTTTGAAATTATGTAATAATAAAAAGAAGTTCATTTTACTCAAAAACATAATTTTAAACCATCCTCTGGCAGATTTTTTAGATTAAATTCAAATTTCAATTATTATTTAACAATATTGCGCACTTTTTATTTTAAAACCAATACACAAAAATTAAAAATGACATGTTTTGAGCTTCAAAATAAATATGTGGGTTATAAGATAGCAAATTAAAACTTTTGAAGAAACTTAGTCCCTACCTATAACATTAAGCTCGTTATTTTTATCCAATTAGCACCTACAACAAATTGGGGATGGGTAAAAATGCTATTATAGTTAAGAAAGACAAGTTCTGCTAACGTCAATCAATTATGTAGTTATTATAAAAAAATGCAATAACAGTTCAGGAAATAAAGAAACAAAATAGTTAAACTTCGAAAATATTCCGAACTGGCTAGATTTTTGTGGAGTCCTTTGTTTTGATATCCAAAGAATATCCCCAAAAGTATCCTTGATTTGAACCGGTGCTTTTTTTAGGAGGTGCAAGGGGGTGAAGTCTACCTTTTCTACGAGGAAAATTTTAGTTACTTTATAAAATTCTACACATAAAAGGCCCTTATAATTTTTTTCGTACAATCAATCGTTTCAAAGATTTAATATTGGTACAGTTATTTTTCCTAAAATCGACTCTAATCATCTACTGCGAATTGTTTGCTTAGATAATATATTTGTAAAAATTAGATAAAGAACATTGGGTATAAATGTATGGGAATTAGATCTGGAGCGGCCATCAAGGAAACTAAAGTCATTGAATAGATATATTTAAGTTGATTCGCTTTTACTTCACTTCACTTAGCCGGTTTGAAGTTATAAAAGATAAAATAATCAAAAGTCCGATCGCAAAGACACGGTCTCAGTTGCTCTTGCGTTTAGTTATTAACAAAAGGCAATTGTCTCGAGCCCGATTCAAAGAAAATTCTGCAATAGGTTATATTTTGAATGGTGTTGTTAAGGTAAATAAATATTTAATTAAGTTAAAGTTCGGTTATCTGCTTATTTCGGCGGCGCCGGTGCTGAGTGAAAAAATCTTTCATAAACTACGTAAGGCTAGAAACAATACACAGCCTGGAAATTAACACCATAGAAAAAATAAAAAGACGGACAAGTGCGAGTAGAACTCACGCCTTGAGGGTTCCGTATCGTTATACTTTATAATTATCTATTAAATTTGAATTATAAAAAAATATGTGATGTAACTAAAAATTTAAGGTTTTCGGAATTTTTCCTTTATATGTGCTATAAAACATTGCTTCATGCCAAATTTCAAGATTCTAGGTCGACTGGAAGTACCCTTTAGGTTTTGATTCCCTTGCGAGTAGTAGCGAGTTTGAAAATATGCGGCTTAAATTGCTGTTTCTTTTGATTGCGTTGACATAGAAGTTTGATTTTGTTACAGCTTAAAGGTATTATAGACCTGAGTATTTGATATGAATTTCAATTTAATACCTCTACACGTTCATGAGGAAAGGGGTAGTAAGTTTAAAATTATTAAAAATATTTTTATTATATGATGTAACTAAAAATTTACGGTTTTCGCAATTTTTCCTTTATCTGTGCTATAAGACGTTGCTTCGTACCAAATTTCAAGATTCTGAGTTCACGGGAAGTACCCTGTAGGTTTTGATTCCCTTGCGAGTGTCGAATATTTGCGGAAATTTGCGGCATAAACGGCTGTATCTTTTGATTGCGTTGGCTTAGAAGTTTGATTTTTTCACAGCTCCAAGGGACAGTAGACCTGAGTATTTGATATAAATTCCAGCTTGATACCTCCACGCGTTCCTGAGAAAAAGGGTCTTGACAGACAGACAGACGGACGGACGGACGGACAACAAAGTGATCCTATAAGGGTTCCGTTTTTTCCTTTCGAGGTACGGAACCCTAATTATATCTATTCAGCGACACTGTTAACAAACGTGACTACCGCAGGTCTAAAAGTGCCTATTGTCCTTTTAATAAATGTTTGCAGTTGTTTTAACACGTTCCGTGCCCAGATTTTTGATGATACAAAACATTAATTCATGACCCATTTTTGGGACACGCGCACTACATTAAAATGACTGTAGATAAGGTACTAAAGGAATGAAAATAACGAAACGTTCCATTAATGTTAATTGGTAGTCCCTATCTGAAAATTCCAGGAAAAGTGCTAGAGCTCTCTGAAAATTTCTAATTATACAAAATCGCAACTTAAATTGGATTTTACAGCGCGAAAAACAAATTCTATGTTTTTTTACAGTTCTGAAAAATCTTCATTTTAACTCCTAAATAAGACTATAAATCTCCACTATTTCTAATAGAAGTTTTTAGCTCCAACCCTAGCACCTAAATCTAAAAATCGCACTTTTTGAGTGGTTTGGTTATTGCGAACCGAAACTGATTCATTCGAAGAAACCGAGAAATAAAAAATGGAGCAGCTTCCACTTCAGTTCAAAATTGATTTTGTGTTTTCTAAAGAGATATTACAGATTCACGATAGATGGTTTTTATGTTCAAAATTTAAATTAAATCGATTCTTTTGATTAAAAACAAAACAAAAAAAAACAAACAGTCAGCGTTTCACATTTATAATTTGAACATGAGTATTCAGACTTTTCGCCGAATATGAGTAAAATAAAATCTTTGGAACAAAACCTATCTTCAAATCGTGACTCAACCTCAAGAAAATAGACTGAAATTTATGAAGAGGTTAAATGAATGTAGACAAGTTCGCTATTGAAATAACAATACAAAATAAAGTAGCAGTAAAACAAATGATAATGGAAGAATAGAAAAACAAGAAGAAATTACCTGATTAATTGCTTTGCCTCCTCTCCGACGAAATGAATTTTCGCTAGCATATTCTCAAGAAAAATTTTACAGGAGCTCCAACCCTCGTCCTTGGTCTGCACTCTTCTCAGGCAGCTCCCCATCAAAGGTGCACAAAGCGCACTAACTGCGACAGACTGAGCGGCTAACGCGGCTAATCCAGAGGGCACCCAATTGTAGGAAATAAATTTCAAAAGGGTCTTTTCAGGGAAAGTGGTGAACTCGTTTCCTTGTTTCTGATAAATCAAAACCAAAAGGAGCAGTACATCGTTCTGCATTTTGGGCCGAGCCACAGAGCAGATCTTGTCCACAAGGGCGTTTAGCAGCATTAAACCTAATTGTGTCTTGGACACGAGCTGCGCAGTGATCATAAAAGCAGCTGACGTGAAATCAATTTCAGAGGAGCCGAGTCCCTTCAGCACGGACGGCAGCACGCTGGTGATGAAGGACTCGGTTATCTCGGTGCAATGGTCCATCGCTCCAATTACTGTGAGGCAATAAAAATTAATATGCGCCTGCAACAAGTGCGCCTTGTTGCCCAGTTGCTTCACAGCCTCCACAGTCGTCAGGCACACAAACTCAAGGAAAAAATTGTCGGAGGCGGCCCTGTTCAGAACCGCCGACTTTGCAAGTGGAACTCCGGGCTTCTGGATAGAGGCTAGCCATCGCCATGGATCCTGCGGGTTCTTTAGGTCAATTATTTGGACACATCTGACGAAAATCATTGTCTCGTGGTAGGCGATAATGAGGGCGATAAATTCCTTCTTGTTGAAGTGATGCACACGAAACCGGCGCACGAGCCACTCCAGGCACATGTGGGCTGGCTCCAGCATGAAATACGGGGCCAAGTAGTGGAAGAATTTCTTGATGTTCTTGTTCAGAACCCTGTTTACTTCAGAGTCCTCCACGGCTCTCTCCAGCTCGAGGGAGTTCCGGTCGAAGAGTGTGCGCTCGAACTGGAGGAAGTCAGGGTTAATTGTGACGAGCTGCATGAGCCCCTCATGACCTATTTCAAAAATTGTTTTCCTGTCTTTGGTGGCGGCTTCCTTCCAGTCAAATAAAATTGATTCCCTTTTATTCCTGTCGACGAGAATTGAAGTCTGCGGCGCGCGTAGCCGCTGTAACTGCTCCTGCAAAGATGTCGCCATTCTAGTAAAAAAATCTCAACAATTTCTATGGCGTTTTGCGGAAAGAAAAACTTTTAACCGCGGTACAGAGCACAAATAAAATGACAGTTTCACACGTGCGCTACTTTGACGCTTATGTTTGAAGTTTGACAAGTGCTGCCAGATTCTATTTTCATACGACGGGTAAAAAGCTCACGTCAATCAGCTCTTTTAAAAAAAGTTGTAGATGTCGCCATAGTCTCTTTAAGGCTAATGTAAAAAATGGATTTTAAGTACAGTCTGGATCAATAATTTTTATAGCTTAAATAAAGTTTGATGTCCCTGCCCCTCACAAACGAAGTTTGTTTTAAAATTTTTTAAAAGTGAATATTTCCCCCACAATTTTCTAAATTTTCTTAAAATGTGGCAAAAGTGTGGCAAAATTGATTTTTGAATTTTTACTTTTTTTTTTAGCATGAAATCTGAAGAATATTTTCTTTAAGTTTCAAAAAAAAATCTACCCAAATGTAATTAAGTTATGTCGGTTTAAAGAAGTGACGTCATGTAGAGTATTAAACACATTTTTCACAAAATCACCCTTTTCTAAAAATGGCTTGAAGCTCATCATCTCAATAATTACTGAACCAATTTTCATGAAATTTGGTACATATTTTCTCCATATAAATAGCTAGTTCGTCAATGAAGGAATTTAGTTGCAAAAATATAAAATTCGCTCGCTGTTGTCAAATGCCACATGAGATTGATTTTTAATAAACCATTTTTTAATTAAAATTGTGATTTCACCGTGGAGTTATATTTAAAGAAAGGATCATGAAAAACGGCTGTAGCGCGTTAAAAGAAAATCACAGAAATATACTTCCATCCATGGATATAACCCCTTAATTTAGTAAATATTATATATTTTGACTAGCTTATATAAAATACTCTACGATTACATTAGAAAAATTAGTGCTTTGTTACCGTCGATAAGTAGTAAAAGTTATTTTCTAAGAATACAAAATTGGGAACATATTTAATTTAAGGAATTTACACAAGTCAGGGACGAATATTATAATGATGGGAAAAAATGGTTTCAATTTTTCTTTGATTATTTCTTTACTTATTATATATTTTACCGGCAGCTATTCAGTAAGTAAGAAAAATTGGGAAAAAAATTAGCATACAAAATTAAATTAAATTCACATATTTGAGAGTAAAGAGCTATTAGTAAACAGATAAAAAACCTAATTTTAAAAATAATGTTTTTAAATTAAAACAATTATTACAATAAAACTGATTAAATTTTACACACAATGTAAAAGCGGTTAATTTAAAATAGAATAAAATACTATCCACGCTGCGCCATACTATAAAGGATTTGGTTTTATTATTGAAATATTTTATAATCTAGAGAGTAGTTCTTTAACAGATTTTGATTTATTTTCCGGTTAGAATAATTTTAATTTCTAAAAACCCAAACGTACACATAAAATGCCGGTATTCCTGAAGAAGTTAAACTACAGAAAAAAAAAATACTTTCATGTTGGTCATTTGTTATCCCAAATTCGCGTTTCTAAAGTCTGACAAACCTTGTTTAATTTTTGAACATACTGATTTTATTATTATTCTTATTCTAAATAATTTCGAAAATTTAAGCATTCTTCTCCTTTTAAGAGGGTCGTCTCGTATGTTTTTACTACATATTCCGGCAGTTCTGCTCATCCAAAACTAAAAATTCCAACATCATTTTAATTAATTAATACCGCAATCCAGTCAAATTTTTAAATATTAAACCTTTGGCACATTTTTTTGTTTTTAAAAGTAGATATGATTTTCGTCATTTTTTTTTTTCGACTTTTAGCTTTAAAAAAAATAAATAATGACAAGTAGGGGTTAGAACTATACGTACATATGTACATCTATCTTATTCTCTCTCCTCGAGTGGAGATTTTCCGTCTTACTCGCGTCATGAAAACTGCCAATGCCATGACGTGATGCGGCCTTGAAATTTTACTCTCAACGCGTTCAAAAAAGCTTCACTTCAAAAATTTCGCAATAATCAGAGGCAACTTTGAAATATTATTTTATTGCAGTGAATTCTAAGTACATAGAATGTATTATCCGTGCCATTACAAAAGTTTTTGGTTTTATTGCTGAACGGTTTTCTAAAGTTCTTTGCCAGATTTTATTTTTTTTTCCCGGTTGGAACAATTTTATTTTCTAAAAAACTAAACATACCGTATTACATTATATCTCGTAAAATATTTAATTCTCTTTCGTGTTATTTTGAAAAGTCATTTTAGACTACGGCTAGTATTCTAGATTTTTTCAGATTTCTTTCCAAATTTGGGTCGAAAATGGCCAATTTGGAGTCAAATATTTCAAAAACGGGGTATAATTTTGAAAAATGGTTTAAGAAACCTCATAATGATTTTAGAGTTTTTCAACGATACCTCATTTGAAGGTGTAATACAACTTTTTTTGTCATCTCCACTTTTTATGTAGCGGAGGTAGCCTTAAATATTTTTTTCTTCCAAAGTGTTAATTCGTATTTTTGTAGCGGGTATAATTATCTAACATGTACCAAATTTCAGTGCTATTGTCCTAATAGTCTCTGAATAAAATTACTGTGACATACGGACGGACATGGTGAAATTAGAAGGGCTCCTTGTTTTGCTACGGAACCCTAAAAGGGACCAAAAAATACCGTCTTTTTACGAATATATAACACAGGTCAATACCAATTTTTTTCTCAAAGTATTTGCAAATGATTTCTGTAGGACTTTTTCCGTAGATTATGAACTCGTAAATGAAAATGTTCAAACAGCATCCATTTTCGAGAAAAATAGGGTTAAAAAGTACAAAAGACCATATTTTGACCATTTATGAAAAATTATTACAAAATAACGGATTGAGCCAGGACCTTAAATGTTGTCCAAATAATAGTTGAAATCTTAAGCTATTATATAAAAATACAGAAGGCCTTAAAACATTTCGAAATGATCCAAAAAATTTGTTTTTTTTCCATTAACCAATTACTTCATATAATAAATGCCGAATAAAGAACATGACAAGTGCACACTCATGAAAAACTTGTTCGATAATATGTTTAAAAAGGGCTATTGAGATAAATGGCATTTGGTTCTCTTAGATTAGGATTTAGGCTTTAAACAAAGTTACAAATTTCTATTATGATCCTTTATTTTTTAATGATGCTTCAAAAATGGTCAAAATACGGTCTTCAAAATCTGTATTATTACTACCAACACTACAAAACCAAACTTTAAGGAGGTTGTGGGTATTTTTTAATTATTTTGATATATGACAAATAAAAAAATTATAAAATAAACCGAGACTCAAGAAAAAAATTTTTTTTTGTAGACCGGTGAATCTACGGACAAAATCCTATACTATAGTACCTAATAATCTGCCCCTTGGAACAAAAGACATTTCATTTGTGGACCGCCAACGCCGGAAGCAGGTAAGCTACATAGTTCTTTCATAATTTCAAAATGGCGGTTCCAATATGGCGGAAATGATTTCGCCAATTAAAAAAAATTTATTTTTTCATAAAAATGAGATGGGGTAGGTACCTACTGATTACGAATCTATAATACTTTATTTATTTGTTTCACTTTAGACACCCCTTTTGTTTATTGTACTATTACTTCGTTGGGTTTTTCTGAAATTTAAATCAACTATCGTTTTGATAATCCTAAAGGGACATTAAATTAAGACCAAAATTGTTCAGAGAATTTTTAGTAAATAAAATCCCTCCTACCATATCGGCTGGAAAAGCCTCGTAGTGCCATAAATAAATCAGCGAATTCCTCTGAAGTAAATTCTTGAATTCCTTGCCAGACGCAATTCAACTTCTTGGTCTTCTCCAGGAGCCATGCTCACCTCTGAGCATATGCCAGCCCCCAAATTAGTGCAATGTAGGGAGACTCTGGCGAACGAAGGGCTGTTGAGGGCCCGGGGCCATAGCTCGGGACAACAATAAGAGGGATTACTCCAATTCGATATCCCCGTTCCAGAAGGGCTGTTACTCAACAGTTTTGCTGGAGCCAGCCCTATCACTTCGAGGACACACTCCGATTGGGCGTGAGGAGTTGGAGTTGGGAGCTGGAGCGACGAGGAACAGGATCATTTAAGGGCATTTAATCACCGTGTGACACAATGGCATGCGTTAAATGAATCCTATTCAGAAGGAGCTCGAAGGTCCATTGTCTGCATACCCTGGCGTCCCTTTGTATTGTTCTAGTCAGCAGAGGGATTTATCCTTTCTTGGTTTCGAGTGGATAATAAATTGGGCTGCAATTGCAGGGAATATCGCAAATTTGGGGAAGAAGAATAGAAGATGGCTGGGATATGTTGAATTATTGCCAAAAAGAGCATATCATGACTCGAATTATGAGATTCAGTTAGAGTAAGCGGGGGAAGTGTTTTAATTTAAAAAAAAGGTTAAAAAAAAAGGGGTTCAAATGTGCGTTTCTTTCACGTCCTAATCAATGTCTTAAGACATCATCTCACTTAAGGTGAGGATTCAATTTCCCCAAAAATGCCCGAAGCTCACGTTCGAGGGTTTTCATTTGCTATGGACAGTACTTTTGGCCGGGCTCATTACAAATGCAAAACGCTAAACGAGCTGATATGTGAGAACTTTATCCTTGTCCGTCACTAAATAGGTAAAAGGATATTTTTCCACAGTTGTGCAATAAATTTTAGTTCTTAAAAATTCATACGCAGCCCATGACAGGTGTTCTTGAAGATGATCCGTTCGGGAGAATTCGAAATGACATCTCGATATGCTGATTCTCCAGATACGTGCAAGGAGCTCACGTCCGTGGGGAGGTGTCCTGTCTTAAATTTTTTATGCATATGAATGTGAAAATATCCTTTAAGGGTAATAGTGCTTTGGGAATTGTATGTGGCTTCGACGGCCCGAAATGTATGGGATGAAAAACCCTGTCCCTAGAAGTCGGGGTCTGGGCCACAGTCTCTCCGTATAGTGCAGCGGTCGTTGATTTTGTCAGAATTGAAAAATTGAAATAAAATAACTTTACGAGAGACTGCTGCTCGTAAAACCTTTTAAGGATATTGGATGTCCTAGAGTGTCCTTTAGGTTTTCTGCTTCGAACACGTCGCTTGTTGCGATTTTAAATGATTTACGGAATTTATTCCTTTCGGATCGCGCGTTTAAGCTGGAAGGGCTCATTTTTGTCCAGGCAATATTTCAAAGCATTTCCGTGTCAGTTGATCTATTCTAAATTTATTTGATGCCTTTTTTTTTGCTAAGCCTTTTAGTGAATAGATGCGAGGTTGGGAAGACACAAAATGCGAATGCTTTATATTAAATTGCACTAAATAAATATTAGTTTTTTATATGCCGGAAAGGGAATTCCTCTTACGTTCATTGAGTTATTTATCGCTAGAGCAGAGCTTATTCAAATTCTAACTTCTGAACTGTTTTGTGTATTTTAGTTATTAATTTAAAACTACATATTAGATAATATTTAGTAAGACACTTACTTACATTAACTTAACATACATAAATAATAATTTTAATCGAGACGAAGGACAGCACACTATAATTTTAGCCAAATCATACAATATGAAATTCAGGAAATTGTTTGCGATTATGCGGTGCACTTAAAAGGTTTTTGTTTTTTGGAATATACAGTGACAAGTATTTATCTACTAACAAACTAAAATTGAAAATATGTTCATTTCAAATTATAAAACATTTCGTTTCCAGGATCATTATTATCGTCTTTGAATTAAAGTTAAAATAAATGATCTTAACTTTAGCATGGTTCACTTTAGATTGTATTAATCGCTATTTTTCGTTCGATTATCCGCAGTCAGTGACTTCCGTCTTCTATTTATCGCCGCAACAACGTCTTGAAGTTATTAAAACATTTATTTTAATAATTGATCAATTGTGAATACACGAAGAAAATAGCGCGTTTTTTTGGTGTTAATCATGTGCCAAGCAAGTGAACCATTCGGCTTTAAATGAATAATTTTGAAAATTTGCACACACAATCACCTGACTTGCCCGCTCCCGATTTTTTCCTATTAAGGTATTTGAAAAGAAAGGTGTAGACCAACAAACCAACCACAATCCTAATGCTTAAAGATAGCATTCGAAAAGAAATTGCCGAAATAACACCGGAAATCTGTGAAAATATTCTGAAAAATATGCCGCAAAGAGTTATTTGCGTTACGACCAAAGACGACAAATTTACCGAACCTACATAATATAATGCCGATTAATAAATATAAACTATAAAATTATTTTTCATTCAAATAAAAGTTATTCAAAGAAAACACATGCTCCTGGAAAATACAAAAAAAAAACCTGTATTAAAATTAAAATAAATAATTCTTGTTATTTTAGAAAATTTTAATAAAGGGCATGCATATTTAAATAAAGCAATTTTAAAACATTATTTTTTGCTTTACTGTCATACTCTTTGATTTGAAGCTGTCTTTGCGATTTTAAATTGGCTTTTTCTGTGTTTGACGTATGCAACGAAACAAAAATATATTAAAAATATTTATTTTTATAATGTTCCTGCTCTTATAGTACATGTAGTACATAGTTCAAAACCATCCACTGAAAATAATAGTCATGTTTCACTACAAATTATAATAATATTAATAATAATAAAGTTATTCTTGCAAGAATTCTGTGATAATAAAAGTAATAAAATTACCTAATATCTAAGATTTTAACCTATAGCTTCTACACGAGGACACGCGTAAGTGTAAGATCTATCTTTCTCCATCCCCTACTTTTGTAAGATTCATTCCATTCATTCTTTGGCTTACTGAAATACCTTAAGGAGTTAGAGCTAGTTAAGCGTGTAATTAATTGGTATTTTTCGTTAATTTTTTTAATCTTGTATAATGCAAAGTTAATAATTTGAAGACTATTAACTCTGGTCCAAATTATCTGCTGGGTTATTGAACGCACTTTTACAAATACTGCTTCGGGGTGAATATCCGTACTTCTTAGTGATTTATCCAAAATAAATGCAGAAAAAAAAAAAATTTTGTAGTTGTACATAGTTTATCTAGTGCTTTATCGAAGCTTTTCTTCGATTCAAATTGAATAAATTGGTGGCCTTTGAAAGTATACTTTTGAATTTTAAAGTACAAAAGCGCTTGTTTATTGTTTATAAAAAAAAATATAAATCATAATTTAAAATCCTTCTTAAAATACTGGTTTTAGAATATGCTGTATAAATTTTATCAAGATCCCTCAAGTGGTTTTTAAAATATAGTTTTGAGAAAAATGCATCTAGAATTTTACTATCTGCCGTCATAGTAAGAAGATTTTAATTTTATTGTATGATCTTCAAATCATTTTCAGTGGATCAACTCAAAATATTTACTGAATATTTTTAAAATATGAGGAGCCGGCGAACAAAACGATGTAATTATATTACTTTTGGTCGAAACAACTTGTTTTTTTAAGTCCGACTGTTCATGACCCTCGAATATAATTTTGTACCCATTTTCAATTAAAACGTCCTGAAAGTGCATCAAAATCGAGTGATTTTGATCAATACAGTACAATTGCAATAAAAGCTTCGAATAAGCGAAAACGTTTTCTTTCAAATTTATAAGATGTCAATCAAAATGACTCATTTTTGAATTTTTGCTTTTTTATGGTAATAATGTTTTTAATGCAGTCTCTTCTTTTTAATGACAATTTGAATTTTAAAACGTAACAATTGCACCAGTCGCAACCAAATTGCATTTCTTTAATTTAAATATCTTCCGTTTTAAAATATGTAAAAATAAAAAATTGTTTTCTGAAAAAGCTGATCCCGCAAATGCGTTATTAGCTCTTGGTATAAGATGTTTCAATTTAAAACTATTAAGCAATGAGAACAAAGTTTCATCCTCTTAAAATTTTAAAATAGACAGTTTTGAACAGGAAAGATACATGGATCTAGTTTTTTAATTTAATTTAATTTGAAATCTTACTAAAATATAATAACTTAAAGTGAAGATCTGTTTGAAAATAAGTGAAATTTGTCGTAGTATGTATACATTTAAAACAATATTATATGTATTTAATAATTAATTTCTTATAAATTTGTTACATTTTCCCCTTTTTCAGTTTCAGAATACAGCTTGCTAATATATAATATGCGATATTTCGCTAAATCGGTAACTATATAAAGCAAAATGCATGGCTGAAAAGAGCTTAATAAAATAACTATTTAAATCAAAGCTTCTTGACCAGACGTAATTTGATATCGATCCTTGGAGTCTCATCAATCATCGGATGTTCGCAGCTCCCAAAAGTCCGAGCTTGCCGAACAATCTTTCTAGCGTGAAACAATCAAAACATGAAATCATAATCCCTAAACAAGGATAACCACTGGTCCGAATCATCTAACACTTGATCAATGAATACAGATACCGAGAAGTGAAAGAGGGAATCTATGGGGCATTGAGTCGTGCCGCTCCTGGAGGAACTGGGAATGGTTCTACAATAGAATATACAATATAGTATATGTATGCATGGACGTCTCGGTCTGGATGTGTCTATTTGTAACGCCGTCACCACCACATAACAAACGAACTGCTTTCAGCGCCAATATCGACTTGAACATGACTCGGCGGAGTAGAAAACGCTCCCCAAACACATATCCAGACGATTTCCTTGATTATCTCGTCCGTTCCTTGCTTCTATCCTTTTGTTTCCCTAAAAGAATGCCACGTAGACAGAATAATAATCAAAGTCTGCAGAAGGAATGGACGTTACTGCAGGTGGAATCTACGGTTAAAGTGTAGAGAGCCCTGATTGTGATTTCTCTACTTCGGGTTAATCCCAAGAAGGCCAGTCATCTTAAATTGCTCTGTCTGACAGACGGATGGAAATAGATTTGTTAGGGTTCCACAGCTAACGTTTCACTAGTTTCGGCTAGTTACAAGGCTCTTAAATGGCAGAAAATGAGACTGAAACAAGACCCTTTTTCTAAGCTTTTCATAAGGAAACTTTTTAGACTAATAAACCATACTATACTATATAGTATACCCCTTCCCGCCAAATGTATTTACCTTTCAAAGTCACAGCTGCTGATAATAATTTGCATACCGCGACATGAAGCACAAAGATGCCGCATCGTGGATCACAAGAAAGGGATCGAAGCTAAGAAAATTTAATGAAATTTCTTACCCTCAGTCCTGATGATGAAGTCACGACCCAAAACAAAAAAAACAGAAAGCTCACATCACCCACCGGGCCCGCCGGAGTGTGCTTATTTAATATTCACAACATGTCCTGGTTTCGTTGACAAATCGAATCTTGTACAAGTAATTTAATTTTTTTTCCTCCTCCAGGTTTTCGAAAGGAGCATAATTCCTAGGTGCGGGTGGGTGAAGAATGCGTTTTCTTCGCTTTTCCCGCCCAACTTTCCGGGACTCCCCGGGAGCATTGGAGCCTTATTGCTTTCGAGGTTCAGACACTTTCGCAAAAAACAAACATCCCATCTTCGACAACTTTAGTACAGAAAACTAAGGATTCGGTTTGGCTTTCATCCACCCCCTCCACAACAGCCTCCGAAAGAAGCGCCCGATGGCGCTGGGCGTATCGATCTTATTTAGTTATAAACTTAAGCAAGATGTCGTTTTATGCAAATTAAGTTGCTCACCGTACCCGCCGGAATGACTTTTGATAAATTGACTTCGTGGCAGTAGAGCGGATGTCTTTAAGGATAATTCTCTGAAATTTGGTTAATTCTGTTTTCCGGGAACTCATTGCCGGGTCGTCGTCATTGGCTCTCGACTTTCGCGAGGTTTTCTTGTCTTAATTTGCTGAGACTCTGCAGAGGGGACGTATTGAATTTCTTCATTTTGGAGACGTTTTAATGCTGGTTCCAGTGGGGGATTTCTCTCGAATTTATGCAAATTCTATTATTAACTGCTTTGGGAATTTGAGGGAGAACGGACGGTAAAATGAGAAATTTATCACAATGGAACTTTTACACGCAGGTCTCCTTAATGCCCCAAATTATATAAACGCAGGGTATGTGAAATTTTGAATTATTCATTTCACTTTTGGAGCTATACTTCTAGATGACCACGAAGAAAAATAATTTTGAAGATTTTTAAGTAATAGGGTCGAGACAAATCGTCGCACAGCTTCTAATATTTCACTTAATTAAAAAACAAATCTTTAAAGCAAATTAAAAATTGTTTTTAATAAATACATACATATATTACATATCATCCTTGTGCTTTCCTATTGCGTATTTAAGCAAAAATAAACTAGGTATAATAAATTATAAAATTATCTTGATATACATATGTATGAGTTTGCTTTAAAGATTTAATGATGAGATAAAGGGGTATTCTAGTCTACAAAATTGAAAATATCGATATTCATTTTCTTAAAGTATAGAATATTAAAAGTATAGCCTAAAAACGGCGATAAAAACGAACTACTGGACCAATAGGGCTCTAATTTTAAAATGCTATTCTTTAGATCTATGGCTATTGCCCGTACATAGCAGAATTTTATTGTTAGTTTGAACATTTCAGATTTTTTAAAATAATAATAAGTTGATACCAAAAAATACCAGAAAGTTCGTTCGTCCGAATTCAGAGCCATGCCAATTTTTTTAATTTTCAATAAAAATATTTAATTCTGTTAAGGACGATACCCGAGATTTTCACTGATTAATACTTAATATGTTACAATTATTTTGAGATAAGCCAAAGTAGAGTAATCACCTGTGCAATACTTTTCCACACATCGCGAGTCACTGTTTTGCAATAGGTCATTTTGAAAGAAAAAAAAAAGTTTTTTTTAGAAAATACAAATATGTAATTATAAAGAAAGCATAATTTTTGGAAAATAATTCAAAAAACAATCAAGTGTGCGTGGAAATACGCATCGTAGAGTTCCGTAGAATTGTTACAGAAATAGCTGCAATGTATATGTATTAACTAATTCGTCTATACTTTGCATAAATAAATTTGAAATAATTTTAGTTGAACGTGCCCAATGAGTTTTACGTTCAAGATTTTTTTTAAATTTTCAAAAATTAAGTATATGTAACTCTTGTTTTCTTTTAAAGATGGCATCGTTACTCGCTTTCAGTTCGTCCAAATGTTTCTACCTAACAAACATTTTTCTTTAAATTTATAAAAAATAAAACTTTAACAATAAACCTACCGATAACATTTGTAAGGTTTTTTAATGAAAGTTAAATTTTTTCCATTTGAAGGCAAGAAACAGTGAATATTCAAATAAACGAAGGAAAAAAAAGACAATTTATCATATGTACCTGATGAAGACAAATAAAGTGAGAAACAGTGATTAAATTGAATGTAAACAGTCGCAAATGTCAATTTAATTAATCAAATTAATTTCAATTTTAAACTAGATGATGTTTTAATCGATATAGAAAATCAATCATGGATTAATCTACTTAATAAAACTCTAACACTGACTGACAGACAAGGCACAGCCTAAACCGGTGGGTCTAGAAGCATGAAATTTTGCACAGGAGTTTCTTATATAACGTAGGTGAGCATTAAGAAAGGATTTTTATAAATTCAGCCCTTAAGGGGGTTAAATAGGGGATGAAAGTTTGTATGGAAGTTCGTAATTTTTGCTGATTTCCATAATTTTCACCAAAAGATTGTGAGAGCATAGATAAATTGCGACGCAAAACTATTACTTTTCAGAGTTTTAAAGTTAAATATTCAAAAAAATACAAGCGACCAACAATTTTTTTTGCATATCCGTCCCTTTTGGCCCTAAATGGATTTTACTACAAAGTTTCATCAAAATCCGTGAAGAGACTTCAAACTCAATTTATGCCTGGATTTTAAACAGTGGAAAACAAAAATTAATGGTAGCCTTTCTATTTTAGCGAAAGAAATGAATAAAAGATATATCGCCCAAATAATAAAAGTAGGAATATTATCACGTTAGCCGCTGACATCGAATATGAAACTATTTAAAATTTCAATACTCAATTAGCATCGATAATCTGAGATACTTCTTTGCAAAGGGTCTGGGTTAATTTTGTATGGGCTGTGACCGACGAAATACATATCTACGAACCGAAATACTAATGTCTTAATATTTTTATCTTTATATTTCGATAAATAAGAAATTTATTTTTATATTTCTTTTTATGAAAAAAATTGCCAATTGCCAATTGATCCAATTCTTTTAGCTCATTGTATGTATTTTGATTACCTGGTCATTCCTAGAATTTGGGCCGCCCCTCAGTGTTAGGTAGACGACATAGCTCTATCTTATTATTTCTCACCGAGTGCAGATCTTCTGTCCTCCTCGCGTCATGAAAATTGTCAAGGCCATGATGTAACGCGGCCTTGAAATTTTACTCTCAACGCGCCTAAAGAAGATTCACTTCAAAAGGGTTATACATAACTTGTATTCGTGAAAAAGGTATACTTTCTTATAAAACAAAGTTATAACTTTAGTGGCATATATTTTTTGCATTTAATTCAATCATTATTCTATAATGTAAAACGTATAATTTATAGGTATATTAAATTACATTTGAGCAGTATTATTTAAAACAAAAAAAATTAGCATTTTTAAACTACAATAATTATTATATTATAACTGTCTTCATAACTAACAAAACTTAATTAATAAATATTACCACTAGTGGGGATAGTTAAAAATCAAAAATTTGTGTAATATTTTGAAAAAACCTTTTCAAAAAAACAAGATACTGTAATTCCGAAACTATTGATACGACATATTAATTCCTATAAAAAGTTTAATAGTGCCTCTAGTTTTATTATTAAAATTGAATTTGATCTTATCTTTAATTCGTTCTAAATTGATTGATTTTCTTTGATGTTATGCGTATACCTAAATAGAAATATGTATTATATAATTTAATGTAAAGAAATAATTTTAGTGAAACTAGTTACATATTTTAATTTTTGTCTTATCATAACTTCGTAGAGTGTAATTATTGCAAAATGAAAAAACAAACAGGATTAAAAATGGTTGACGAGCGAACTTTTACTGGTTTGGGAAGCACATAAATGAAATTTTAATAAGACATTACATTAAAATGTTTCAATAAATTTATTGATTCGCATGATACACTGACCAGTCGGAAGATAGTGCAATTATATCGGGGTTTCACTCCTGGTCAAGATTCATAAATTAATCGATTGTTGTTGCATTTTCCATATTTCGTGGACCCTATGACAATTTCGTAGATATTACAAAGATAATAACGAATTCTATCATATTTTTTTGTGAATTATAGGACAATTTCGTAAAATCAATTGATTAAATTGATAAACTTAGAACAGCATGAAACGGCTGAGCTCTTACCTTCTTACATGACCAATTTTGTATGATTTGTATAATATGTTAGAAATTGTTAGAAACAACTTTGCTTACTTTAAAATTAGTTTACTTTAAATACTCGATGCTTCCTTGAATTGTCACTTTATTATTTCAAGAATCCCCTTTAGAAGATAGACAAGTAACGAAAAAAAAAAAAATAAATGAGCCCCCAAAGCCCTTTAAAAAGGGTATAAAAGTGCATTCAGTTCAAATGCAATCGTCAAAAGGAATTGACAATTCAACCCTTTCGTAAATTTTCCGCCAATCATTTCAAACTTATCCCAGTCATCCCTCAATTTCATCATCATAAAAATTGCTGTATTCGTCAAAAGACCCCGTTTTCGTCAAAGTCTCTTCTCAATATGTACGTCTCTGCGCTTTGCTTGCAATATTGAATATTTTATGAGACTCCAATTGACTTTCGAGCAGAATGTCCTCCACAAACCAAACAAGTTGCGTATTTACGAGAAGTGCAGGGACATAAGAAGGGTACGATAATATTTCAATTACAGGCTACTTTGGCGCTGTTATCTCACTCCATTGGGGCCTATAAGCCCCGGTCTGCTCCGTCCGGGGAACAGGATTCTTTTTTAGACTTTGTGAAAAAGAAATCATATTCCTCCTCAGTGGTTCCGGGAGCAGGTTGGGGTTTGTGGTTAAAGTCGACCGATACAAGTTGACTGTCTTAAGACCTGACATGCCCCCGGACTGAAATTACAGCCCTTAAGTTGGTGGAAACTTGTATCTTGACTGTGACTTTATTGTCCGGAATTTGCATTTTGTTATTATATTTTGTAGTAAAAGTTTAACACAGTTACGAGTATAAGACCGGGAAAAAAGTTAAGCTCAAGACTGGCGGCAGGGAAAGATGCTTAATGGCAACTTAAGTGGAAAACTTCCAACCAGCCGGGAAGGGCTGTGAGCTGGGAATTGCTGTTCCTCGTTCTTGGTACAATATATTTAGTGGATACAGGGTGGGACAGCAGCTTGTTTTGTTATTATTGTACTTTGCATAGGGAGACCGGAATGAGCGAGTGCTGTAATTAAAACTTGAGGAGTTCAAGGATGCCCGTGGGAGGCGCAAATTAATGCAATTATTCGAGTCTTAACGAAATTATTTAGCTGATTAAGAGCTCAGCAAGATCTTTGTGTGCTATCGTTTTCAGCTTTGCATCCGGCTTATGAATTTCTACTCTCGCCTGGGGAATAATCAGTTTACAGCTTAAGCCAGCTACCAGGTTAAAGGAATTAAAGGCATTAACTGGAATTGAGGCAGAATGGCTATTTGGGCAGCCAGTCCTAGGGGCTAGAAGGTGCACTTTCTTCTTCGTAAATTTCATGAAGGTCGATTATTTAAAATATTAAACTAAAGCGTTATTTCTTGATGCAAAGACCTTCTTGTAAAACAAGGTAATTTCTTTGTTCCCTCTTCTATTTTATCTCTTGTAATATAAATAAAATCAACAATTGGGCTATTAACACTATGTAGAAAACATTGAAACATTCAATTCAACCCATAAAACCTGTTCGCCTTTCAGAGGTAGGTACTAAATCTGTCTTGTAATTCTGATGTTTGTTCGAGTCAGATCTTTGTTTTTCTTTATCTTTGTATTATACACATCGCAAAAGAAAAATCGAATTATCATGACCCAAATTGGGATATTAATCAGCGGTTAAAATTATATACATGATATTATTTTGTAGCTGATATTAAACTGAACTGACTACCAATTGAATTTCGAAAATTTAAGCTGGGCTAAGGGAATCTTCACAAAAATTAGAACATGAGGGTTTTCAGGATCACTTAATATAAGTATGTACATACATTTAAGACTAAAATTATAGAAAATTCAAAAAGGCGATTGAAACTTAAAGGTATTTCCTTGAATTTTGGAATTTTTCTGGGTTTTTATTATTACTGACTTTAGATTTATTATTAATATTTAGAATAGTGAATACCTGTGAAATATGTTCATACTCCATGATTTGCCTTGATTTGTATTCACATATACCAAAAAAACCTCAAAATTTTAATCTAATCTAAAATTGTGATAATTGAATTTTTACTTCTTATAAAAGCTGCTGTTTCTTGTTTTTGGGCTTAAGGCATTTGTTAAGTAAAACAAAAGACAATTTTCTTAGTGTGGTTCATTCCTTTAATGCTCCCATGAGTGATTTGCTTATATTCTGCAAAATTTAAAGAGAGTTCCTTCCATTACACGATTAAACTTTTTTTTGCAATTGTTTGAAAGAATGTGAATCTCCCTATATAAGTACAAATTTAAAAAACATTATAAGAATTAGAGGTTATAGTTTTTAAAATCCATATTATTTTTTTTTTCAAACCACTCCTTAATAGTTTATCTTAAAATACTGTAGGAGAAGATGACGAGGAAGGGGAAAAACAGAAAGAAGTAATTTTAGTAGGTATTAATAGAACTCTTTCTGGTTTTATAATTTTTCATAGTATACTATATACAAACTATTATGTAATACTTTTTTAATAAATTACAAATTAAATAAAATTATGTAAAATCGATAAGAACACCTTAACGACTATTTTTGTCCTGCATTGATGGATTGATTTTTGGTCCCTACCCAACATATAGAAGCTTCCGAAGATTTAAGTCGCTATACAAATGACTCCTTCATTTCAAGCGAAATTAGCGTCTGTGAAGTGAGAAAATTATTTATTTTCAAATTCAAGTAAAGCCTAGAGGATTCAATTTATTTTCTTAAGAGGTTTTTCCATCCAAAATGGTGAAAAATAAGGGTATTTTTAGAATTTATTTCTTTTCAAGGAAATCAACGTATGTTTTATTTGAGGTATTCATTGCTTTGTTATTAAACATTTTAACAGTAAAAAATAATAATAATTACAGACAAAAAATAATTGTTTAAAAAAAATGGCTTCCTCAATTTTGAATCTTCATCAATAAGAAGCAGTGAATCTATCACAGGAAATAAAATAAAACCTTTAGGTGGTAACACAAAAAAAGCGGCCAAGTGCGAGTGGGACTCGCGCACCGAGGGTTCCATACCTTTGGAAGGAAACTTGTTATACGTCTTTTAGTTAGATTCATCTTACGCCTCAAAAACAATAAGACTTAGAATTATCGCTGTAGTTTTGCTATAAACTTTTAGTAAACCTCAAGAAACCTTTTTTCATAATTTTAGGGATTCATTAAATTATACTCTATATATATATAATATATTTATATAATAAATGGACCAGTTGGACACATCGTTTTATTATTCGTGTGATATTTGCATAAGCCTCTATCAACTGTAATTAATTATTTCAGATTTTTCGTTTTGCAAACTTTGGAGATAAGGGGAGGTATGTTTTTAGACAGTTTTCATCATAAGTCGAAAACTATGCGGTATAAAAGGAAATGAAAACATATATATTTTAGAATGCACAAATGAAACCCTTTTATATGATATCTCAATTGATCTAGTAGCCCCACTTTAAAACTTTTGACACCCATTTTGGCCCCTTTTATACTGAAAATAAAAATATTTTTTTAAATTCGTTCATATGCATGCATCATTTAAAACTATTTTAAATTTCAAGTCAATAGCATTAGTACAGTCAGCGAAATTCATTTATACGCACCCCAATTTTTTTTGGTTTCAGGAAAGTATTTCCAAAATTTATTTAAGGTAATTGCTAAGGACCAAAAGTACAGCTTGTTTGTGAAATATTTATTTATTCGCGTAATAACAAACAAATAATTAACTAGTTTTAACAAAAAATAAGTGCGAAATTCAATTATACGCACATTTGAATTTTCTAAAGATAAGAAAAACAAGAAAAGTGGTAATAAATTAAAGTTATTTTTAATACTTGGTATGACCTCCTCCGTTAGTAATTGTACCGAAAATCCGATTACGCATCGAATTTATGAAATTTTCAATATCAGTACAACTGATCCTAGCCCATGCATTTAAAATTGGCGTTTTTAAGGTCGGAATGTCGTGGCACTGTCGGCCATCTTCAGAAATCTGCCTTGCCATGTTCCCCCACAAGTTTTCCATAGGTTTAGGATCGGGGCAAATGGCAGGCCATCACAGTGTGGGGATGAATTTAGCATTAGATGCATACGAAATTGTAACCGTCACAAAGAATCTCTTTTAATACTGCACTGACAGCCGCAAAGCAGTATAACTGTAAACACATTTTCGTCACACCATAATGGTTTATTCTTATCCCTTTCAAGATGCTCATTTATATAGCAGAGCAAAGAATATCAAAAATGTGCAGAAATTCAAAATGCGTATAAATTAAAATCAGCTTTTTTAGTTTAAAATTGAAAAATATCAGTTACGCATTTTCGATCCCTGCTTTGACCGGTGTTTATTTATTATTAGTGCAATAACACCTGTTACATTAGATAATTAATTTTTATTATATTTTTATACATGCATAATATATACGAATTTCTAAAACTAGGTTTTTCTCTTGTTGGACTAAGTTGGTCACACAGAGAGAATACCTGCTTAAAATTTAGAAAGTATGTACATGGCCAAAGTCCTTTTTGCAGAATTTACAAATTGTTTTTTATTACAAGCTTTTATTTAGTTTCACCTGTCCCGGTGTCTGTAATGAAATCTTGCAAGTTAAATTTGACCCACTTCCCGGTTTCCGATTGAGCTGAAATTTTGCATGCATATGTATTTGGCGTGACAATGCAATATTATGATGACATGGAGCTGATTTGATGCTGAAGCTGGAAGGTGGCAATAAGAACTCCGCAATAAAACAACACAATCCCATCGATTTTGGGCCCGTTTGATTCGTATTGATGAGTACATTGGTCCTAGATAATATCCGTATGCAACCCCATCAAATTTGGGAAGCACGTGCCGAACACGTTATCGCGAGACACAGAAAAATCACGAGTAATATTTAAATACTCCAGATGCTCTGTAACTTTTTGTTTAAATTGCTGAAAAATCAAGCCAACCGTTGCCATGCCAAGACTGTCGTTAAAGTATGCGCTCTAACAAGGGTCGCAGCGCGTCTGATTCGAGGCTCTAAAACGTATCTATATTACATACATATATAACGACAACCCTCCACCCTTTTTGCGAATATGAACCAAATATTGCTCCGAAAAATACATGGGTAAACTTTGATGAAATCTACCTAAACTAAAATAAATGGTTACGTTTTAATATCGTTTGTCTAATGAGCTAATTATTTTTAAATTTCTGCCACTTACCAACTCTCTATCTAAATTATCTAATTTAGTTAGAAGGTCAATAATTTCATAAAACTTCTAGGATATCTCCAGCAGAACTAGAAACTTAAAATTTTCAAAAATACAGTCTGACAAGTTCAATAAATTACAATTTTCCATTATTGTAGACGTTACACAAATGACTTAAATTATTTAAATTTCCCGCCCAAGTGTCTTTTTCATATTTTCCACTGCACTTTGAATGCAGGAGCAGTTTCCCGCCCATTTCTCCAGTGGGAAGTGACGTTTTATGCAAGTAGCTCGCCCAGCACTGCCTCGGACTGAAAAACCCAATTACAAATATTTAAATCGGCTAATTACCGGCTAAATAAAGTCACTGTAATTTAATATCATATAATTTCTAAAAATTCGCCGTGGAAATGTGTTAAAAGTGTGAAAATACCCACCGGTCGGGTAGCGGCCGTAAATTGATTTATATGGCGTGATTGTGCGAAATTCGGCTTCTTAAACCGCGTTTTTTCGAATTTCGCAAGCTGGGCGACGACGAGTAATTTGTGGATATTTTTTTAAATTTTTATAAATATTTGCGGTAAGTTACAAAATTCCTTTCTTCCTGTTTCTTGCTGATGTCCGATTTGATAGAGGCATTTGTTCTCGAACTTGTTGAATGTAGTTCATTTTCGATGGACCAGCGAAAATTATTAAACTGCGACGTGTGAGTAACTCAAAATTTTATTTTACAAAGTAGCACTCCTTTCCCAAAATACGCTTCAAAACTTATTCTTATCTTCTGTATATTAAATGCTCGTTTGTTTGAAAGGACTCTCACCCATAAAATAATTTTAATTCAAAATTTTTAACTCTTATCTTTCTCCAAACTTGGAAATATGGGCGTTTTTAACGGTGGAACATTGGTATCCTAATTATACATAGATTCTCTACATAATACTTTTGTAAAACTTAAATATTTCTCTATCACCTCGATTACTTTCTTTCATATTTAACCACAACGTAAAATTTACAAGAAATACAGTCTGACATGTTCAATAAATTGAAATTTTCCATTATTGTATCACATATTTTTTCGTTTAATGAACTATGTACTTTAAAATTTTGGCGGACACTAAAAATTCATAATACTATTATACCTCGTATATCCCTACTCTAAGCTTCAGTTCCTTCTCTTTATCCCCTTTCACTGAAGGAATTCCCAAAAAACAAACTGCAAAACTAATTTGTTTAAAATTTTCCCCGAATTTCAATTAGAAAGTATTGAACTTTAGCGAATATTTGTCACATGTTCACTGCGCGACGTCACGGCTCGCTGGGCAGAAAATTAGAAAGCAGAAAAGTGGCACAGCAGCAGGCGGGATTTTGGTTACAGATAGAGGGCGCGATGCGTACCTGCCCCTGGTCTGCAGCTGTGGGGTATCATTCACCCCTAAAATGGACAAAATGCTACTCTAAGACCAATAGAAAACTTGCTCAATTTTTTCTATTATATTTTATAAAAAAAAAATTAAATAATAAAAAAATATTTTTGAAAAAAGCTTTTATTTCCTTTTTAGTATATTTTTATATTTTATTGTTAAATAAAAGCTTTTTTTTAAAAATATTTTTGTATTATTTATATAATTTAGGTGATGCATCTTCAAACACCTATTTTTAAGTTTTAATGTTTCGTCCCCTTTCGCCTACTTACCAATTTATTGGAACATGTTTATGAAAATAAATTATGATTAATCTTTGTTTTGTTAGTTTCTAAGCTATAAGCTGTATGTATTTTTAAGTTTTCCCAGAAGTAGATTTAAAAAATTTTTCAAACGACTTAAAAGTTAATTAATTTTATTAATTAATTTTTATTCTATTTTTCTCTCTTGCAGGATGGCCGCCACATTGGAAGAAAGTGAAAGTGATTTTGTGATTGTGTGCGGCTGGTGAAAATTAAAATTGAATATGGAAAATGAGCCGATGAAGTGAAAGTGTCGCTTTTTTTCCAAAATATTTATCTCGAGTTGTGTTTTCGTATTGAAGTGATTTTGTGGAGGTGTTTCATAGAAAAAAGGGCCTGTTAAAAAGTGACATAAAAGTGCATGTGCCGTTATTTTTAAAGTGTTTCATGGTTATGAAGAAGAAGAAGAAAGAAGAAGGAAGGAAAAGAAGAGGAGGAGGCGAAAGGTAATTGGAAATTTTAATTTTTACCTCTATTTTTGATTGATTTAAAATTTTTGGAAGAGTTTTGCAATTACGCGGGAGTTTCCTTTTTTATTGGAAAGTGTAAACCTTAAGTTAAATCCTAGTTGATTTTAGGGGTGCCATCGATTGAAAAGGGTGCAGGTGCGGTTTTTTTTTAAATATTTTTCCTTAGAGTCCTGAAGGCTTTCCTTTCTATTAAATTTAAAATTGCAAAAATCGGTCTTCCGCGTTTTGATTTCCTGAGACGTCATAAGTAATGGCGCGCGCGTAGCGAAATTCTGGGGAAGGCGAAGGTTCCATGTTTTATGCTATGCATTATGCTGCAGTGCAGGAGAAATGTTGTGCAGCATGGTAATTTTATGCGTTGACTGTTGCGGAGGGTACCATGTTTCTAAGGATTTAATTTAAATTCTTTTGTGAGTTTTCTTTCAGGAAAGGGGCTTTTATTTTTGCCTCTTTTTAATAAAATACCTTAAATACTTACATTTAAATCTTAAATCGATGAAGTTAATTTGGAAAATTCTAGGGGCTGGAAAGAATTAATTGGAAATGATTTATGGAAAATGAGAATTTAAAATTTCGCACAATTTTTATGGATCCTCTTCTTCTTAGTGTGCTTTCGAAAAGTTAAATTCGTTAAATCTGAACGGAAGGGGTGGAGTCGTTAAAATTTATCGGAACTCCTTTTTCGCGTCCAACTTCATACCGAAATCAGTTATTTTTTATTCTTCAATGAATTGGCGTCGGTTTTCATTGGAAAATTTCAAAATCAATTGTTCAGGTAAATTTCACCTTTTCAAAGTTTTCGGTTGTATTTTTTTATGTTTTTATTATCGGCTGAACGGTTTTCTTTCATGAGAAAGCAGAGGATACGGCATTTACGAGGATTATTCGGTAAAATTTAATTTCTGCTTTTCTTAAAAAATAGTTTTCTTGAAAACTAATTCAAGCAGAAGAATGAAATTAGCCAGAGATTTTATTAATTAAATTTTATTTTATTTTTCTTTCTTGCAGGATCATCGGCCGCATTGGAGGAACGTGAAAGTGATTTTGTGATTGTGAGTGTGCAACCGGCTAGTGAAAATTAAATTTGGAAATTCAAAATTAAGAGCCGATGAAGTGAAAGTTAAAATTGCGAGAAACAAGAAGATGAAGACGAAGAGCGAAAGGTAAGTGGAAATTTTAATTCTAATTCTATATTTTTTAATTCTATATTTTGTAATTCTAATTACGTATAAATTTTAGTACAAAAGTTTTGAATTAGTTTTTTTTAAGAGTTCGAATTCGACTCACAGGCCATTGACTCACATTTAATTGAAATCACAAAATGAAACACTTTCCCCAAATTTTAAATTAAGTGCAAAAATTATCGCGTTTACTTAGATTTTTTTGCCATTTTACTTTATTATCTTAATTTTGTTTTCGTTGTATCGTTGATAATAAAAATGAGTCTAACACGACATTTACAATTTATTTTATTTTGTTGTCTGATGCAATTTCCATTCTGCAAGTTTTTTGGATGAGAAAATTTATAAATAGAAATAAATCTCTTCGAACCGAAGTAATTTTATTGATTCGCTCTAACAATTGAATTTGCCTATGTGTCTAATGTGTAAAGTTACATTATTAAAAAAGCATTTGGACGCTAATTTGAGAATTATCACTACTGGAAAAACATATTAAGCTTCTGAGCTTGCTTTACTTTGCTTCGAATTAAAATCGGTGAAAGATTACAGTTTAGATACGGGTTTTTGTTTTTTTTTTGTTTAAAAAAAAGCTAAATTTTGAAGAGCTTTACAAAACCGAAGAAAGGTATCATGCGCTAACTTTGGTGTACTTTATTTTATTTTACTATGACAACTTCCCTCAGCTTTTTTATAATAGTTTAAAAATTGAAAAATACCAGTTACGCATTTTCGGTCCCTGCTAAATATACAATGAATTTCTGCACATTTTCGATATTTTTTGCTCTGCTATATAAATGAGCATCTTGAAAGGGACAAGAATAAACCGTTATGGCGTGACGAAAATGTGTTTACAGTTATACTGCTTTGCGGCTGTCAGTGCAGTATTAAAAGAGATTCTTTGTGACTTGGTTACAATTTCGTGTGCATCTAATGCTAAATTCATCCCCACACTGTGATGGCCTGCCATTTGCCCCGATCCTAAACCTATGGAAAACTTGTGGGGGAACATGGCAAGGCAGATTTCTGAAGATGGCCGACAGTACCACGACATTCCGACCTTGAAAACGCCAATTTTAAATGCATGGGCTAGGGTCAGTTGTACTGATATTGAAAATTTCATAAATTCGATGCGTAATCGAATTTTCGGTATAATTACTAACGGAGGAGGTCATACCACGTATTAAAAATAACTTTAATTTATTACCACTTTTCTTGTTTTTCTCATCTTTAGAAAATTCAAATGTGCGTATAATTGAATTTCGCCCCTATTTTTTGTTAAAACTGGTTAATTATTTGTTTGTTATTATGCGAATAAATAAATATTTTACAAACAAGCTGTATACTTTTGGTCGTTAGCAATTACCTAAAATAAGTTTTAGAAATACTTTCCGTAATATCCTGAAACCAAAAAAAATTGGGGTGCGTATAAATGAATTTCGCTGACTGTAGTTGCTGAAATAAGCGGGTGTGTCAGACGGACAAAGTCGCACCATAAGGGTTCCTTTTTACTATTTTGGTACGGCACTGAACTAGATATTTAGAGATTTGTCATGTTTTTGCAAAGTTTTTTGATGAAAAAGTATTGTAAAGTATCAATGGTCTACAGAATAATTTGAGAATAATCGAACAGGTACCTTTTTTCTGAATTCAAAACACCATAACTTGTGAACTATTGAGAATTTTACAATGAAAATAAAATAGTATATTTTTTAAGGTAAATACGATCTAAATATGTAGAAAAAGCATCAAAATCGATCTTTTAAATTTGTCAAATCATAATGACCTCTTTTATTTTTTTTTTATATTTTTTTCAGTTTTTCTAAACAATGGAATGACAACAGAATTTCAGAATTGTTTCAATAGCTCTAACTATATAAGTAAAAACATAAATAACTAAATTGTTAAAATTATTTTTGTGTTTCTTTATATTCTATAATATAAGAATACTTACAATCGAAATCAATTTCATTTCTTGTTTCATTGTTGTTTTGTTGTACCAAAGTATCGAAAAACTATTTTCTTGCATGTAATCCACCATAAATGGTCTTCCCTTCCGCAAATTGGTGGTCAAAGGAACAACGCCTGTAACAACCCGAAGGGTGCGAATCGTCTGTTTGCATCCCAGGAAAGAACAATAGACGTCAACGAAGCTAAACAGGCATGAACTCCAGGTCCAGTAAACTTTGTTTATGTTTAGCGAAAGGATTTGCCGCCAGGATAATCCAATTCTTTGGAACGAACCGCACAATTCGGGCATATGTTTAGAAACATTGTAATGTGTTTCCGGTATTATCCCCAATTTGCCTTTAAGCTTCAGTAAACAAAATGGCTTTTCTCTGTGTGTCGCAAAGCAATCGGGAAAGGATATTTTGCAATGACAACCACTAAACTCTGTAGGGTACGGAAAGTTGCAATTTGGGCTATATTTCACGGGTGCTATACTTTTGAAGCGTCCCTCTTTTATTTTTATAAAATCACGAGACTCAATTTCTACTACCATTTTTCTCCGAAAATCTTAGTTGCTTTTCATCAAATCCGAGGATGTGAGGCAAGAAAGGACAAGAGTATATAAAAGAACTTGGTCCCTGCTCTTGCCTGAAAGCAGGATGGGATCAACTTTTGGGAAAGTGGACATCTGCTGCCATGGAACTCGAGCACTTTGTAATCTGAACAGTTGGATAAGGAAGCATAATGAAGGATGTAAGCATTTCAACACATAAAAGCAGATTTTCTCCTCCGATCTATTCGCATACATACAAAATGAATGTCATCTTCGTCATCATCGTTATTTGTGATTTCTGCTGGAGGAAAGAAAAGAAGATGGCGTGTGATAGCACTGCGAATGGACGGAATTTATCTTCTACAAAATGTTAAATCATTCTACATTGTGCTCATATTCTGCTCCTTCTAGGAAACGCAAAAAGTGGAAGTCTTTCCTAGGCGATATGTAAATTAAGTCGATGAATTGGATTGGACTTGTTTAACAACAATTTTGTTTTTGTTATTAACTATAATACAATATTTTAAGTGCATTATTTGGTCAATTAATTTGTAGTATACATACATACATATGAAAAGAGCAGGTAAAGAATAGGCAGTCACTATTTAGTGAATCTGAGAATCCCACATTTTAAATTTTTGAATTTCCGTGAAAATTCGTATTAAGGGTATCATATACCTAATTTCGAATCTACTATTAAATTTTCGAAATTCAAAATGACCAACTCAATATGGCTACCATATTTTTTTTTAGAAATTTAGTTAAGTTATGCAGTAAAGGGGTTTCGCGGGAACTAAGTATTACCGAATTTACTAACAAAATTTTGAAATTAAAATTGGTAGATCCAATATAGCGAACCAATTTGTCGATTTCTATGAAAATTAAATACATAAAGGGTTTTCATATTTGATATAAAAATTTGAGAAAGTAAGTTTTAAAATCCAATGTGACGAACAAATTTTCCACGATTAAAATTAATTTCATGAGAAAATATATTGGAATACGGTTGTAGATTATGCATTTAATGAGTGGCAAAATAATTGGGTAGACGATAATTTATTTCTATCGCAAATAGGCAATTAACATAATCCAACGATACAATAGCAAATCCAAAAAAAAAAATACTTGAATATCCTTAACTTAACAATAAAAGCGGACGGGTAACAAAATGAGTTTTGGACTTTCGTTTTATATCACATCAACAATTTTTATTAACACTCCTAAACTGGGTGAATTGTCAAACTTGACCATGCACTTAAAATACACCGGATGAAATCGGGTTTACTCAGTTAGAATCTTAAAAAATTAATCTTATAAAATTAAAAAAACCTTAGAATTCTTTTTAAGAAACAACGCTTTAATGATAAAGAAAAATCTTTTTTGTTTCTAACTATGTATCTTAATTCAAATAATATTTACTTAGATAAGGCAGATATTTTTGTGAGAACAACAATCCAATTCAAAATAATGTAATAACACCTTTTAAAAAATGCGGTCAATAGCATGTCGAGCCATGCTTAGGATAGGGTTCCGTAACAGACTATACAAACGATAAAATACGAATAATAAAATTCAAAATAATAATGCATATATTACATGCATATATATGTACATGCACATATACATATTTGTACATACATACAAACGCGCACGCGGTTTTTCTCGAACAGTTGTTTTGGTCCAAATAAGCATAACTTGGCCGGCTATATCTCGTAAACTATTTGACTCTAGTAAGTCGTGTTATTTTTAAAAGCAATTTCAACTGTGTGCTAGTATTCTAGATTTTTTCAGATTTTTTCGAAATTGCGTTCAGGCTGATATCTTGGCCGACACAAACCTAATCGTAAATGGCCACTTTGAGGTCAATATTTAAAAAACGGGGCATAATTTTGAAAAACGGTTTAAGAAACCTCATAATGATTTTAAATTCCCTTTTCAACGATACCCCACTCGATGGGGTAAACATTTTTTTTTCATCCCCACTTTTCATGCAGAGGTCACCTCATTTTTTTTTTCCAAAATGTTAATTCATATTTTTGTAGCAGGTATGATTACGTTTACAAAATTTCAGCGCTATAGTTCTAATAGTCTCTGAATATATTGACTATAACATATGGACGGACGGATGGACATGGCGAAACAATAAGGGTTTCTTGTTTTGCTATACGGAACCCTGAAAATCATTCCGATTCCTTGATTTTACAGATAATGTAAAACTCCAATAGCCTACTGTATTTATATTGTTCTTAACTGAATAGTTTTACTATGTTTCTTGGTAAAAATATCTCAGAAATAAACTAAAGCCAATAAATTCTTCATTGTTTTTCCATACATTACCGTGACACAGATTGTTCTTTTTCCAAAAAGGTGTGGCCGCTCACTGTGGCGACTTACTGCGCCTTTCATTGTGCCACTTTAGTTTTTTGTACGGAATTGAATCATGCCCAAGAGTAGTTTCAATCATAAGTTTTAAAATGGCGGATCCAATATGGCTGATGTGAAAAAA
Organism: Eutolmus rufibarbis; assembly: GCA_963920795.1. NCBI lineage: Eukaryota > Metazoa > Arthropoda > Insecta > Diptera > Asilidae > Eutolmus > Eutolmus rufibarbis. The sequence goes on from OY987207.1 coordinate 30,945,630, forward strand.
TATATTTGGAATTTCGAAATGGAAAAAATTTACTCTTCTTCTGGGTAAAACTTGTGATTGAAACTACTCTTGGCCATTTTTCAGCTAGATGTATTTTCATTCAAGAAAAAAAAAGGAAAAGAAAATTCATGAAAACCTGGAATTTAAATTTTTTTTTTTTTATATTTTAACTGTCATGATCACCATTGATCATGGTTGGAATGCGATCCCAATATATTTTCAACTCGAAAAAATTCATTAAAATGAAAAATATTCGTTTTTTGCGTTTTTATTGTTCCGCCATATTTCTTTTGGGTGTCATTAAAACGCAATTTGGACCCCGGCAATCGAAAGAACATACCCAAAAATAGTCGGCAACGTTATATACATCCATTTTCACACTGTTTTTCTTATAAAGCTTAGAACTCAAAGATTGGTTTAAAAATTTGTGATTTTGGGCGTTAATGGGTTAATTACTATAGTATGTATTAATCTCTTAAAAACTGTTAGAAACTCAATGAAAAAAGAAATACTTCGCGAAAATGTATTTGCTATAAACTTCTTCAGATGTAAAACCTTATTTTTTATTTATAAAATTTATTTTCAACACACACTCTACTCACGAGGGAATTTTTCGCGGCTCACCTTATTTTGTTTATTTTTTGTAAGCATATTACATATCGTACATTGATTTACGATCAAAACTCTACATCTAAATTATTTCTAGTATAGCACTTAAAATAAGCTCGTTCCTAAATATATTTCTTGCAAAAATGGCACTTTAAGTGCCTCTCGTCCGAAATAAAAGTTTTAAGACTGAAACATAACTTTTATTTTGAGTGTGTACGTTAAATTTGCACTATAAATTTATAATAAATATAGTTTTAATGTGTTTGTTTAATTTTACCATAAATTTTAAATTTAATTTTATTTTAAATGTCCGTGTTGAGCACGTTGCTGTTCTATTGGAGTGAAGGATCGAAGTGAAGTTAGCTTACAATCGATCGCGTCCGTTTCGGTTTGCGGTTTATTTAGTCGTTACAGCGAGTTATGTGAGAGATTTTGTGTCGTGGCCAGTCAGCCTCTCAGGACCCAGGTAATTATTTACGTAAAAACCAATTTTTTCTAGGTATTTTTGTTTTTGAGTTCATATGTCGTAAATGTTTTACACTGTATTGTAGTACAGAATTGCATAATTTCAACATTAAACGTTGTATTGACGAATATATTGTACCTATAAAAACTAAAATAATTTCAGTATCCTGGTCTCAGTCTCCTGCAAACTTAATTTTTTTTTCCAATTTTCCAAATCTTATGATACTTGATTAGTGTTTTATTTTAGTTGCGTTCTTTTCGTATCTCCAGAATAATAGGAAAGTTTATATTGAACTGGAGTTTATTAATATAATAGTTCCTCAGAATAAGGATTTTCAATTTGCATCAACTATGAATCTATTGCCATGATTTTATCCATGAAAAACTTCAAATCTTGAACTGACCATTACTCAGATTAATTTTTGACTTTAAAGTAGGTAAATAAAATTGATTGCAATTTGATGCTATTTTTAGAAAATTTGGAATCTTTGCTGTGGTTTGTTCATAATAAATTTCAAATTTAAGCAAAATCGCCTTTTGTCTTGGTTAGACGAAAAAACGCAGCTTTTATTATTTCGTGCCTTAAGGCCTTAAAATAGATGTTATTGGATAGTTAAAGGTTTTTTAAATAGTTAAGTAAAATTATAATGTGCCTTGAAAGACACTGCAATAACATCTGTTTAAATATTTATTAATCTTCTTTTTATTTCATTAGACTAAATATGTTTATTTTTTGATACTTCATTTGTGAAAATAATTTGATTTTAATAAACAGCAGTTTATGTAATTCTTTTGTTTTGATGCTCAGCAATTCTGTTCATAACCTCAGTCTCCTGGATTCATTATTATTCAAAATAGCCATAAAATTCTTGTTTTTTAATTTTTTGACTGGGCAGTTTTAGCTACTTCTCTGACCTTAGATGCAAAAAAAAAATCTTGTGCCGAAAATAACTTCATTTTCCTCCCTCCTGAGTAAGACCACCCAAATTCCGAATATAATTTTCTTGAAATAATAATCCGGACTGAATAAAATTTTAAATTTTCTTACTGAATTTCTTTTAGCTGTGAATTGAAAAACTAATGATACATTGGGCCGAAGTTAAAAATAGACAGTGACAATAGATTGGAGAGAATGCTGACGTTGAGATGAAATTATTTATGTTGATGATGGGAGAGTAGGACTGGGATAAATAGGAAATCTTTAAATCTCTTCAAAGCAAGGAAATATGGCAGGACAAAGGTTTTCTTTGAAGAGATGAGTCGCAAGAATGAAAGTTTTTCCTGAAATCTTAACCGGAAGCTTTCCATACACACTATGGAAGTTAAAGTAAATTTCTTTTCCACAAAAAGTTGTCCACCAAATTCTCTACAAAGTCCTTTTAACCCGTTTCATGCCAAATGGCACAAATTTTTTTTCTGTTTTCAATCGTTTGCTTTTTAGTGAGTCAATCAACCAAAGCTTTGTAAGAAACATATTCTATAGTAATTTTTTCTGCTCTTTCCGAATCCGGCGACATAATTATTCTATCTGCCGCCATTTTGTAACTATGGCAGTTGAAAGCAGAAAAAATGCGGAATTTCAAATCCGTTTTTTCAAACAATCGTAAATTTGAATAAGAAGCCACTTAGGTAGGAGGCTAATACTTCGTATCTGGTGGCATAATTGATTTTTCTAAAAGATAGGACCGATAAAGTAAGTAAATTCAATATGGCGGATTTAAAATGGCGGCCATAACCACGCAAAAAATGACGATTTTTACAAAGTCAACTGACTTAGAAAAAATTTGGTATAAAGGGGTTTTTGGGGTCGCTGATCCCGAATCTGAAGTCAGATTTGCAAAATCCAAGATGGCGGATCCAACATGACGGACAAATTTCCCAAATTTTAGCTGATTTGGACCAAATTTGGTATATAGGGGTTTTTGGGGTCGCTGGTCACTAATATGAAGTCGGATTTGCAAAATCCAAATGGCGAATCCAATATGGCGGACAAATTTTCCAAATTTTCCAAATTTTCCAAATTTTAACCAATGTGGACCAAATTTGGTATATAGGGGTTTTCGGGGTCGCTGATCATAAATCTGAAGTCGGATATGCAAAATCAAATATGGCGGATCCAATATGGCGGACAAATTTTCCAAATTTTAACCGATATAGACCAAATTTGGTATATAGGGGTTTGCGGAGTCGCTGGTCACGAATCTCAAGTCAGATTTGCAAAATCCAAGATCGCGGATCTTGGTTAATTTAAATTAACAAATTTCACCTCCTATTATCCGCCATATTAGATCCGCGATCTTGGATTTTGCAAATCTGACTTGAGATTCGTGACCAGCGACTCCGCAAACCCCTATATACCAAATTTGGTCTATATCGGTTAAAATTTGGAAAATTTGTCCGCCATATTGGATCCGCCATATTTGATTTTGCATATCCGACTTCAGATTTATGATCAGCGACCCCGAAAACCCCTATATACCAAATTTGGTCCACATTGGTTAAAATTTGGAAAATTTGGAAAATTTGTCCGCCATATTGGATTCGCCATTTGGATTTTGCAAATCCGACTTCATATTAGTGACCAGCGACCCCAAAAACCCCTATATACCAAATTTGGTCCAAATCAGCTAAAATTTGGGAAATTTGTCCGTCATGTTGGATCCGCCATCTTGGATTTTACAAATCTGACTTCAGATTCGGGATCAGCGACCCCAAAAACCCCTTTATACCAAATTTTTTCTAAGTCAGTTGACTTTGTAAAAATCGTCATTTTTTGCGTGGTTATGGCCGCCATTTTAAATCCGCCATATTGAATTTACTTACTTTATCGGTCCTATCTTTTAGAAAAATCAATTATGCCACCAGATACGAAGTATTAGCCTCCTACCTAAGTGGCTTCTTATTCAAATTTACGATTGTTTGAAAAAACGGATTTGAAATTCCGCATTTTTTCTGCTTTCAACTGCCATAGTTACAAAATGGCGGCAGATAGAATAATTATGTCGCCGGATTCGGAAAGAGCAGAAAAAATTACTATAGAATATGTTTCTTACAAAGCTTTGGTTGATTGACTCACTAAAAAGCAAACGATTGAAAACAGAAAAAAAATTTGTGCCATTTGGCATGAAACGGGTTAAACAAAAACTTCATTGCAGACATATCAAACTTTGAGAAGATATCTATTATAAATATTTTTCAGTATCATAGGAACACCAAAACTACCATATTAAATAATTTTTCTCACAAATAGTTGAAATGAAACACGTCTATTTTTTTAATATTTCAATTTTATTTTCACAATGTTGACTTTTAGTTGATTTTTCCGTACAATTAGTGAATATAAAGAAAAAATTTGCTGGAGACCGACAGTAATAATTAAATTAAACAAAATAAAGCCAAACATGTAAAAGATTTTTAAACGTTAGCTAATATAATAATAATAAAACAGAAAAATAACAGAAAATAAAACAGGACTTATTGCCCACACAGTTCTTATTACAAAACATAATCAGTTAGCATACTTATAAATTACACTATTTTACAATATGTACAACAAAATCGCATTACTTTACCATTGGAATATGTTGGTTCAATTTGATTCGATCTCTGCTCAAGGCTTAGTATAAATATGTATTTGGAATGATGAATCTCAAAGTGTAAATTTTGACAGTATTTTTAGAATTGCACAAAAAAATTGATAAAATAGAGGAATAATTGGGGATTTTTGGTTTAAATACAGGATTACTTCATTGCTAGCACCGCGCAGTTACCGCTACAGTAAGATGCCTTTCGAAAACTCATACATTTGCTAGAGAAGAATTACAATTATCACTAAAAATGTACAAGAACCCAAAATGGAGTTGTTCCTTAAATAGAGTTCGCTTAAACTTCGCAAAAAACACCTAAGACGAAATGAATGCCAAACTCTCGAGGATTTCCATTTGTTTTATAACTAACTAATTTTCTTCAAGTGATATTTGATAAAAATTGCACATTTATACAAAAAGTTGCTATCCGCCTGCTTAGCTTACGAAAGATTTTTAGATATTATAAGATTGGTATTATTTTATGGCGCTGCGGAAGGGACACCGCCGAATCTCAGTTAATCAAGGGTCGCAAGTCCGTGTGCTGTGTTTCTTTGTGCCGCCGCAGGTCAACCTTTCTCTGGAATGACTTGTGACAGAGCTCGCATGCAAAAGGTTTGTATCCCGTGTGCTTCCTCGAGTGGGTGATTAAATTGGAGCTCTGGCTAAAAGCCTTACCGCACACCTGACACTTGTGGGGCTTCTCACCTGAAATCAAAAAATAAAGCATATATTAAATGGTTAAAAATATACAAAAAAAATAATTCTTTCAAAATATTATTTTTGGTTTGCGCCGTTCGAACTAATTTTGCGTTAAAGTGAGTGAGATTTTCGTTATAAACGTATAGGCGAAGTTTGATCATTATTATTATTATTATTATTATATATATTATAAACATATGTTACATATGTTATAATATATATATGTACGAATAAATAGTTTTGAAGTCTACGACCTCTAAAACGAGTTTTGGCATTATTCATTTTCCGAAAATTTTCATCAGGTAGGCTGCAATAGGCAGTATTTCACATGCAATCTACCTAAATATTTCGAGTAAACATAGCTAGCTAATTTTCTAATTAACCAAAAAAAAAACCGAAGGTTGGAAGGAAACATAAATATTTATTTAGATAAATTCATCGACCACTACGAAACCTATAAGACCTAGGATTAACGCTATAGTTTTGCTATAAACCTTCACTAATTAAATTATACTCTATAAATATTTATAAGTATTATTAGCACGCAACATAGTTCATTTTTGAGATCGCATAAGAAAGCTTGTTTGTAAAGGATTTTTGCTGATTTCTAAAAAGCTGTGCTAGTTAAAGACCTAGCTACACAAATTTAAAATTTGTATGCAAAATATGTATAATACAATACAATTTAAAATGTATAATGTATATAAATTATAGTTCTGAGTTCAGTGGTTGCATTTTTTAAGTAGAAAATACATTTGAAAAACAATTCTGTTTCGGAAAAACCTTCAGTAACTTTTTTTCGTCAATCTCCATGACGAATGACATACTTCCGTGCCAAAAAAGACGCCCTTTTTTTGAAGCGAGTCAAAAGTTGTGGGAATTTGGAATAAAAATAAACATACATACTTATACATACGTACATACGAAACTGCCAAAATTGACAAAAGTTATCTCTACTTTTGAAGATCCAGAAACGGAGTGGAGTTTTAGTCTTAGTTCAGTGCACTAGAATTTCAATGTTGCCAAGCGTTTTTTCGCTGGATCTAGCGGAAATTTTGTTTTCTCTAGATTTCAATGAAATTTTAAAAGAAATTCAGTCAGAATAACTTATTTTCTATTGAACAGCACTAGAAACCTAGAGAAACTCAACACTAGATACAGTCTAGTAATATTTCCCTAGAAACAAGATTTAGAGTGCACATATATTTTGTTACTAAAAGCATTTTCCAGGCCATAACTACAGCGAACAAAAAATAGTATTTTGAAATGTGAAAAATAAAGAAGAACCAATTGAGTGTATTCCAGATGTATGTAAACCTTATCAAATTTAACCAAAATCCTCATAATACTCGTAAAAATATAGCACCAACTTCAAATCTTTATAATAGATCACGAAGTGAATCCCACTCTGATTTTATTCGATATTAAATAAAATATCCGATAATCCAAGAATCAAAATACTTCCCGCACCCGGCACCGTCAACCTTCTAATCCCCACCAATTTGTCTTCCTAAGGTTTATTAAATTTTATGAAATATTCTAAAACTGTGGTGTGATCTCCGGAAGCCGCGATAACTATTCATGCCACCAGCCCCTTCGATACAGGCAGCAAAAATTATCCCTCCTAATGCGTCGTTAAATGATATCCTTTTGTTTGGAGGGTTGCTGTCCTCAGCTCGACGACCAGAACTCCATCTTGGCGTGTCAGAGAAAATAGCCCTCCTTAATCCCCATGAATTTATTGAACAATATTAAAAACGGATCTTTGCCGAAGGACGATTTATTATTTATTGCGAGCTCATTAAGTGGAATCAGATGACGTCCTTAATCGGATTTTTATTGTCCATGAGCCCTTCGTCTCTGCTGTCTAAAAGCATACGGATAGTACTTTTGTGGAGGGTTTAATTTCAGAAATCAAGAACTACTTAATGAATTTGTGATTTATGTCCATTTTATATGAAACGACTGGTCAAGTGGCTAGAACCATTACGCTTTGCAACCAACTACTAAACATTTATGCATTTATTTTAATACAGATTAATCTTGGGTTTTACCATCGACATATAGAGAGTTAATTGATTCCTGCGGATTATTTTGAGACAGGGTGCAAATTATTATTGAGTATATTTTCAACAAAATCTGGAATTAAGTTGAAGATTAAAAATCAATTGACCCAGTTAGTATATAAATATGACCCAGTTAGTATATAAATAACAGAAGTCGCCAGATAGCAAAGAATTTTCGAAATATGGTATTTTGAATTTCATCGAAAAATCTTCGTTGCATTAAAGTTACTACGCTCGCTGAAACAAAACAGCAGATGAAATATCGAAAATCCGTAGTTATACTTTCTGATGAACTTCATTGGTTATTAAAAGAATATTTCAATTTTACAGTGTTCAACAGAAGGTTTAAAATGAACAACATGCAAAATATAAAATCGATTTAAATGGGTAATTTGGCGGTTTCCATTTCACATTTTCAATAGTCGAGACTAGTAACATATGCAGTTTTTAAGAGCTTGAAATACTTTTACTAAATACTTTTCTTTGCCGTTAAAAGTATGAGTGTAGGTTCTCGGAATTCTTCAAATTTTACAAAATATATGAATAAAGTTGTTGATACTTCAATTCACTATTACAACTCTGTTTAGAACTCCGTTCCGTAGGGTCTAATTTAACTCTATTGTTTCGATAACGTTGTCCTGCCCGTTTGTATGTCAGAGGCGTCTAATTTCAAAACGGAACGAAATATCGATTTAAAATTTACACATAATATGTAAATCCTTGAGCCAAAGACGAAAATCGAATAACTTTAAATTTATAAATTTGCCATACACGCAAATAGGGAGGAATAAAATTTAACTTTACCTATGTATGCTTGTGTGAGTGTATCGTTGCAAAGAGCTTTAATAGTAGAGCACAAATATATTTTACGTGAGAAATTGAAAGGTATTACAATATACAATATTACATACACCATCTGGTTAAACAACAAATACTAAAACTAATTTATTACAATAGAAAAAGTACCTAATTTACGAAAGCATTTCAAAATTCCCTTTAAAATAAAACATTGAAATTATATATTTTAGACCACTAAGCTGCGATTACTAATCACGATTAAAAGTTCTTACTGCATATACAGGGTGTTTAGGGTTCTCCACGGTACGCAACTCTCAGTGTAGTAGTCCGACTAGCACTTGACCAGTTTTTCAATATGTTTGTGTTTATTAATTTGGAACAAGTTAGGAACAGGGGAACCTCACGCATTTCAATGAACTTTTGCAGGAGCCTTCCGTTTGGCTTTGGCGGTCGGCTATAGTTTCTGAAATATTCAACTTTTAATTTTGACAAAATGTCAAAATTAAAAGTGGTCATTTTCATCGCAAAATTTCGTTATTTTTGCAAAATTCCACCTAAATGTGTTCAATCCGTTCCCTAAAGAACACTACACTATGCACTATACCCGCAGACAATCACGCATTTGTGGGGTATATCATTATTTTAAAATAACAAATTACTTTTTACGCGGACAATGTTTTTTAGTACAATTTAACCATATAAATGCATAGTTGAATTGCACAGTGTAGTGTTAGAGAAATTGATCGGATTTAAGTGCGATTTTACAAAAATAAAAGAATTTTGCGGTGAAAATTGCCACTTTTATTTTTGACATGTTGACATGTGAAACAAGCTTCAAAATGTAAAATTCAGGCAAAAGTACAAAATTATTATAATTATGGTGGTTATGTCAGTATTTTGCCAGTTTAGTCTAGGAGGTGGGAAAGACGTGAAGAAGAAAATATAATATATGCAATATAAAAAGACTATTTTGCCGATATCTTAGTGAAAACTGATATGAAACAATCTGAAACGCCGAGGTGCAGTAATTGTAGAATATAATATTTTATTGTTTTCGTAATTATTGAACTAATTGGATGCTGGATTTTTTGGAAATTAACACTTAAGAGTGCGTCGATATGGCAACGAATGCTCGACCTTCTTAAAGCAGTCAGGTTGAACAACCTAAGCCATCTTAAACAAGGAAACATTTGGTTATATTACAGACACACATACGGCACCAGGTATCAAATCCCACTAGATAATTACCTCATTGGTTTCCCAAAACGGTGCCATGTTGGAGATGAAATCACATATTCTCGTGAAAAAGGATATCACGTACAGATTTTTCCGTTCTAATTTATCTAAATTATCCTGGGATTTCGGATTCAACAAAATGAGGTCTCCTGGCCGTAGATACATATAGAACATAAGGAGTTGAGGTTCCCGTCCCATTTTGCCGTCCCTTTTTTTCATCCCTTGTTTCGTCGTCATCCAGCAGATTTCATTTGCAGGATTTATACCTAGCTAGAGCTAGCTACAGCGATTTTGCACTTCTATATTCGCACGTCTGGAGCTAAAGATAAAAGATAACAAGAAATCCCACCCACACATTCTCTGAACAGGTTCTATTTTATGGATGTGTTCCTATATCGCGCAGAAGGGCGTCGTCAGAGAGAGGGGGGCTAACTATATTACAACTACTACAGCGGAAATAATGTATCAACGCCCAAACACATTTAAAACGAAACGGATATTCGGAAAAGTTGTAGGAAAAGATTTCCACAGATTTTTTTATTTATTTATAGCACCGTGCTCCGTATATTTGGAATCGTGTGCAGAAAGTTGGGCAAATACGTTTCACGCTGAAAAAAAGAGAAGAAATGAAGGAGCAAGTTATTTTATGGCGCAGATAGAACTTGAAATTGAAGGAAAACAAATGTTTGGACGTGTTCCTGCCCCGGACCACTGGGACGGGGTAGAAAATCAATAGGCGGCGGATCAGATAGGGCCAGATAGTTTACCCTTGACTGACTTGAAGACAACTTCACCTGCCATCGCACAATTTATTATTGGTCGAGATTGATTTAGCTGCACTTTCCCAACCAGTTAGAGGCCAAAATCTTAGCACGATTTCAAAGTTGGAAAAGTCATCATAAATAAACCCAGTGGCGTAACTACCTTATTCGATGCTAGAGGACTGTATAAGGGGGTTCAATGCAATTTAAAGAATATAGAATATAGCTTTAACTTAACCATATAGAAAAAATAGAATATAGCTTTAACTTAAGCCATGCATTTCTTTTTAAATTCTATGGCTTATTTAATATAAATAAGGAATTTAATTTAATTTAAAATAAAGAATTGTATGTAGTATCGACGGTAAAAAACATATAAAAAGGAATTTCGTAATCTTTCTATGATAAAAGAAGATTGTAAAAATATACATATATAGATTTAATTCGGTACGAAATTAAAGGTTCAAATCATAAGTTATTAAGGAGTTATCATACTTTGCCGCTAGACAAAAAAAATGTATTTTTAAATAATATTTATTAAAATTTGTTAAAATTAAAATACTGATATGAAGCTAATAGCTACTATCTTATTACACATATGTATTATGTATATCAAAAAGTGAGATATTTAGACATACACCGCATTTAGAAAAACGTCTTATATCTCGGCAACTATTTTTCAAAGTAGGATAAAGCCTTAATTCCTTGGGTTAAACTAAACCACTTTTATATGGTGATTAATTTCTGATATCTAAATTTTAAGAACAAAAATTTAAAGAATTCATATGTACTTCTCCACTAAGTCTTTGGACCGCGCTTAGGTACTCTTGGCACATTTCTCGGCTCTTATAAGCTGTTCGAATTGAACTATACTCTAAATTTTTTTCGATCACAATATCTAAGAATATTTTATTTTGGACTTTAGATTTGATAGATAAAAAAGTGTTAGCGCAAAGTAATCTACGTATATTTTCGAGCGCCCTACGCACTATCCGGAATTTTTCGGAGGACATTAAGTGCGGAAAATATATGTAGATTTAAGTGGAAGTGCATGTGAATTCGAAAACGGCCAAGATAGCTTTTTATTTTAGCCAGAAAAACATGTACCTACATATTAAGCTTCTCGGTTTGTTGTCTGTGCTTCAAATTAAAATAGGTTAAAAATATTAGTTAGATACGCCGTTTTTTAAAAAAAGCTAAATTTTGAAGAGCTTTACAAAACCGAAAAAGCGTATCATACGCAACACTTTAGTGTACTTTATTTTATTCTACTAAAGTTGTTAATGTTTTAACAAATTCATTTCAGTTGCCTTTGACTTCAATTAATTTGTTCGTTCAAGTGGTTAAAATAGTCGGATAGAAAAATATAATCGAATTATTTTTACATTATGTGCGGAAAAATTAATTGAAGTTAAAGGAAATTATGTTAATATGAATTTATGCGAATTTTAGCAACTTTATTAAGGAATTTTTGTCTAAAAAGGGCTTTTGTAAGTATAATATATATACCTGATCAGCTTTGTAATGACTGCGCTAAGCTAATGATTAATTTAATAAATAATCTCGTAGTCTTATCTAAAATGGACTGATCTCGCGTATATTTTATAGTCGTTTTATAGTCGTTAATTTCTCTTACAAGTGAAGGTCTGGAGGTATTTCATCGATTTCGATTTGAGATTCGTGCAAAAATGTTGTATAGATAATGACTAAAACTTAGTCAATAAATTATAAAGCCCTATCTTTGCGTTAAAAAAAAATGGTAATATTTACCAGCTTTCTAAATAAACGTTTTAGTTATTTTCAAATATGCGTTATAGTATATCATTTTTTTAAAGCAAAGGTAGGGCTAGTAATTTTGAGATTTGATGAGATTTTGCTATCATTTAGAAAATTTTTGCACAGATCTCAAATCGACATCGATGAGACCTCCGAACCTTCCCTTGTTATTAAGAAAAGATGTGAGAAACATTTTAAAGAAGTGAAGATGTTTTCAGATTTGTATTAATTTTAATAAAACGCAATCAATTCTCAAAACTCTTTAGCGGGAACCCAAGTGCCTGGTTAATCCGGGTGCTGGCTACGCATACACTGAATACCTTAGGCAGCTTGGAGCACGTTTGAGCCGTATAAAAACCGTTAATAACCGCAAAAGATGTCCTTGATAACCTACTTCGAGAAGAATGCCATCAATCCGAAGGAAACGATATGATTTGCACGTAAAACGTTTACACCCCATTAATGGAGCCGAGCTTCGCCGGGTTCCGCCAAAGGGCGGCGCGGGGTGTGAATAAAACTTTTACGGCCGCAATTATGCCTCCTGATTTGGGGGATTAATAAATGATTACACAAATTTAATATCGCCCTGCCGCCACCGCCGCCGCCGGCGGTAACTCTTCCTGCCCTTCCGTCGTCTCAATTTTTACGAGCCGCGAAGGACGAAATAATTTCAATCAAGTCTGGCTGGAATTCCGACTCCCTTGGAAAGGAGCATTCCTCCTGGTCCCAGCTCCGCCGCTGGTGGACAAAAAATAAAAGGGACAAAAAAAAAAAAAATAAAGAAAGAAAGAAATACATAAAAGTATTTTCTGTACGTGAGGACATTTCTCCTGCTCGATGTGATGACACGAAGGGATGACGAAAAAATCTCGAAGAATCCTCGAAATCAGGGCATCCCCAACGGTCTGATGTTTCACATCTTTCCTTGTGCCCTCTGCACAGTTTCCACTTGCCAATGGGCAGGGGGCTTTAGTGGAAAACTGAGCTGTGGCGGTTAGAGGCCAGCATACATCTGAACGCGGCGGCGGCGGACGAAAATTTTCACAGTTGTCATGACAACGATGCAAGTGTGGGCGGCACAAAAATCACGACCGACCAATGAAAAATTTAGTGGAGGGGTTTGATTTTCCATTTTTCCACACAGACACACCCAAGCCGGGGCTGCGCCACCACTGCTCTCAGTCCGCTCCATACACCAATAAATCCCGGCGAGTCCTTGTCGTCGGCATTCGATTTATCGCGCGTGTAGTTCGCTCTCCCACGCCGCGACGGCGACGGCGGCGGCGGCGGCGGTTCCATTAAACCCCAATCGCTCCTTTCGCTTAGCGCCGATGATCCCATTCCCCCGTCGCGGCGCGCGGCGTCGCTGTCTGTTCTATGCACACAGAGACGCTCTCCAGGTTTTTTGTTGTCCTCTGCCAGGAAAAATCTTTTTGCCATTGATTTTCCAAGAGCAGATGAAATTGTGGTTGTATCTGGCTACCCCCTGTCACATAAAGCCAAGTTTTTTCGCTCTTTCGGTTCGATCCGACTGGTCAAGCTCGACGCCAAGGATTAATGTGATTTCGTCTTTCTGCCGAATTTACAATTCAAATTAAGCAGACCGGAGTTAATTTGCAACCCAATTGTCCTCTGATCACGACACTACCGCACCGTTTTAATTTCTGCCCTGGCTTAGGTTCAGGTGGACTACACCCACACCAACTGCCGAAAGATTTTCAAATTCGTGTTTTTAATACCCACACTTAATTTTCAGTGCTCAAAAGGTCAATAAAAACCTAGGGTTTCATTTTTACTGAGTATTAGAAATCGATTATATTTTTAAGATTCGACAGCTGGATATGTCCAAAAAATCTAAACAAATCTTAAGATGTCAACGTAAGATAAAATACATTTTTCACATTTGAATTGAACGTTATGACTTTCATTTTATCCTTAAACTTTCGTCACAATATTTTTACCTCGTCCGTTCAAAAAGGATTACACTTTAATTATTATTGTTAGCAGAAGCCTTTGGTAAAAAAAGAAATTTGTGTTTTGCCGTAAAAAACAAAATCCAATGTCACTTTTAATTGAATTTTGACACTTTTATGAGAAATAATCAATAGAAATCGATTCGGCGTTAAAAATACAATACAGAACAATATCTAATAAATTTCACAAGAATGGATATATGTAGTATTATAGCGTTTTGCTATATAGCTCCTTATTTGTAACTCTTATATGTGAAACATTGACCTAAATGAGAAATTATTAAGAATTTTAAAGAAGTAGTAATTAAGGAAAAAACGATGACATTTCTAGCCAAGGTCTAACTGAAGTTAATTTGCTCTGGTTATGATATATGGTGTCGAATCAAAAGTATACATACTTTACCGATATTTCATGGTATTAATACTTTTCAAGTTTATAAATAGTATATCCTTGTCATCTATGGTAAAATGTCCTTAATGTTTTTTGGATTAGGAGTTATTTTTAACGAATATTTGGAAACGAATCCTAACAAGTGGGGTATCATTGGAAAGGTACTTTTATCGCCTTTTGAATGAGCACGACGTCCTTACAAGAATCTTTAAGGACTTACGGGAGCGCAACTCCTAAAAAACTTGTACGTCAATTTTGAATGGGGAGAAATAATTTGAACACCCTGTATAAAATATGAATGACATTAATTAACTAATAGAGCCTAATATGACTATTTTTTCTTTTAATTCTGAAACCTCCTGCTCAAAAATGAACAATGAAAATTATTTTCAAACTCAATAGTTCGGGAATATCGTCAATATAAAAATTGGTCAAGTGCGAATATATTGGAAAACTATGATAACTGTTTGATGTTTATTGAATTGATCGCTATGCATCATAGAATTTATTGAATTATATAAAAGTTTGTCTAATAATAAATAAGCTTATACTCTCTTAAAGATCTCATTTTAAAGTTATTATATTACACATCTTGAATGTAACAATACTCGTTTTTATTTCAATATTAGAACATGTGTTTCACTGTAACAACTGCAAAATGAACACTTTGATGAATCTGCAATTTTATCACCAGTGATATCGGTTTTCAGTTCTCGAATTGCAAAACCTGTTAAATAGCTTCCAGCCAATTTTGGGTTTTTCTGGTGACAACTCTAATTGTATTATTTGCGTTTTATTCCGGTTGCACCCTCCTTTGTATCTCTGTCTAGAAGGCCCTGCTAGGGCATATTCAATGAGTCCAAGTAAAAATTCATACAGCCACAGGGGGTGGCTTCGGGAGCGGTTAGCAGGAGAGTCTCCAGTTACTAATTTTATCCTATTTAACGAGTTTGTTATGCGGTTTGGTGTTACACCGAAATTTTCGCCAGAGTGCTCGTTAGCCAGTCTGCACTTGCTCGCACAGGAGAGAAGAATCGAAAATTAGCTACGAAATCTACATAACACGACATGTGGCTGTAAGGCTGGATTAAATTTAAAGAAATGGGTCTTAAACAGTATACGGGCGGGTTCCAGTAGTCTGGACGACGACGACGAGCAGAGGCAGATTTGTTTTAATGTTTTGTGGACACTAAAACGTTTCTCTGCCTGATCCGCATTTTAATTAATTCCAGAAAGAATTCCTAAATGGGCGGTGCACTCTGTGCCAGAGCTTTAATTAAAAATTCCTGGGGCAGATGCATAAGTTGACGGAAAAAAAGTTTCCCAGGATATTCAGGCGTGAGCGCGTAAAGAACTTGGCTGCAGTTTTTGTCAGTTCGCAGTTGGTGTGCCAGAAAAGCAGAAAAGTGTCCTATCTGAAAAGGATACTTTAAGCATAACAACGCAAACACTCCCACTGGACCAATATAGGTCCCATATGGTGGCTGCTACACTCTCATTTACTCCTCGATGTCAAAAAAATCTCCGTAAAGGGCTCCGGAGTTGATAGAAATCCGGAAACCACTACTGGTGACTGCCTCATGGGCCGCGACGGTAGTGGTGGACCTGGATCCATCCGCACTTAGACAAGTGTGGAAAAACTGAAAAATAAACCAGACCAAGTCGGAAAATCCCAAACGAAATCACCACTCGACGCCATGAAAAATCATGATGCTTGGCTGGCTGTATGGGGTGTGGAGATTGGATGTGATGAAAACGTGCCCTGTCCTCGAGGACTAGGACGAGGGGTTTCGCATGCTCCCCTCGTTCCCCATCAAGGGACATATGTGGAAAGTTCATGATTGTGTGTTACCCCCATATGTACACGATTCCGCTTTCGCCCATGGCATTTTATATATGGGACGTCGTAAAGTATATTAAACTTAAGTTTCTCAGGAAATATTCTTTTTCCGCATTCTTTAAGGATTTCTAGGACATAACTGCGTCTTCGTGTCACTCTGTAATATTTAAAGAATACTAAACGACCGTTATGTTAGCTCTTAGCCCTTCTGAATCACGTGATTATAGCCATATAGTGGCAGCTGTTTGGCTAAAATTCACATTTTTGACAAATTAATGAATTTTTTCAAATGTCAGGGACAAGATACAAATTTTATTATCAAAGTATGAAATAAACGACTCTTTTACGACTTAAGTGCTATATTTTTTCCTGTTGACTTTTTCTTGCACGATGATCACTTTGGTTTACCACCAGTAGTTGTTTGGATATTTAAGTTGCGTTTTTTATATTTTGACTATGACTTTTGTTTATATTTTAACTATTCTTAAGCTAGATTTTATTAAAAAAGACGGACAAGTGTGAGTAGAACTCGTCCCTTGGAGTTCCGTACCTTTATATTTATTACCGTAAAGCTTAGTAAGTAGTTACTTTATAATGTCTACTAAATTTCAATCATAAAAAAATTAAGTTTGTCACGTAATAAGTCTATCATTTTAACTAATACATATAAAAAGAAAACTTCATATAGAATTACAGATTAATGATTTTCGGATTTATTCCTATACTTGTGCCAAAAGACCTCCTTTCGTATCAAATTTCAAGATTGTAGGTCAGCGGGAAGTAGGTACCCTATAGGTTTTGATGATCAGTGAATGGGAATTTTTGAATAAAAATACGCTTTGAAAGGCCGTATCTTAAAATTGTTATAGCGGTATGAGGCTATAGACCTTAGGTAATATTCGCATAATAGTATAACTATTATGTAATATTGGATAATATCTAGTATAACTTCATGTGCATATTTTATAATTTAGTAGGTATATTATTTTTAGAAGTCTATGGAATCCCCTAGTCAATTGTTTTCGTGGTATACTCCATACAATTATAGGTACAATTTCGCATTCGAGAGGGAGATCTAAAGAGAAGAGATACACGTAACAATCAGTTTTGTAACTATCTTAGGGCAAAATGAGAGTTCAAGGCTTAAAGCTGCTTCTATAAGAATTAATAGTTCAGGAAAATTAATTGAATATTATATAATACTCTCTAGTGGTATGAGTGCAGTGTCCAAAATATTTGATTTTTTAATTCCAAACATTTTACTAAGCATAAACGAAGCAACTTTGGTACAAAAATTTGGTCAACTAGTAAATATTCGAATGTAATAGCACCCGATTTTACGCTTCAATTTTTCAATGTTTATACAAAAATTAACTGAGGCAGGGAAATTATAACCAAATTTATAGTAATTGAATGTGATATTACAGAAGTATACATTGCAATGTTATTAAGTCACATAATTCCTGTAACTTCTGCAGAAACTGGAAGCTCCTTCAGTAAACTAAAAATTATTGCCATAAAAAACAGATCTGCTTCAAAATTTGATTTAAATGAAGTTAGATAAATTTCCGAATATTGCAGCCGGTAAAAGATTGTAAATTTAATTAGATATACATACATATGTATATTAATTGTGAGATTATTATCTATATAAGTAAAACGACGTAACCTTTTTAGTTCGTATTTATTTTATAATATTATCTGCTCACTATTTTTATTTATGGTTCCATAGTGTAAGATTACACTTTTGAAAAAAACCATGCTAACTTTATATTTTAAATTTTGACAGAGAAAATATTGATTAGGGAGTCTATTTTATTTATCACCTCGGTATCCTTGACCATCCAGCTACGCCACTGGTAACAAATCTGTTGAAAGGCGTGTCGGTAAATCTGTTTATAAACAAATATTGTCGATAAAACGCGAGAGGATTGGTTTTTTGTCTCATGATAAGGTTTAGAACTTAGTTTAATTAATTAGTAGTAAAAGAGTTCTGAAACTGAATAAATAATAAAGTTTTCCAATATCTTTTATTTATTTTGATAAGAGCTCCATTCTTTCATTATTTTAAAAGAAATCCGGTCAAATGGGAGTGGATCTCACAAACAACCAAAAACTTTCTTCTTTTCAATGCCAAAAATGTTCGTTTAGTGTGCTAAAATTTTACTATTGAGTCGAACTGTGTATGTATACGTATGTCGAAAAACTATAAAAATTGTTAGATACTCCCATAATATTCACATAAAAATACAAGAATAGGAAATATAAAACTGGACAGCTTTTACACATAAAATATAGTATATAAATTGTTGCTGTCCTTAAGCGTGCATACACTCAAACCTTTCGAGCTGACTGATATTCTGAATTTTGTATGTTGAATATGTATAGACAAATTCGTAATAGTTGCAATTAAAAAAGTTGTATCTAAGCAATATTTCGTGCTGTACTCGAAGTACTGAACTATAAAAAAAATTATGCATACGTACATACGTAAGGTTACCTATACATATCTCGCTTTTTCCTATTCAGTCATAATTTAAATTAGCTACTATATAAAAATCCCCTTGAGCAACGTTTATTTCTATATTTTTCTTTGCGTGCAGATCCTCTTGAAAATGATAACTCAATTAACCAGGGACACATCCTTCATTCCCAACAAGTATCACTCACGCATATCCTTTGATCGTCACGTGCCCTTTATAAAAGGCGTGCTGCTGTAGCGGGTAAGTCAAAAAAGTATTAAATAAACCTCAAGGTTCATTTTCGAAAAAGGTCTGTTGTTGAGAGGAATGCACTTGTTCCATCGAAAAACATCCAACCCTCCTGCAGTTGACACGTGTCGTTGAAATTTATTGACGCGTCCCTACCCAAGCAAATAAGGATGCAGCTCAATTGAATTGAATTGAAATGAACATCTGATTCGAATTTCATGGGAAAAGAAGGGAACTGCTGTATTTTATTCTCCAGTCTTCATATTTGTTGGGGAGGAAGACCTTGTGATCATTAGACCATAGCATTTATTCAGTTTAACTATACCTATTTAAGTAACACTCTTTAATTTAGTTAACTAATGAAAGGTAATTCGAAGTTGCTATTTTATAATTTAAGATAAACAATTACTTTAAAAACAGTTTAAAACAAAAAAAAGAATACAAGAAAAGATCTTGGTTCGTTGATCAAAGAAAAGTCTAAATTACACAAGTAGTGTTTAAAGTTAGTAATTGGTGGAAATGGAGACTTATTTATTAGGAGGGTATTCATATGATGTTTTGTTACATATGTTTTTATGAAAATATCTCCAACTTTCAAATAATTCATATGTTTTATGAAAAATTCAAAATCCAAATTCTCTATTCTGCTCTTTATTATAGTCTTACAATTTTTTCACTGCTTGAATTGAATTGAATTGTAACTACTATTAAAATATAGTTCTATATTTCAAATTGGAATAGTGTAGAAATCAGATAATTGAATTTACGTATTAATTTTGTTTTATTACTGCTTTGATATTGGACTTGAAGAACAAATGAAATGGCGGATTTGAAAATTCGATTTAAGTAATGAAGGACGATTATTAATTTAATTTTGACTTTGTTCGACAATTTGGTGCCACCTCTATTGCTTGAGTGAGTGCTTGGAGGAAATTCCACCCGAACCCCCTAAGCAATATTTATCCTAGTGCTTGAGGTTGAAAGCACTTGGGAGAAATCTTCTTGAAAGCTATAAAGATTCCATTTCACCAGTAGCGTGAGAGGATTAGGATTTGAAAATGAATAATTCTTGTGGTAAAGCTCGGCTCCATGTTAAGAATTCAAGTGGCACGCATTTGCACCCTTTACCCACCCGTAAAACCCAAAAATCCCTACAGACATATCCGTTCCATTTCTCGTTTTCATGGCCTAAAACAAATGAGCCCTGACACGACCCGAAAGCAAACACCTCTTACGCAATTTGCAAAGGATATAGACGGGGGTCTTCGGTTTTGTCTTGGTGTAAAAATCAATAAAACAATCTCAGAAGAATCCTTGAAAATCCAGCCCATTTTTTCTAATTTTACCTTTGTTTCACTCGTCAGTGCACCAAATGCCCTCCAAACGCCACCATCCCCGTCCCGGATGGAGCCCTGAAATCAGGCCACCTCCATGTAAGATGGCTGAAAGGTGCGCCGACGAATCAACATAAAAAGGCGAAATATCATAAAAAATTTAACATCGAAATCTCGTTTTGCATATATCCTCCATGATTTCTCCTCTTCAACTTTAAGGAGTTCTACTCCTCGCCGAAACCCCTGGCCCTTGCCCTCATCTGGCTTGGTGTGTCATTGTGGAAATCATATCTCAGACGAATCTCGACTAGGAAAACCCACGAATAAAGCAAAATCCTTTTGGCGTGGTTGTATACGCTGATAAAATATTCAATACCTGGATTTATGCTCTGCAGGATATAAAATTTCACAACATCAGGGGCCCTGTATTTTTTTTTTTTTTTTTTTTTTTTCAAGATTCATAAATTCCTTTAGCTCGACTAGGGCAGATTTGGCACGAGGACGCTGTTTACAATGTTGCCAGATTGGGCCTTAAGTTTTCTCCAGAGTTTTGGTACTTTCCGTTGAGGAGTTTGAAGCAACTTACATAGTTCAGATTTTCAAAAACCAGATCGATTTTGATAGCGTCAAGTGCTACAAAACCACTATACCTCCGCAGCCTCGCAGCTTTGCGTCTCTAGCTAATTCGAGGAACTCGGAGGCTCCGGAGGAACCAGCGTAAAACCCGACTTTGTTATTCCAAAGAATGATAAACACTTGGCGGGATGGCGTGTTTTTATGAACAAATTACTTGTGGCGGCGAACTGCGCTCCACCGAGTTAATGGTTCGCCTGTGGGTTTCCTTTCGGCGGAACCTCCCTTCAAATTTTGTGTGTAACGAACATTTTGTCAAGTGCTTTTGTTGCTACTTTCGGCAAGTGATTTAATTCAATTATATTATGCTCCGACGCCGCTGTAGTAAATTATGACGGTTGGCTGGTGGTTGTGGCAGGAATACTCTCAGCGGCTTTATTAAAACAAGGGCGGAACAGCGCTAAGGATATTTAGATAGTGTTACTTTAAAAACACTTTTAAAGCGACGAAAGCCGATATGAATTTTACAAAAATTTTCTTTATTAAGTAATTCACATTTTGATAGGCTATGTGTCCACAAAAATTTCCCAGACTATTGAGCATTCTTAAAATTTTTCTAGGTCATGCAATAGATGATCCTACGTGGATTCGACCAGATTAATAAAATTATTAAAAAGTAACTTAAAAAATATAGCAAGATTTATTAGTTAAATATAAGAAGGAGAACTATAAGAATTAAGAAAATTCTATAACTACTAACTGATTTATGCTTTAAAAAAACATGGGAGTTAATTGTAAAATACTAAAAGTACACGTAACTCCTTATGATATCTAAACATATTTTCAAAGAAATTCCTCGAAGTTTTAATTTGACTCCGCCTGCATCAAATTCAGTTTCAGTTTTCCTTCTTCAAAATCATTTTATTAAATTGTAAAGGTTTGAGTTACCCTTAGATAATATTATAATATTTCATAAGACCTATTTTTATAATATCGGATAAATTATAATTGTTGTACAATAAGTTCAACGATTTTTAAACTTTTATAGGTATATTCCATGGAATAATCAGAATCATTTGTTTCTAAAATTAGATTGAGTTTAGAATTTTCGGCATAAATTGAGTTTGAGGTGTCCTCACGGATTTTGATGAAACTTTGTAAAAATGTCCATTTAGGGTCAAAAGTGACGTATTTTCCTGACATATTTAACTTCAAAATTCTGAGAAGTGATTGTTTTTCGCCGAAATTTCTCCATGTTTCCTCAATCTTGTGTTGAAAATTATATATAAACCTTAAATAAAAATAAAAAAATAAAGCCGGCAAAATGTCAATTTTCGAAATTTCAAAATTAAATATCTCGGAAAGTACAAGTGACTGACAAATCCGATCAAAACCAAGACTGCTATTCTGTTAGCAATCCAAGGCCACGAGCAAAGACCAAAACTGCGATACATAACTCTGGCAGTCTTGTAACTTGAATAATACACCCAACTTTTTTTCCTACGCGGTTTTCTTTTACACGATTTTTAAATAACATTGTCCGCAAACACGAAGAAATACTCTTTTTTTGCACGAATTATTTGTTCTTACACGAATTTCAAAATAATTTGGTATGTAATTAAAAAAAAATGTCTAGGTTTTATGGTGTCTTACACAAAATATCATACCTAAATATAAAAACTAAATTATTTTGCCCCATCAAAATGCATTTTGAAGCCGATACTTTAAATTTTTGAGTCTTTTAGCAAAAATTTTTTAACGGTTATCACTACGCTTTTGGTTTATTTAAAATTATGGAATTTTCTCACTTTTCTTTAATCTTTCATGGAGTAATAATGATGTCTTCTGAAGATCTTAACTTCTCTCACTTCTTGAATTAATAAAATGAGTATGTTTACAATATTATGGGCTCTTCATTGGTTAGAATTCAGATCTTGGGGTAATTTTTGATAAAAAGGTTTCGTATCTACAAAATAACTCTTGGATTCTTAACAAAGAATACCAAAGACTTTTCTAATATTTTTGCTATAACTACCCTGTTTGTCTCCTTAGTAAGACCTATTCTTGAGTATGCTGCTGTCATTTGGTCTCCGGTTCATTTAAACATGATCGAATTGGCGCAAAAATCGTTTACTTGTTTCTTATGCTACATATACATGAAATTTTTTTAAGGATAATGAATCCTATGAATACAGACGTTTGCTAACGTGATTAACATACCTATGTAATGCTTACCGGATATTTTATTTGGTGCAAATTTACGATCGGTGTAATTACATTGCGAGTGAAGTGTTTAAAATGGAAATTAAGGAAGTATTAGCGTTAAATCGACTTTAACAATCTTCTTTTCTTAAATGTTTCCATTTTCAATTCCGCAAATTCTTTGATGCTTTGACAGCATTCACGTTTGAAGTGACTACTTTGGTAAGTTAATTGCTTTTTAATAAAGGGGTAATTCAATTGAAATTACCCACCTAATTTTGGGGGGTATTCAAACAGCTCGAAATTACTCGCTTGTTTTGCTGAGTATTTTTAGAATATTCGGGGTATTCTAGTGACACATATGGAATAAAAAGGGTATTATTTAAATACCCGGAAAAATTTACTCTGTGTGATCATAGCTTAATTTTCGCCGTGATGGAAGTTGTGCGTTATTTGTTGAAACAGTTGCTACGCGCTTATTGATATAGAACTAATTACGGTTTTATATAATGTGACAACTAGAAGTATCAATAAATTTAATTCATTCAATGATTATATTGATTTCACAATGGATAGAAATGGTTTCAAAATTAAAATTTTACTTCTGGGAAATGCTAAATGAATTTAATATTTCTAGTATGTAAAATTGTAATTGAATGAGTAGACTGAAAAAAATAAATAAATAAATGTGTATTATAGATTTAAATTTTTTAGCGGCTAATTGGCGATTGGATATGTTTTATAAATGCAAACTACGAGTATAAGATTGAAATTTATGCTTAAAATTTCTTAATGGTGAAATCAGTTCTTAAAAGGGAGCAATTCCGGTTTCGAACAATTTCAATCAACGTTAAATACCCAGCCAGGCCTGCATAATTATTTGCGTTCCGGCTCATAAACTTATCCCGGCTAACACAATCACAGTACCGCAGCCATGCAAGGCCCGACGCGTACAGAGTTTAATTTAATGTGATAAAAGTAAATTACCCAAAAGGCTGACAAATGGATATCATTTGGCTCAATCTGGGATTTCATATACGTGCACCCATTACAGGAATATTGAGGAATCCACTGCAGAACTCCTACTGGAGTATACCAACACATGGCGGATATGCCTGAATTAGTATCAACTGATTTTCGAGCATTTCCCGGGAGCGAGCGCTCCGAGGCCGACTCCATTCTGCAGCGGGTAGAAAATACATTGCCAGCTACTAGGAGCATACCGCACATCCACCAGGAGCTGGAGTATCTACCGCGGTAATCACTCTATACAAGACCCATTAGCACCCGAGGCTCCCGTCATCCCCAAGGATGGCTCCGCCGACATTCAAATTTAATACTGGTTAAGTGTTATAGTTGCGCCCGTACATACTTCAGCCAGACGCCGCCGTCGTGGTCCTGGGATCCTTGGAACAATCGCATAATTAAAGTCGCGTTCAGTGCACCCTTCGCACACCCAGCTTTTCGCGGTTACGACTGTTTCCAGTGGCAGAGCTGAGGATGACGAAGGCGCTATGCGGACGATAAAAGATCCTAAACAAAAAATCTCTGTGATAGGATAATTAAACTTGAAGGAAAAATGGTGGATAATGATTTTTCCTTGGCACTGCTTCCAGGTCTTAATTTAATTAGGGTATTACGCCCCAAAGAGACAGACACCAGAACGAATCTAGCGGGAAGCAGACCCGGGGATTTCTATAGAGAAAACGTGCTGGGGGACCGACACGAAAAATCCGAGTCTGTAAATGAAAACCAGAGACGCGTCATGAATTAAAATTACCAACAAAGATTATTCCAGCAAACTTGAGAAAAGCGAAAAAGAGAGATTCTCTGCGATTAAATCCCGAGGATTCAGTGACAGTACGGGGCGCGTTTTGCGAACACCTATTGAATAAAATGAGATTGCCTCAATTAGCGTGTCCTGCCCAGAAATCACTTTAAATCACTTGAGTGCTATTCGCTATTTAGCAGTGTGCTAATGTATTCCAATGAACCATTACCGTCCTTCTCCTGGATACCTGCTTCGGGGATTGCCCTGCTGGGAATATGCGAAAAAGTAATTTATCTAAACTTCAACTCGAAATTTGATGAAATTTAATACTCCTGGAACCGGGCGCTATTGGCACGGTGCAAAGTGGATAAATGATCCCTGCACAGTGGTGCTATGAGTCCCAGAGGACTGGACTAATTTTTCCCTCCCTTAACCCTAAGGAATATGAAGGCATAATAATGCTCCCTGTTTGAGGGGGAAGATGAGGGAGCAATCACACATCTTTATTACAGATAAATACACGTTCAAGGGGTTCTTTTGGATTTAGATTTGGTTTCTCATCCAGTGATATGATTTTTGCCTTTAATCAATCCATGCTAATAATTTCCCCGGATGCTTTAAGCAATCCTTATTAATATTTTTAGTTAGGTATATATTTTTTTACTCCCAAAATTGTACACTTCTTTGAAATAACAAAATGAAGTTAATTTGTTACACATTTTCTCATTTTCGAATTTTTACACTAATATGAAAAAATTAGGTACATACATATCTATTTTCTATCTTATTTTTTCGTATATTGGTGTTTGTGCTTTAATTTTTAGGAAGTATATAAGTATATAATATAAGATAGCACATACATATGTACTATTTTTTAAAATAATAATAGAATTACATGCTTAACGATTTAAAAGTATCGATACTTTACTCATGTATATAAGTATCGGATAAAAAAATATCGATATATTGCATGAAAAGATAAAAAATTTTTTATGCATGTTCACTGGTTGCCTATGGTAAAATGTCCTAAACATCCAGTATTAAATGAAATATAACCGAATATTTATGCACATAATTGTTACACATTATAATATAACCGAATATTTATGCACATAATTATTACACATTACATAATCTAAAGAGAATTAATGTAAATTAAAGTGTTTATAAACGTAAAAAAATCAAATCGTGTTGAAACACAAAAAAGTAAGTTTGTGTAAAACTCCTAGGGAAGTAATTTCAAAATAATAATTTTATTTGAACGTGTTGAATTAGTTCTAATTTCACGATTTTTGTTTTCTTCAAATTTTCAATTTATTTGTTCAAAATTTAAATGAGTTTGAATATTAATAATTCGGGAATACAATCGCGTTTTTCTCGAAACAACTTTTCTTAACCTGGCCGGGATCATAACTCTTGCTATAATTATTCGAATTTACATTTTAAAAAACCTAAACTTTTCGTAATTGCAATTCAGTATTTTTTAAACCTCCGAATATAAGTAAAAATTGTATTTGTGCCAATTATAACAACTTTTAATTTTATTTTTCAGACCAATCATTCTGATGTTATAAATCCGACCATTGGATCACGCTTTTCATGCAGAGTCTCTATTAAATCTGAGTAAGTATGTTAATTTTTAATTATTTTTAAGAAAAAACTTTCACTCATTAAAGAAAGTTTTAAAACGGGGTGAGATTTTTGAGAATTTTTGTAGACCTATAGAGGTTTCTGTTTTTTTTTCATGATATGTTCTAATTTATTTAAAAACAACTTTTCTATGACACCACTAAGTTATTTTTGTAAAAATTTGTGTGATTTACAAACAACGGGTTTTTCGTGACAGATTAGCGAATTAAAAGAAAACACAACAATTTTGAAGTATGAAATGTCCAGATATACATACAATCATTATTCAATTGATTTGTGTTATTTATTATCAAATGGATCAACGCTAGGTTGAAGTTAAATTTTATCTTCTTTTTGTTTTAAATTTAGGCTTTCTTCAATCAGATTTTGTTTTTTCGGTGTTATAGGTATATATAATTTGTGGTTTTTTACGGTTGTAAATATTAAAGACTAATGGCCACTTCTTTTAGGGCGTTATCATTGTACATCGTAATATTTGCTTTCATCTGTATTCAATCGTTTCTTTATTTTATTATTGAATCTACTTCAAAATTTAAGTAATAAAAAAAAATTTAAACAAACTGATTAAGTAAGGGTGTTTATCTACTTCTCACGAAAAAGCCTCTGGGTACGTGGTCAATGGTGTCAATACAAGAGCTTTATGAGATATTTACAATATTTGTTGCTATTGTCGTTATGTAGAATATACATATGTATACATATTAATTCAGAGATAGAAAGTAGATGTAAGTTTCTAAAGGTCGTTTTGCAATGCAGAATCCAACCAACCAAAATCGCGCCATCCCGTTCCATATTCTTATTTGCGTTATGTTTTCTCTCGCTTGTGTTTTGGTCAACCTGGCTAACTTTTTACATGTGTGCGTTTTAAATAAAAGTAATAGCCACTTATTGAGCAACCATTTGTACTAGAATAAGTGACAGCGCCACAGTTGTTCCACCGGTTGTCAAAACATAATTGCACTAATTATAACACAAGGTACTTGTAAAAATGCGTACTGTAATTCCAGTCCAGTTCTAATAGCAAAATTAAGCAGTTTTTCCGCTCAAAAGGTGGTTAAAACTCTTCCAGATTAAACATTTAGGATGTTTTGACAGCCGGCTGGCACAAATGCAGGCAAGGACTTGTACTTGATATGGGATTCAGCACTTGGTTGGTTGGTCGGCGCATTGGAGAAAGAGCATAAGTAATAACAGTCTTAAATTTAGTACAAAAAACGAATTTTCTATTTAATCAGAACAAAATGTGCTAAATATCCACAACATACAATTTACTATCTGTACAATGAGAAGATGAGACGCACTCTTTGCAAAGAAAATACCCTTAATATTCCCCACCTGCTAACTGATAACGGATTCCATTCGGTGTGCTAGAAATTCCCTTCCTAATAGTGGGAAGTTACATAACGTTTAAAACGTAAGGAACCATCCATCGTTCCGACTGGCACATTCCACCTAAAAAACTGTGCCACCGATCCCCCTGACTGCCAGAACCTTAGAAGAGCAGCAGCGCAGGGATAATTTTAACCAATTAATTGCAATAAATCAAGTGAATCTGTTTTAATTGTAGACAGATATTCTCCTTGCTGCCGTCTACACTTTGAAGCGGGGGCAGGAGAAGAAGAGGTTGGCGCTGTTAGGGCCGAAGTGCCTCCAAATAGCAGAGAAAAGGGTTCAAGCAGGAATGACAGGAACACTGCTTGCAGACGACAAATTACCGAGGCCGATACTCCCCACTCTCCCCCGCGCATTAGGTGGAATTTTCGCCGACTGACGGGGCTTGATAGTCCAGGGCATTCAAAGAGTGGAAAGCGATTAAAACTGGTTTAATGAGGCCCCTTAAATCAAGTCACAACCCTCCCCGGGATACATCAGACTGAAGGGCTAAAAGGGCTCCTGTATACAGGGGGCCACATACACAAAACCCAAGCACCGAACCCTTTTACGGGCAGCTCCCTGAAAATGGCCAAATCATTACACTCCGCCCGAGGAGCGGAGCAAGAAATCATACGCCCCCGCGCTGCGATTAATAATGCAGCGTTGCTTTGTGGGTTGCTTCTTTGCAGCGAAAAACGAGTCTCCGAGACCTCGAGTGAAAGCTTAGACTGCATCTAGCCGATGTGCATATCTTCGGAATTTTACTGTGCACATATTCTCGGATGGCCTGAATTTATATCTCAGTCTGGCGATTATAAACGGCTTTTCTTAACCTATCCGAACAGGGCACACCAAGAGTCGCTGCTCCATGATTATGGGGCTGGCCTGAGGGTGCAGATGAGTAACACAAGCTTTTATCAGCATCCAGGCTGGGCGTCGCCAGAGCCCCAGCCTCCGCGGCGCAGTGGGGCCGACTATAAACCATTTATCCTTCCACGGCGCTAATACCACTGCCAGCAGTACAGAATCTTATGGCGAGGATGAATTATTTACTAATTAAGGTTGAAAGTTCCGCGCTGAGACAAGCAAAATGTAATTTGCAACCTTGTTGTCGGCTTTGCTACTTTCTGGCTCGACCGGGCGCTTAGTGGATTTAAATTGGGACGGGGGCGAGCTGGGGTGTCTCACTCACCTGTATGGATGTAGGTGTGCTTCTTCATATCACTTTTCTGGTGGAATCGCTTGCCGCAGTAGCTGCAGGGATACGGCCGTGTATCACTATGAATAAGGAGATGTGTCGAAAGGGTGCTGGACCGCTTAAAGCTTTTTCCACACTGCTTACATTCGAAAACCTTTTCTACATTATGCACAGCCCTAGAAGAATAATGATAGTTAAAATAAAAAATCATCCACACTTAAATTCTTCAATTTCACCTGTGTTGACTTAAACTAACTTCATGTCCGAACGTCTTATTGCAGAGTTCGCATGCGAACGGTTTCTTCCCATGATGGGTCCTTCTGGCATGAACCTCCAAACCGTGGGCCGTTGAAAACATTTTCTCACATTTCATACAAGAATATAGATCGCTGAACTGTGGCAATCCAGGCCATTTTGGCATGTGATGAAAATGCACATGGGATGGATGTGGAAAGCCCAAGTGACCGTTCGGACCTGCGCCTGGACCCTGGGCCTGTGTCATTAGGTTTCGAAACCGCAAAAACTCATCTTGTGTTGTTGGATGATACCTTTTTTCAAAAATAAATTACATATTATTTAAATTATAAATTTTATGTGGAAATAACATTTGACGGTTAGGATTTTAGAAACATGTTACTCCATCTTTAAAAGTTATTTCAAAAAATTCTATTTTAAATGCTAATATAATAGGAAAAACGATAATAATAGTATAGGCTTCAGCCAAACTTGTGTCACACAGACAAAAATGTTTACTGCTTTAAATGCTACAAAATACCTATTCATATCGAACAAAAATACAAATTGATTGATTGAAACAATCAATGTTTGTAAAGTTACTGATATTGATGGGAAAAAATTTAATCATATTTTTTAAACTGATGGAAGTTCATTCGGCATGTAGCAACCGGGAACTATCAGATTGTTCGACACAACCCGAATTTTTTAAACTTTCTAGCAGGGACCGAAAATAACTGGTATTTTTGAAAAAAAGGTATACAAAAAAGGTCCAAGGTAAATGTAATCGGAAAATTGAAGGAAGTATATAGGATTCGAATGAAGCTCTTTACCGATTTTCGAAAACTTTTTAAGAATGCGACTTTTTGCATATCTACCTCACCAAAACTATTATTTCTGTACACTTATAATTCGTGCTGGTTTAAAGACCTTTTATTTTTTCTGGCAAAAATATAAGTTCTTTTCAAGCTTTTATTTTTTCAATGAGGTGGAAACTAGTAAAAATATATTATATTTTATTTATTTCTGGCAAGTCTCCGAGACAGAGACTACACTACTAGGTACTATGTTCAAATTTTGGAGTGGGCTGTAATAGTTTTAAATCATCAATCAAGTGGTGTTTAAAAATAAAAAAAAATAAAGCTTCCTTTATCATATGTTTATTTGCTCTTTTTCTATTTTAGAACTTTTTGTAAGAAGCGGTGCAAAAGTACCTGTTATTTTTGCCAGAAATAAATAAATGGTCTTTTATCAGTTTATACTTCATTGAAAAAATAAAAGTTCAAAAAGACCTTTTATTTTTAAGAGAAAAAAATATAAACTCTTTTTTCCAATTTACACCTCATATGTATAAACTAAAAGTTCGAAGATACCTTTCATTTTGCGTTTCAAAAATAAAAATTCTAAATAACTGTTATTTTCTAACACGAATTAGAAGTGTCCAGAAATACCTAATAAAACGCCGATATTTGGAAAAGTAACCAAACCAGGTACGGTCCCTGTTTTTAAATTTCCTTCATTTCGAATTCCGTCGGATTCAAAAAAAGGGCTGTTATTTAGTTATTTTTCTAAAGATGATTAGCAGCCTCTCATATTCACCATAATTCATGAGATATCATTGTTTAAATATTATTAGATTGTAGAGATAATATGTATAATACTTATAGTTAATGTATTGCATTTTCCATTTTTACATCTGGATTTTAAGCACCAAAAACTACCATTTCGCTAAATTTATAATACATTTGTACGCAGAATTGACTTTTGAAGTAATGACAGTTTAAAAGACAATAAAAGTGTACATCGATCAAATGTTATTTGTGAATACATAGTTTAAATTTTTGGAATCGTTGTTTAAGCAATTTCAATTCGAATTAATTAAGGTATAATTGTTCATCTAAAATGTTTACTTAGTCATAAGAATTGGATTTTGAACTCACCCATTAGTTGTTCCAGGTTGCTGACCTTGATGTATAGCAAAAGCTGCTAACCAAGGCAGAGGTGGAAAGATAGGCCGATGAAGCATAGTTTGTTCGTAGTTAGGTTGATAACTACTTCGAAATGCCTCAAAAGAGCTGACAGGTACGGGTGATTTAGAAGTTCTGGGCTGGTCTTGTCGCAGTAGGGCCGAAACTGAAAACGTTTCCGATTTTTTTGGGCTGATCGATAGTTCCGTTGTAGGCGATTCCGAAACCCTTGATGACGGTGCTGGCAAGGATGGGGGTGGTGGTGAATCTACTTCTAACTCTAAGGAACTCGATCTCGATCTAAACACCTCGTGCGGTGATCTCGATTGACTTCGAGATCGCGACCTTGATTCTCTACCGAAATGGGGCACATCACGTTGGTGAAATTCTGTACTATCACAAATTGGGGAGCCTTTATGAGTGTAAGTATTGTTGTTGTCCTCGTCCTCCGATGACTCCGTCGTTCGCACGAGCCGATTTATACCAAAGGCAAGTTCGTCTGGTAAAAAAATAAAATGATTTAAAATTAAAATCTCAATTAAACTGAATAATGAGCAAACGATGAGGGAGGGAAATCACAGCCCCCATGTCATTTATTTTAGCACACACCCCGAAAATTATGTGGTGCAAGTGCGCATGACATTCATCATTCAGCCATATCCCTTTTCTACGGTGATTTCGTTTCAATTTTGTCCTCTGCGGCCGTGACGAATCAAGACTTTGTGGAACGACTTCAGCGAACACGCCGAGCATCCTCCGGCGGACATGCTCCATTTGCCCGGGTGTATCCGAACAGATGTTTTATTTACACAGTGGATAACTATTTGAATGAAGGGTTGGCGCAGATTAGGGTGAATTAATGGTTGTGTAAGGTGTATTATTATTTTCATTTTTTTTTGCTATTCTCATCTCATTTTTGGAGGGTTTCCAAATTGTGTACATTTGTTCTCTATTTAGTTGTAGGTTTGATTTTTCTACATTTATAAGGGTTATATTTTGAAGTTTAAAAAAAAAAGGTTAACTACTAACTAACTGCTTTGAAAAGCCGATACAACATACACTATCAGTAGTAAGATTTCGTTATTTGTTATTTGAAGAACTTCAAATCGATACCATTTTAACACTAACGACCCTTTTTGTGAACTTAGTAAAAATATAGACCGAAATTAGTTTTATTTAATTTCTTTTTCTCTTATTTCAGAAATAGAGCTTTCATAATGTGTGCAAATAGACATACAATTTTATATTATATTTAAATTAATGGACAATTAATAGTATTTGGTTATATAATTACAATAAATTTTACAATATATTCTTCGTAGGTATTCCTTGAACCACAACTGTCCAAAAATTACCAAATATGATCGAATTCAGAATCATTCATTGACATAAAAGTATTAATGAAACTAGTTGTCGTGGAGAATTCATATTTTCCTAAAATTATGAATTCGTCCACATTTACGCATTAACACGAAAAATTGAGAATCAAACAAACTTTCAAAAAGTTAGACATATGTATTAGGTAAGGTGTACTTAAGGCAAAAAAGTTAAGTTTTTTGTACTAATTTTGTTTGAATGAATGTTTACTTCTACTACCTACTCGAAAGAAAGAAATACTGTATTTCTCTTAAATAATTCATAAACCATGTATTTTAATTAAGATTAAGAAATTAATTCGAATACTAATTAGAAGTCTGTAAATGTTGTAAACGTTATTTTTTATTTAAAAAAAAAAAAAAATTCATTCAAGATCTGTTTCACGCAGACTGGTTCTGAAATTCTTATTCACATTTTTCTAGATTTGAGTAAATATAAATCTGTCCTTTTGACCCCGTTCTAAGTGTAAGATTCTAAACTTTTTTTTACAGAGATACAAATGAAGTATTTTTTCTATTTTCTATTTATCTATGTGCCTGAGGAATTGCCTATATATACTTGAATGGTAGAGGAGTTTTATTCTGAAATATTTTGTATTGCTTCTTGCTGAAATTATTGCAATACTTTTATTAAGTTTTTTAAAACATATAATTTGTTGCTTTAAAAAGCATTTATCTTACAAGTTGTTGTCTTTCACTTTATATTTGTATTTCCAATTTATTGTTGTATAAAGTGACCAGACTACAATGAAAATATAAAATTTTACAATGGGCACCATACCAACGATATACCATAGAAAATATTATGATGCGCTGCAAAGCACGACATGAATGTTGTACATATAGATATGATCAAAAACAAAGGTCAAAAACCAAAATTAACCTATCCTCTTTCACGGTGGTCAGCGTCCAAGAAAAGTTCAAATCCTAAAAAGATTTCTAAAAATATTCGATTGATCTTCGCCGTCCCTTTTAACTTCTGATGGCCGAGAGAAATTGTCTTCTTGTAAATGGACAAAATTGATTTTCATCAGAAAGATTTCTGGTCATATCTCCCTATTAAGATCAATTGAAGAAATTCGCTTATCAGCAAAGATCGCAACTGTTGAAGATGATCTCTCTCAATGCGTGGTTCGCAAACGATCAGGGTTTATTTTTTTTTTTTTTTAAATTTTGTCCGACCATTTCTTAGAGAAGCTATAGGAAATCAATTTGCTAAGGGGGCAAATGTTGAACAGATCCCCGACCACACATGCTGTCCTCGCGGCAAACTACCGATTGGCGGCACATCTTTTTAGTTATGGACGTGATCTTATGGCAATGGGGTTATTGGTGAACGGTAGTGGTTTGTCAGATCAATTGATTTCACTTGAGAATTTGATAAGGAACTTCCTATTTGAGGGCAATCTAGAAGAATAAGAGGAAATAGGCGCGCACAACAACTGGTCGGGTATTCTCTGAAGTGAAATGAATGGAAGGTGTAATCGGGTGTATGTTGCTTATCAAAAGTATCAGCTGGTTTTCCACTGTAAAAATGGGATTAGTGCCTTATCCAAACATGACATGATAAGAATAGCATAAGAGCAACCTAATCAAAAATAGGTTGAAGACCATTGTTGTATACATATATTATGCTTACCTCCATTCGACAGGGGTGCAATTTTTTGTACCGACCGGGAATGCTTCTGGATTACTTTCTTGCATTATCGGCTGTATGTTAGTTTACATAATGCGATCAGCTCGTCTCAATATGTATATTGCATCCATCAAGAAATATTGGTGATTATATCTGTTTAAGGAGGGATTAACTAGATTTCCGGACAACCTTTGCGGCAAAAATTCCCCGAGTGATCGATTGGGCGGTCGTGATTTAAGTTTCCATTTTAAGCTGATATCAAAACGGCGGACTTTTCAGGTAATCGGAGACACAACGTCTCCGTCCACAGTTCAACGAACTAGAAAAGATTTGTTAGACATATCGGCACCGACTATAAATTGACATCAAAATTTACTCAGATTTTATTGTCGATTGCTCAGATGGCGGCAATTTTGTTTAAAGCGAAACTGTCTCACTGATAGCTAGCATGTAACCATTTTCACGCAATTCGAAACCAACAGAAGTTTATTTAAATTTTATGACACATTTTGTGTTTAATTTTCCGGCTGGATTACTGATATTTGCCCTAAATAAACATAGGTTCCACGTAAATCTTCTACTGTGAGCAACCGAACAGCAAATCGTGTGCAGTCGTTGATTACTTTAATTCTCATATAGTAATTTCCCTTAATCAAATCCTCTCAATTGTGAATTCCGTGCTTCGAGACAGACTAATTCGTATTTGAATAATAGACATGAGGTCTCTGCATAATTGTTCCGGTACGACAATGACGACGGCCAGTCTGTCGAAGTTGTGGATCGGATCACGCGAAGAAAACCGCGGTGGGGACGAGGTTGTGAGGTAGCTGCTGACCATAACCTTAGTAAATAGCAGGAAAGATTTGTTTAACGAGTCCAAGTCATTTAAATCGAATCAATTCCAGTCGCTCGTGATGGCTTACTCGTACAATGGTTTTTGATTGCAGGTTTAAGTCCTGC
Source organism: Eutolmus rufibarbis (assembly GCA_963920795.1). Classification (NCBI taxonomy): domain Eukaryota; kingdom Metazoa; phylum Arthropoda; class Insecta; order Diptera; family Asilidae; genus Eutolmus; species Eutolmus rufibarbis. The sequence goes on from OY987207.1 coordinate 30,980,817, forward strand.
GTTATGGCAATTAGACTATATACTACACATATGTATATACCTCTTTTAATTATGTGGACGATTAGTTTTCTGCATGTATGGCAGAACATTTTTCAAAATATAACATTTGACTCGATTTTCAAAGCATATGGTTATTTATAATTGCAAAAATTGTAAAATGATAAGTAATAATATATAAATCACAGAGCCCAACGATAGTTTTTCCTTTGACAAGTGATATACTTATGTATGTACACACAAAACTTTTTTCCAACTAGAATACAACTAGAATTGGCTTCCTAGGATTTCCAGTAAGTAATCTAAACTTATTGGCATACTCGTATTTTAACTAGAATTCTATTTAAATATACTAGATCTGCAGATATAAACGATAGAATTCTATTGTTTGTGTTTTAACTAGAATTCACTGGAATTCCGATTTAAATCACTAGAATTCTAGTATTTCTCTCCTATAACTAGATTTACTATGTATATCTAAATTCATTGGATTTCTAAACATAACCGCCAGAATTCACTGGATTTCCGAACTAGTAAAGGTAAATATTATATCTCTGATAGGGATTTCAGATATTTTGTAATGTTGAAATAATGCCGGAATAAAATGATAGACAATATCGAAAATTTGAATGTATTCATTTTCACTTTCTAAAAACTTAACAACAACAACAGAGAACGCACTCCACTCTATATGAAAAGCAGGCGAGAAATATCAAGTTATATATCGAGAGCTGCTTCTTGCTTCGAATGTGTTTCAGAATCAAAGAACTTGAATTCCAATGAATTTGCACAGAAGAACAGTTCAGTGCACTAGAATTCGAGTGTTGCCAATAGATTTCTAGCTTTTTTTCGCTAGATCTAGCGGAAATTTTATATTCTCTACATTTCAATGAAATTTTAAAAGAAACTCAGTCAGAATAACTTATTTTCTAGTGAACAGCACGAGAAACCTAGAGAAACTCAACACTAGATACAGTTTAGTAACATTTCCCTAGAAATAAGATTTAGAGTAAGATTGTAGGTATGTGTAAGGTTTACATATTATATTTTCAATACATTGAGAAACTGAAATTGAAAATATTCCATCACATCAAGTTTTCGAGAAGAATAGGTTCAGAAAGTGAGAAAATGCTATTTTGACCAATTTTGAATTATTCGAAAATCGTGAAGCTTCTAATTAGTTAGACCATTTTCGGTTTCTACCTTCTTTTTGACCACACCCTCCATTAGTGACCTTATAAATACATATCTTAAGACGATCAGCAATCTGTTTCGAGGGTATAAATAAAGCACAAACATTTTTCGCTCGTTAAATTGCAATTTTCAGACATACAATGCACATACATATATATTTAGGTACAACCGGATTTAACTTTCCATTACAATTTTTTGATTTCGAATAGTATCTGGAAAATCCAGCTTTGACATTTAAATTTGATACCTTTAATATAAAATACCATAAAATAAAACGTATTATCTGTACCTTATTTCATAAGTTTGGAATAATTTTCTACCATTCGAATAATTAGTAAAAAAAAAACGTGTTTAAGAATTATATATTTAGCCAACGAGTTCTAGATATTATCAGAAAGAATTCAGTAAGATGTGCGTATTGATAAATCGGACATAAATTGTGATTAAAAATACTCAAGTTCTCTTGATAACTCAACTAAGAGGTATAAGGTGATAGCGTTGATAATGCTAGAACACGGTGTTGCTAATTCATAGCGCTTCTAAATTATGTTATCATTAAAACTTTCCACATCAGTTACACATTTGGTGGCGAAGACTAATGAGATTTTTAACATATAAAAAACATTTTGTGAAAACGTTTATTTTGAAGCAATTTGATTATTTTTTATCGATCTTATGTGTCCAAATATTTTTTTAAAATGCTATAAGATAATGTGTCTTGTGTACTAATATGTAAGTTTCTGAGTTTCTATGTTAAGCGGTTTCTCAGTACAGTAAAATTGTAACATATTCTTTTCTTCAATACAGATTTAAGACATTATGAACTTTGCCTTCCAAGTTCACCCACAACTTTTGGGCAAAATCCAAATTATAAATGACACGCACGCACAGGTGAATATCACCTCCTGCTCACAAAAGGTCCTTGAGGAACTGCGTGCTGTTCGTATTAAAAATTTATAGAACTGTGTCGGAGGGTCCGTAAATAATCAAAACAAACCTCCCCAAAGGATTATCATGATTATTGCTCATATTTACTTGGAGTTTGTTTTTACCTTCCACAGTTGCCACTTCTGACTTTTTCGTGTCGTGCCCTTTTACACCAACTGTCCGGGAGCTGGGGATGGAAAATTTTTCTATTTGCACGATTCCCCCTGTTAAATTGAGCCAGGAGCAAACCCCGATGGAAAGTGTTTTATCCTGCAAAGAGGACAAAATCAACACAAGGCCCCTCGTCCGAAGTCCGGGAACTCGTAAATAAAAATCAGTCACAGTCAGTCAGGGGTAGTCAGGAGGTACATCAAGGGAATCAGGAGGTGAAAGCCCAAAACAAGGAACACCCCGATCGTAACCTAAAGGAGCAGTTAACGTTTATTGTTATTGGACCAGGATAATATGGGCTTCGGATTGAGAGGAATCTGCTGGACCTCAGCATCATTTGTTAGTCTGGGAGATGTGCCGACTGGAGGGTGATTTGATGATTTCAACCTCCCCCGAGTAATCGATGATGTTCTGATGAATGCGATGATTACGGGATTGAATTTAAACGGTGCGATCAGGGTGAAATGCACCTGCTTTAATTACTGGAAACCCTTTAATTGCTGGGGTGGACTCAAGGAGAGATTGAGGTAAATCGAGTGGAAGATTAGGGGCTAAACAATCTATAAACAGACAACGATGCAGCGGCGGTACTTGTGGTTTCCTGACAATTAAAACGAAGTGATGCATCACCGAAACAATAACTGAAAATAATTTTAAGCAAAATCCTGTAATTACAAAGCTATGGGAGATGGGAACGTTTTCCAGATTGCAATCTGAATAAATTGATTTATTTAACCCTATTTAATCACAGTTCCTGAAAATTACGGAATAGTCATTCTGGGTAAAATTCACCCCAGCAACTTTGCGCTGCGATAAATAATTGTAGAATGCAAATAAAAACAAAAATACTGTGTTACTTTCCAAATCTTTCTTTACAAGAACATATTGGAATAAAATCAAAAATTGAGTTTTACAATTCACTGTAACTTTAATAATTTTCAACGTATGGAAAAATAAAAATAGTTTCCTAAACCTGAAATTATTTGGTTTTCGATGAATTTGGTTACTATCACACTGGGTAATATTATATCTACCCAGTTTCGAACGCTCCACTTCAAACGGCTGTCAACACATGCCTAAAGGGCCGATTCAAATAATACCTAATTAAGTCTATAGTTAAAGGTTCAATCTATATGGGGGCATAAGTCCCATTTTCTTTAATTTAATGGAACATATTCCAGATCAAAAAAGGCTAGGGTGGATTTTACCCAATGTAACTAATTTCATAGGTATATATTTATCTTAATTTCTTTATTGATAATTTTCTTTATTACTAATTTAAACTCTCAAAGTATGAATCTATTACAAATATGAAAATGTTGAGATTTTTGGACAGAAAATGTAAACATAAATATGATGAAAACCTTCAGGAAATGGTATATATGTATAATGTCTGAATTCCATCAATATTCAATATATGGCGTTCTCGAATATCTTACAACTCAAGACAGTTTGTAATAAATAGACAAGTGTATCAACGACGTGATGGTATTAGAAACGAACATTTTCTCGGTGGCAATTAAATTATAGTCAATTTTAAATTGTAGGTACACTCTAAAAATAATACAAGTGCTCATTCGTTAGATTTAAGTCATATCTTATCAATCTTTCCTTTAGTCTTAAGATTCCTTCTTCTTTTTCTGACCCCGTTTTGATACTATGCAGTATAATTATAAACATTTTGTTTCCTTTAATTCACAATTCAAATGTTCTAGCTTATGCTAACGATTTCGGAGGCTCAACACCTTCAGGATGACCTGATAATGTTTTAGTTATTATAATTTGTGATCAATTATTTTGTTTGAGGTTATTTTCATGCACGTATTCATAACTGGCGCTAAAAATTTTCTCAATTTTTTTAGCCTTCATAATTTTAACTCAGGGCCGCGAAGATACAAAACTTTCTTTGTTTCGTAAGTATTTCCAAAAATTAAAATGCCTTAATTTTCCTCATACATTTTCATTAAATAGGGCTGAGGTAAAGGCATCAAAGCTTGACAAGTACCCAAAAGTGGACACGTTTATCATATGTCGCTAATCTTAAGCACATTTTTACACATCTTTTCTAAATAACAATTCTGCATTAATAATTACGCTATTTTTTTATCGAACAGCAAAAATAGACCTTTGTCGATAAAACAGATATAAATGATAATCAGCTTGAACTTTGTAAACTGTGTGCTAACACAAAGTTTTAGATTTTACTAGCAAACTTGTTAAAAGCACGTGGATATACAGATTCAATTGGTAATTCTGAACATTGAACAATTTAAATCTTTGCCTGCGAAAAGTAGAGGAATAGAGGTGACCTATCTTTGAGCTTCAGTGTTATCAATCTGATTAAATGTTGCCTGTTCTACAAACCCCTAGAAAAATGTAATTATACACTTATTTAGTGCAGAAAGTAGACACATTCGATATTTTTTGAGCTATTTGAGAGGATAAAAGTAGTGAAATTTGGCAGTTTTTTACATAAATAACCCAAAAATGGTCAATCGGACGTCAAAACCTATATGGGCATTTCTAGACAATTTTACCCTCTACAATATTAAAGAACTATTTTTACGATATCTGTTATGTTAATGCCCATGCCCATCACTGTACTTTATTTTACAAGTTTTCAATGATATTTCGTATTGAGAAGCCGCCATTTTGGATCCACCTTTATGAATTCTGAGACTGGATTTACATTCAGCGCCTATAAAAACTCCTGATAGCCGTTTTATATGTACATTAATCGTACATACCATTCCCCTTTTTAAGTCAGTTATAAATTTAAAAAATCTAAAGCTTGTGGATTTTGTGTAGTGACAGCTCACAGAAAATTTGTATTACAAAATGCACCTGTCACATTTCAAAATTTCCGTATGCCAGTTAAATTAAAACCTTTAAAACATTTTTCTTATAGTACATTTTGTGGAATATTTCAATTTTCTACTATTTTGTAAAAAACAAATCATCGAACGTCACTACGCTGAACTGTCTCTTAGCTGGATTTCCTCATTCATGTATTATTTTTTATTAAAAAATCTACTCAAAATGTTAATCTTTAATAAAATTATTCCATTAACATGAGGTTGAGAGTTATTATAATGAAATATGTATATGTATATAGAAATATTATTAAAATCATATTTTTCTACTTATATCATAATGTACTTAAACGTATAGTGTTTAATATGTTAGAATCTTATTGTTATAGGTTATTAGAAATACTTATGTATCATTCAACAAATAGGCAATAATTAGCGTTGATATTGTAGTCTCTTTTTGATCGAAAAAAATGTGAAGAAGGAAGGAAATTAATTGTAATATAAGAAAGGAAGAATGTAATAAAAATTAATTGAAATTCCTGGAATTTTATAAAATATGAAATAATTTAAAATAGGACGTAATTAACAAATATGTGGTAACTGATAACTATTAAGTTATAATTAGTCACGAATGGTAGATTATATGTCATGTCCAATTCTGAAGTTGTTTTTACCAAAATAGAGTAAGCAGCACACCTTGTAATTTTGCGAAAACCAGATTTAACTGTAGTAATCAAGTCTGCCTCTGAAAATTTATGAAGAAGCTTTACTTGAAATTTTCAAATAAAGAAATATGAGAGGTCTTTGGTTTATCTGATTAAAAAGGCAAATAAATAATAAAAATGGTTAAAGAATTAGAAATTGAGCTATTCATAGATTTCCGTGATGGATTTGCTTTGCAAAAACGTTCCGAGGCAATGGAAATTCAACTGCCACCTTTTGGCTAATGATATTTACCTACTCAAATCCCAAAGATATCAGCCAAATCTCCCAGGAATGCTTTTCGATACTCTCTTGCCAGTCGTAGGCATATTCAGTCCGCTGATAATGAATTAACTGACAGAGGTCATAAATTTTCTCAGCGGGTATCAAGGTGTGTGCGCATGTGTAATACCACCGATAAGTTATCGATACGGCACGAATCCACCGTTCTGTATTAAAATAGTGCCATGAGTACAAGGCAACAGGCCGTGCTTATTGCGAACCAGAGCCATTCAATCACAGGCGTTGGTCCTAATCCGAAAGGGGCAATAAAACTGTTCAATTGCACCCACGGTCTAAGCCCTCGCAGATAGCTCTAATTGAAGCTCACTAAGATTGGGATCCCTTGACAGGCACATTTTGCGTCGTCACAAAACTCGATATTGCCATAAACCGCGGCTGGTGCTCGTATCGCGTTGAGCTTTGGCCACTTACTAAAGTCTGTCTTGGCGGTTTTTCTTCGGAAAATGCAATAAAACTTAATAACGCTGGATTTTTAACGCGGCAGGGATTATCATGAAGTGCATTATTTGTGCAAGGTAAGGCGACGCTCATCGAAGGTGGACGCTTCGTGCGCGAAATCAATGTTCCATAATTACCCTATAAATCATGGTTTATCAATACTGGGCTTATCATCTTCGGCAAACAGGTAACAGGCTGACGTGCTCAAGTGGACGGTCAACTATCGCTTCCTTTGCAAGGAACATTTGTAAATTGCCACAAACTATTTCACGTCGTTAAAAAGCCATGATATTATTGGGTTTCGGGGCAATATTTGATTTGGCAACAATTATACCACGCGATTTCTGTTTTACGGCTTTAATAAATTGCTTCTGTCCTTTATCATTCTAACTTTTGATTATAAGTGTCAAATTTTCGCACTAAATATCTAAGTGTATTAGTTACTTTTTTCTAGGTGTTTGTGGAGCAGGCAACATTTAATCAGAGCTGTCAAGGAAGCTCAAAGATAGGTCAGTCAAAAATCACTACGGGAAAAAAAATGATTATACTCAGTTTTGTGCAAAATTTAATTCTCTACAAATTAAGTGAGGACACTTGTTTATTTCAGATTAATATACTTAAAATAATTATAACTTGAAAATTATTAATCTATTTTTGCTAACTATTAATCTCATGTAGGCAAGAGTGCTCACATAATTTGTAGATGAAGACGTCAAAATTAACATATATGAGCATTTCTATAGACAATTTTACTGTCTACAATATTACGCAACCATTTGTACAATATTTGTTACGATTAATGAGTAACTTGCAAAAACCTTAAACCATCATGGATTCATTTTCTTCCCCATCACTGTATGTATATGAGGGCTTTTAAGTCAGCTGATTTCAAATTTAGTGCTCAAATTTGGAAATTCAAAGTGACTAAATTAAAATATTACAAGCGGTTTGATACTCATAATATGAGGGCTTTTATGTCAGCTGATTTTAGGTATATTTTGCGCTAAAATTTAAAAATTCAACATATTGGGTACAAAATAGTGTCGATTTTACCTTATTATATCCAGACTTATTCCGATAGCTAATACTTACAACATATGAGGAGTGTCTGTTCAAAAGGAGTTATTTACACTTTTGATCATTCAACGATTTTTTTACTAACTCCACTTTTAATCTAAGATCCTACATAAATCTCTCATTAATTTCTTTCAAAAGTGCCTAGTTTCTTACTAATAGTAGCCTTATTTTTATTGTCCCAATCAAAAATAAGTGCTACTTCCACTCCAAGGAGAGCTATTTCTATGAGCTTTGAACATTTTTCATTAAAAATTGGAAGATTTAGAAAAAGTTCATATCGAAGAAGAAGGTTTGATTTCTGAACGGTTTTGTGTGTGTCAACTATTATTGAAATTATCTTTTATTTACTTTCATATCCTAAGCGTAATTTGTATAAATACTGACCAAAAGGGTGCTATTTCCATGGAAATTGTAAAATGTCTGATCAAGAGGTGCTACGTATTTCCATTTTTGATTGTTTATTATTTTGTTTGTTAATAATAATACTGAAATTCTATTTAGCTGTACGAAAAGTATTGACTTCATAAATAATGTTATTGACAAAAAAACACCCGAGCATACAAATAGTGACCACTAAACGTTTTTATCGGTTTTTGTAAAGTTTGATTATGTTGTAAATAGAAATAGCTTCTTTTGAACAAACACTCCTCATATATTATCTTAAGATTTTACTAAATGTTTAAATTCGGTGTGAAAACTTGAATAATAAAATTTCCATACAGTATATGTACGTTGATTTTCGTGTCGATTTCAAACATCCTGTAAAATCTTAGCATGTTATACTGTAAGTAGCAACGCGGAGGTTCTAATTTTTTTGAAAAAAGGTTCTTGTTTTGTTTTGTATTTTTAAGAAAAGTAATAGAGGGATAGTGCCATCGAAACCTTAAATCATCAGCATGCCACTGAAGCGTTTAAGATTTCGAGTGGCGGTGGTGTTCCCCGAAATCCGAACAAACATTGCGGCCAGAGGCAAAAATCTCGTTTAACTCACCTTTGATTATCCTGGGATGTCTATTCTCAGGTGACGAAGTTACTGTTATCACTGAATTGAGTGATCCCTCATTAGTTCCTGTAGGAGTTCCATTCCCGGTGCTCCCCGCACTCGAGGCGGTGGTTGTCGTTGTGGCCGCATTTGGGGCGCTTGTCCCCAACGACACCACCTGATTGTGCGCCCCGGCCAAGATGGCCGTGGGCGCCATTGGTAGCAGGCGTCGGTAATGGTTGATAAATTCGAACGGTGAAAGATTACTGTTGTTGCGTACACCTGAAACGAGAACAGTTCGAAAGTTAGACAAGGCCCTGTCTACACGGGTGCTTAAGTGAGCTGAACAGGGTCTGGCGGCTCGCAGCTTGAGGCAGATGTGCGTGATCATTTAAGAGGATTGGGCGGGCGAAATTAAAAGAGGCCGCCTGGATTCTCGGCTCTTTGATTGAGGTCGCTTGTTAATTGACTTCAAGTGGTTTTTCGGATGTGGCCAGCTCCTCGATGAGAAATTTGCAAAGTCGAGTATTTGAGCACCGCATTTACAAATTAAATATTTATTTGCATTTGCAACTTAAGACATTGCCTAGCTAAGCTTTTAGCGATTTGAATTATTATTTCGCCTATAAAAGTCTGCCTTATATCAGAGCCGATTTCTCGACCACGAGTACCTTACTTAAAATTAGAAAATTTCAATCTTAATCGAATCAAAAATATATTTACTTTAAAAAATAATTTAACTTTTAATTTTCCTTCACATGAAATGAGCTTCGGAAATCTTAAAGCGAAAATTTTGATTTTTAAGATATATCAATATCAGTGCAAATTGCAAATTGCAAATTTATAAAATATAAATAGGACAAAAACGGTCCTAAGTAGCCGAAAGTCAAACATCTTACGAGGACAATGTAACTTTACTACTACTAAGAAAAATGACTCTATAATGCCCTCAATTTTGTTTCAATCTGGCCAAGTTTAACTACGGCAGTGACCATCCAAAATATGTATGTATATATGATTTTAAAATGAACACTTAAGATCGTAGAAATTCTTTAAACACTTTTAAATAGTAGCAATTAATTGAAAATAAGGAATACAATAAATAATTTGAAGCATTTAAATAAAATTTAAATTTAAAACCCGATTATAGATATATGGATATAAGAAAAAAGGTGTGAAATCGACCTATTCTTTCTGGTCATTAAAAATCGACTAGTCTCAAACTTTATTTATGGATTATTGAGACCAATACCTCAGTCGAATTTTCAAATACAAACGATTCATAAAAGGGATGAGGGATGATTTTGCATTCAAAATGTTCCCACTCTGCTAATCTATAATATACATATGTATTTGTCGTTAATTTAAGTGCATATCAACAATCATCGCTAGCTCAGTAGCGATCCTATGTACTATATACGTACATACGTTATGATATGTATCATATATGGTAAAAAAATCATGTTTATAGACATTTTATAGAAAATGATTATGCTCCTTTTTAGAAATCTGTTTATTTAGTCTACCAATCTTACAAACTGAAGTTCAAAAATTCGAGCCTAACCTAAAGGAAATATAAGTTACTTTATTATGTTTTTTAACAATAGTTTTGTGTCCTGAAGCAATCAACTCAACAAATTTATTGAACGAAGCGGTTTTTCCGATGCATATATATGTATTTATCATAGGCAGTAGTTCAGGACAATTGATAGCAACACATCTTTAATAAACAAAACGTAACTAATATCTTGTCTACATATAACTAAGCGTTGGTAATCCAAAAAAGACAACGTTTAACACAAAGGAACAGTTGAATTATGCCAAATTAGTATGTAATATAAATATTTAGTTTTAATAGGAAATATTTTAGAGAATTCAGTCAGTGAATTCACTAACTCGATCTAATACGTAGGAATTGATAAAATAATTGACCAATCTACACCATTTCGATATGATATTTCGAAATCAATTCAATATAATAATAGGCCAAATTTGACCGATAGCATTGAAGAAATATCGGGTTTAAATGATTTTTACATAAGGTAATGTAGCCCAATTCCCCATCCCTTGACCGATTCAGTCCATTTACGAATTTGGTCGAGATATTATCACGAAAAATATGTAAGCCAAGTTTTATAAAAATCGATTAAGAAATATACGGTCTAATATTGCAAAAAATTAAAATATATATTATATAATGAAGTGAAAATATTTTGATTTAGAGAATTTTGATGATGATTGTATAAATCCTATTGTGTTTATACATCATCGTTTAATGTAAAATGTTCACAAATTAAAAGTCGAACAATGTAAAAGTAATTTTGCTTTCAATTTAAAAAGAGTTATATTTTTCTGCCAAAGTGTTTAGAAACGCAGATAGTCGAGTTTTTGCACCGAATATTCAATTTCGCAATTTCAGCTTAGAAAATATGAAAAAAAAAACAAAATAGCGTAACATGAGTGTCCGTCTGGGAGTTGGCACTCGTAAATAAATTAAGGCAGGCAGAATCAATATTTCGCAAACATTTTTAAAAAAGGCGAAAACTCATTTCAAAACAGCCATCACCGTGTTTGTTCCAAAGGGAATTGCACCTATCAGTTGGCGTTCTTTTTGCGCTCCGAATTTAATTCGTCATATTGCACGTACATTTTTTTGTTCCCCAACATAGGGTCCGTATGAAGGATATGTGTACAAAAAAACAAAAAAAAAATAAATGGGAAAAAATTACAAAACAAATTTTTACGTAAATGTCGCTACAGGGCGATGCCTGACAAGCTCAGGAAAGCCGAGCTGCTAAAGGGCTTTAAGCCGGCTGATATTTGGGAATAAACAGGAACAAATTACGCTTAACGTCAACTGCTCCCGAATGCGTGGAAAAGGGAAAAACACGTCCACGTCCGAGCCTCCCACACACATCCCGTCGGCTTTGTTTTCCCTCCTGTTCCTTCTGGTAAAAAATGATAAACAAACCCTCGTGCACTCACACGTGCGGGAGCGGGACGCCGTAAACAGGCGCAATTATACTTTTTTCCGCCCGTGCCATCTCGTCATTTTTAATTAACCAGGGAGGTCTGGATATTTATATCCTTGTTTGTAAGATTAATTTTCCAGGATATTTTCGCCCGGCCGGCTTTGGCTCAGCTACGAGCTCTCCAGGCTCTGGTCTGTGCGGGGGCGGGGGTGTATGCAGGAAAGCAAGGCAAGGGTATAAAACAAGATTGCAAAAAGTCGAGTAGTTTTTCTTTTTCTTGTGTAGGTACGTGTGGCCCCTGCATCGGTGGCAAGGATACGGTGGGCGGAAAAAATGAAGTTAACGTCGTCTGCCAGAAAAGGTCTAAATCTGAGGTCCTCCTCCTGTAATTGGCAAAGTTCCAGTCCAGCAAAAGAGATTTCCTTAGCTTTATGTTCGAATGGAAGATGCGGAAATCCTTGGGGAAAGGTGTATTGGATAATTAGTCAATTTGCGTTCTGCTTTGCGGTAATGATTATATTTTTAACTAGCAACTAAAAACTTTTTCTGCGCTTAATTTACCGTTTTTTCCATAAATTGCGAATGAAGAAAAATTTAGCGAAATATCCGCGTCCTTATCCATACTTCTTGTTATATACTACAATCAGCGAAAAATCTAGTACATATTACATCAATAACTGGCGTTTATTACTAAATCTGTGACAATTTTCAAAAAGTTATTGATTCAATCTCTCAAATTATGTTTTCAATTAAGAAATTTTCAAATGTATAAATTTATTCAGTTAATAACGAATTTATCGATTTTGTTCACTATTCGATATTCTACATATAGATTTGACAGTATGCAGTCTATTAGTACCTTATTAAAACAATAACGAGTTATTGAGTTAATACTCAGGACTAACTTAAACGTTTATTTTAATAAAGAAGTTATTGTTTGTGTGCACTACGATATAACAATTTGTTGACTTTGCGGTAGCGTTATAAATTATTTCTAAGAACGGCACGAAAGATTGTTCCTGTCATAACACGTTTTGCGCTTGAAGTATTGAGATGTATTTTTATATAAGAAAATAAAAGTTTTCTTTTATGGAATTTCCATTTTTTTTTTTAAAACAAATAAATCTTTAATACCTATAATCAATCATCTTACCTTTAAATGGAACGATAATAAATATGGCTGAATCGATTTAAATATATTTAATTTTTTTGATATATTGAAACATTAAAAACATTTTATATATTATACATAGTATATAAATTTTTTGTTTTGTTTTTATTCAGCACTAAAAACACCTGAAATTTATTCCTTTAGACTAGAATACCATCTTAAATATAAAACCTATTATATTTTAAACTAACAGATAAATAATCTGGAAATTAATATTATACCTATTACTGATTGCTACACATGCAATTTTTCGTCATAACACATCTCAATTTTTCAAGAGATAAGAGATAAACTTTTGACTGCTATTAGTAGTTTTTGAACCTGATTAATATTCCGAAAGAATCGTAACTGATCCCTAAGAAACATTTATTTGAATATGCTCAATAACGCTCGTATTTTCGCTTTAAGGGGTATTTCTACTATTTAGGGCAAAATTTTGACGTTTTTTTAAATTTTTTTTTTTAAATCTTTATACTTATAACATTGCATAAAGTCACTCTTGAAGTGTATGAAACAAAAATTTTTTGTAGTACATTTTTGCATCTGTAGAGTGCGCTGAACTCGACACAAATTTGAAAAAAAAAATGACAAGCGTTTCTGGTATCTACTTCGGTTAAAAATTAGTTAAAAAATAAAAATTGAAAGTTTTTTGGCTTAACTCTGAGATTTGCCTGATGGCCAACATGATTACCGACAATTTGTCACAAATTTTAGGTCAATAGAACAATTATATTTTTTGCAATTACTGCACCCGTTTTGAAAAATTGCATTTTGAGAAAAACGCGTTTAAAAGTTTTTCCACGCCCGAACGTCAGGCCCTCATGAAATTGCCTATAACTTATTTTCTATTTTAGGGCAGATATGATGAAAATGATTACATAGGGTTATTCTAGAGGCTTCAGAGTATCGAAAAATATAAAAAATAAATTGATTTTTTTAAGCTGACACACTAGAAATACCCCTTAAAATAAATGCTGTTGAGCAAAAATTTTGTTATTCAGTGCTTGAAAGTTAGTATCTAACCGCTAACGTATAAAAAGTCGGTAAAGAACAGCATCAATACATCAATCAAAATCATTTGGTCGTACTCCTGTAGAAGAAGTATGTCATGAACGAAGATTACAATCGAATCTCCCAAAAACAAACTTGTCAACCGCCTCCCGGTAATGGTTCTGGGGAACAGCAAGTAATCGGTATCCATAATTGATGATGCAATTTGCCTGGGAGTCATGGAGCAAGCTTGTCCCTCAAGAGGATTTCCTGATCCAGATTTGTCCTTTAATTGATTTTCAAACAACACCCAAATCAGATTACGGTGAAGTTAAGACAAATCTGGGTATATAATACCCACCTACGGAAGGTTCAGTTTTCCTGACGGGTTTGCTCGAACGCCCCCCAGGAGCTCCATCATATGTGCGGGGATGTCTCGTCGAAGGTAAATGCAATCATTCCGGCGCCTCGGTGTTCGCCTCGCTTCGATTAATCATGAACGATTTTCATAACCGTCAGTCATAATTATCCTTTCGTGAAAATCAGAATCATATTTTCCGGCTCCGTGTCGAGCCAGAGCCCGAGTTCAAGTTCCACTCCGGAACCTCAGGGGCGCGAGGACGGCTGGTATCATCGGTTAAATGGGGAAAATCCGTTTAACCCAACAATTGGGATTCTGGGGACGAGGAAATTAATCTGTTAAGTGAGGATTGCGCGCTTTGCTAATTAAAATTCATGGCACAAATTTTCGCGACAAATGAGGTGCCGTGCACACCTACTTCTCGGTGTTATCCTGGATAACGTCTGGATATTACTCGAGCAGAAGGGAATTAATTAATTGGGAATCAGGATCACGACTTGATTAAGGATTTTCGCTGAATTGCTTGGGCAGGTCTCGAAAGTGATTCTCTATTCACAGGGGGGACGTGCCTGAATTGCGAAAATTTCGCGCCCATCAATCATAGGCCGGAAGCACTCAATGCTTTCGCTAGATACGTTCCATTCACAGATATTTGCAATCCAATCTGGAGCACCATCGCTAGCATATTTCACTACTTGATGTTCACATTTGGCCTCATCTACGTCCAATTCGACCTCTAAATCAAACTTTTTTGCGTCGAAATGTCGATATCGCTGTAACCAGAGATTCGGCTCCATCTGGCGGCATATCTAGGCCCATAACATCATCCGGTCCTTAGTCACTGCATACTAAGTGAGACCGTGTACTAGACTAGGTCCAGATCCGACCGGGGCGCTAGCAAAAACGCTCAACGAGGCCAAGTCTCCATTCGCTCCCACTTGCAGATGTTCTCCACACTTAAGAATCAGAAGTGCCGAGAGATGCGTAACTTTGATCGTTTTTTGATCCATTCACCCGATCTTGATGACATCGATATAAATAAGGCTGCGCGCGCATCTCATTCCTCCGCGGTTCTGGCCTCAATGGGAAGAGTTGTAGAGACCGCATTTTTTTCCTTCCGGACTTCTACTCAAGCGTTTGATTATATCACAGCCGTGGAAAAACTCTGCGATATTAAAAAAAAGCCCATTCAAGATTATTTTATATCGCGAGTTTTACAAGGGAAGCAAGAAGAGAAACCGACTGTGGTTACGAGCATAATTAATGTGTCACATTTGGCTGATTTTTAAAATGCCAAAGATTTGACATTTTTTTCCCATTTAATCAGACTTTTTGCTAGAAGAACCCTCAGTGCTGCTGGCGCATCTCAAGGGACCACATGCGATTTCTTTGCAGTTAAATAAAACACTTCAGTAAAATCTCAGACTGGGCTGGGCGCTTTTTGTAGACACTCAACGAATGTAAAGATTTAGATTTTAGCGTGATTCAAAAGATGCTTCGCTAAAGAATAGCTTACATTTATAAACGCATGACCAGATGATTGGATCCATTCAAATAATTATTACTGAATAATGTCACAATACAAATTTAAGTATAGCATCCGAGAGGTAACAATTTTTATAACATGATGTTGAAATTCCGGGAAAAACTAAAAAACTTTGGCGTAATAACTCTTAATATTAATTAAAAATAAGTCGTCTGCACAATAATTTGTTGTTCAGAATATTTTTTGTTTACTTCACACAATATTTTAATATCACGTTGTGAGAAAAAATGTAAAAAGGCAAATGTTTCTGTAATATTCCTAAAGTCAAATATCATTCCTAAAATATTTTTTTCCCTAAACTACGAATTAACAAATTAAAATGCCTCATCACGTAACGTTATTGAGTTATTTTGTTTTTTCTTTACACTTTATATACACAAAATAAACTAAATGGAACATTAGTATTGAATAAAATTGAAACTACTACGCCATAAAGCAGTTAAATCTAATATCTGTAATACATATGTAAAATACAATCAAATAACCTGCCAAAAATCGGAAAGATCTAGAAATTGGTTTCGAAGTTATAAATAAAATTAAAAAATATAATCGCAAAATATCAAAAACATTTATCGCAATAAAATCGGTGATAATCAAATTTATGTACAATTTTGTTAGGGACAACTATCGCAAGAGCCTTTATTTCTTAAAATATCATATTTAGGTATGTTCATAAAAAAAAAAAGGTGTTTTAGTCATTTTCATTATAACCACGTATGTACCTATATTTGATTTTTCGAAATGTCCTCACTGTCGAATGAGAACGACAATTTTGGTCTTAATTTATATTTTTTACTACTAAACTAGCTTTATGTCTGCTTAGTTTTTTACACTCTTATTTTGAATAAAAATGTACTTTTGAGTTTTGATACTTTGCATTTGAAGTAATGAACACTTTTCTATTAAAATTCGATACTAATATTATACATCTTAGTATTTCTGAAATAAAAAAAACAGTACATTTCCACAGAAAAAAATTATATAGATACCAGAAAATTTTCTATGATTTTCATTTATACTTTCAAATTCATTAAATTATCCCGAAATCGTTTTTTTGGAAAAACGAATAATGTTTTATTTATTTGTTTCTAAGTTCATTCTATAAACTTAAAAATTAAAGCTAAGTAAACTATTCTAGGTTAAGTTAAGTTGATGTGGCCGGTCATCGGCAGACACACCTATGCCATTTTCGGTTAATTGTCATAAAACCTTTTACTAGGAGCTCTGGTGGCAATTGAATTCATAACCTCTAACGGCCAGGTGGATGTTATCGTTTAATAATAATTAATCCTACAAATCTAATTTGGTCTGAAAACGAAATAAACTACTAAAACTACATGTAGGTAGGTAAAAGTTTTGCATTTTCGTTTGCTATGATTAGAAATGTGTTGAAATTGCATAGCTTAGTTTACCTATAGTTTTAGGCCACTACTTTTTTGCAAATGAAGCAGCAATACCTGAATCTCTGAAAAGTTTTAAATAAAGGCTTTCTAGAAAAATTTCATGACTTATTAAAAAAGGATTATGGTAGGTGAAGTGAATAATAGTTTTAGGTTATATGTATATACACATCGTACACATAAAAAACCTCATGTTCATTAAAACGTACAAAAACTTCGAAATGATATCTACCTGAACCTGAAGCTTTTAGTCGAATTTTATGCTCAGCCTTTTCAAGTGCTTGAATACAATATTTCAGTGAACTTGTACAAACTAAACTATACATTTGGCGAACATGACCCTATGTATGTATGCTAATCCAAAGTGGCTAACAATGCGAATGGAAAAAGTTTCAAACATATTCCACATAATGCATTTTGAGCAACATCCCAAAACATTACACACTGACACTCGATCTGCCGGTGGAATAGAAAGGTAAACGCACCGGTCGAATTTTGTTAGCGGCCCAACTAGGATGCGTTAATTAAATTTTGCTAAAACATACCACGGAGCTAAGCTGCTGACGATGGGACATAAACAAGCTTTTAATCAGCCCCAGATCTCTGGGCGGTGAGTCACCTAATCTGGGATACCCCTATGACGTAGAATGCACACAAACGGCGAGGTAATTCCCCAAAAATAATTCGGAACATCCATCCGAACAGCAATCGTACTGAAAGGCGAAAGACCTGATCATTTGGGATTTGATTTGGTCTAATTAATTAGAGTATTTAGCGCTCTAATATGAAATTAATTTACGAAAAAAAAATATACATCTCCACGTAACGCGATTGTTGTAGCTGCTTTCATATGAAATAATCAAATGGCTGAACCCGTATAATTTCTGGATTTTGATGAAACTTAGTGGACATTAACGTTCTAAACAAATTTGGTTTTTAGATAGATAACACTACTGTGCAGGGTTGTAAGTCGTTAATTTTTACTATTTGTTTTTCTTACATAGCTAATTATTTTAGAACTTAGAAAATCATATGTTATACATATATGTACATATGTATATCATACTTTGAACTATGTTTTTACAGATTTTTATTAACAAATATTAACAAATGGCGAAGTTATAGTAGGATACAATGATGTAGGGCATAAAAAGATCATCTTCGCATTTAACTTTTAACATCTCGGTGGTGGTTCATTTTAAAAACCAAAATATAGTTTGTTTTTTAATATGCTTAGCTGTTTTTAGGATTTCGTACCTCGAAATGAAAAAATGGAAATTTTAACATCACTTTGTTGTCCTTTTGTCTGTCTGTTAAGGCGATTTTTCTTAGAAACGGCTAGAGGTAGGTATCATGTTGAAAATAATATTAAATTCTAAGGTAAATTCAAGTTTGAAACTCAATGCCGTAAATGACTAATTACTGATCATCAAAAAAACCTTTAGATGGCTTCCTATTGTCCTAGAATCTTGGAATTATTAACTCCTAATTCTAATGAGGAATTATAACGTTCTACTCGCACTTCTCGGGTTTTTTCTTAAACTTATTTTTGACATAATTGTGGTAACTTTGAAAAATAATTCCATTTTTTAATAGTTTATATTTAATTCAAAGGACATCAAATATAGTAAATTTTAACATTAAAAAAATCGAAACGGTTAAACTATGCCCTGTGATAAAAAGGATAAAGAAGTTTTGTTCAAAAAAAAAAAAAACCTAAAAAGTTTATGTGAGAAAAGGGCAATTAGAGGTTAAAATTTACATGCAAGGCAAAATACAACAACAACAAAACTTCATACGTTTTTTTGTATCAAATATTTCAAAAATATTAATCAACAAATATAAATCACTTCAATATTATATAATATAAAGGATCCATAGATACATACCTTCCCGAGGATACACAGTTAGAATTTTTAATAGGTTTTAAATTATATAAAAGGTCCTAATATAAAAATAAAATAAAAATGTCATTAACTCGTTTTATAATATGGATAGTCCACGGCATCTCATAATAATTCAAACGTTTTCAAAACCAAAATATCTCGATGTGTTCGAAAAAAAACTCACTCAGGGCAGCACTAATTTTGTTACAGAGCAAATGGTAGATCTTTTGTACAGAATTTTTTCCGTAGATTATAAGTAAATAAAATTACCCTATTAGTTTCTATTTTCGAGACTTTAAATTTGCGAAATATTCCGTGAAACCCAAGCCACCCCAAAGCAATTATTTCTTAGCATAGATGACCAGTGTTATTAAATGCATATTTTCTTCCACTGATATTCAGAAATTCAGAAAAATAGATAAGTCTTCCTGCAGTTTCCATAAGTTTCTGTATATTTTTTAAATACTCTAGAATATCGTTTAATAATTCCTATAACTTACATTTTTCGAAATTATATAAAAAGTAATGTTTAATAAAAAAAACAACACATAGGTACATAGCTCACAAACTTAAATCTCAATTTTTCAGAATTTATGTTCGTGACATAATTTAATAATTTTTGTTGAGTTTTTTTCCCAATAGTTATGTATATACCTACTAACAAATTAAATACCAATTATTCATCCATTTTTTGATGTTTTTCTTTAAATCATCGCAATGTCTTGTCATAAACATTTGATACTACATTCCGCCGGGTTTTCGGTAAGCTATGATTAGGCATATTTATTATTTTAAATTTCCTTATAAAAATATCGTTAAAATATAAAAAAAAAGTCATTTATACACAAAATCACTTCATTAAAACTCATACGTTATATTTAAAATTAACGAAATTTTTTTATATGTATGTACATTGTGGGGCAAAAGATACTAACGAGCGAATTTTGACCGAATTGCAGAAGAAAGCGGAGTTTTCCTTTTATGTATGACTTTGTGTAATCGTGATATCAAAATTTAAGTTTTAGATGCCTAAAATTGCCTTTCACACATGTATTTATAACAAGTTAAAAAAAAAATTTCTTTGGAATCTTTGAAAGTAACCCTTTCAAACGATATACCAAAAGATTCAAAAATAAAATATTTAAAAAAATATATTTCATAATTTTACAAGTGTCGAAATATGTGCGCGTTACGAAGAACTTACATTCTACCGAATTTCATATTCCTGCATCACGTCGTTTTTAAGAAAAACGTCTTTGACAGACAGACGGACGGACGCGATCTTATAAGGGTTGCGTTTTTTTCTTTTGAGCTATGGAAACCCAAAAACGACCATATGAACTTTGCATCACAACATTTGATTGTCGGTTGTCAAAATAAAATTCAATATTTTACGATCGCTTCACAGTCGTGAAACTTTCCATTTTATATTTCCTAAATCTTTCTTACACAAATCTGGGAAAAAATAAAGGAGTTGTAGACTATTCACATCCCTTCGTTGCTTTTGTGCCACCCTGTTTAACTAATAGTATGTAGCTAACAAAATTTACTAATTTAATTTTAAATTGGATAGAAATGAAAAGCGAAATATGTATTTTCAATATTTTTTAAGTTACGTATTTATTTTATTTTCTGTTCGTGTTATTAATGTTGTAATTGATTAAGATATTAGTGTTGTAAATGCCCTTTCACTGTGTTAAAATACTCAAATCTTTAAAATACCTCGTTTTTCATTTCTATCCAATTTCAAACAGCCACTTTTACAACAGGTCATAGGTGGGTTGCCCCATTAAGTATTCAAAAATTAAGATGTTTTGTTTTAGGGTTTGCTCATTGTTTTAACTCCGATAGAAACGAAAATAAGTACATAAACTGAAATAACACTAATTTATGAAGGCACAGCTCAATTAGACCAACTAAAATCCACCTCAAAGCAAGTCCTTAAGGAAGAGACCCTGGAAATTGAGGGACCTGTCCAATTAGGAAAACTTCATATTTACCGTCGGGCTTCAGTTTGGGAGTCACCACCTTGAACGCGCTGGAGATCTGGTGGCAGTTGAGGTGCCGCTGACCGTTGCTCGCGGGCGAAAGGATGTGGGAGGAAACGGACGAGACCGCGGGGCTCATTTGCATCTCGAGCTGCTGCGGGCTGCTGATCGCGGCCTGCCCGTGCAGATGGGGGTGGTGGTGGTGATGACCGTGCCCGTCGTGGGGCTCACTTTTCACACCGATGCTGTAGTCCAGCGGCAAATGTTTCTGTTCGACAATTTCCATTCTGCGGCACTTGTCACTTCCGCACTTCAGTTAGTCGCTAGTATTCAGAACTTCTTGGGCGACCTTCAGGTGGGTCTCACCTTCACTACATCTCTAGGCAGCACAAATCCCGTTCGGAACAAAACATAAATCTTAAAATCTCGCGCGATTACACCCCGACTTCCCGGCGACACTGCCGTCGAATCGAAAACACTTGAACGCCTGACTAACTCCTGGTGCACTAAATTTGACTGAAGCTTGGCCTATGGCTTTCACCGATTTCGGGAAATCATTGAAGACGCCGCCGACTGCCGCCGTTCCGGTCGTCGTGCTCTAACTGTATTGTCGCGCTGTATCAGGATAACGGTTCGCTCCGAGGAAGTGCTCACGCTGCCCCTGCCATCCGTGGCCGCTGAGGATTTTCACCACATCACTCATCCACGGTATTCTCACAATCGCCAGCCAGCCCCACACTTTAGTGGCTCTGTGTTCGTGCCTCTAGTTTCGAGGGTAACGGGATAAATAGGGAAAATGTCACTGCTTTATAACGGGACTCGTACCCGGGCCAGATCACCGTAACTCAGTCAACCGCGTCGCCGTCGTCACTGTGTGACTGAACAAACTCTGGAAATGATTCCGAGCGGCCTTCACAGATTTTCCCTCGGTCGTTTGAATCAAATCAGATGCACACCAACACATGTCCGAATCCGGCGAAAATCCAGGGGAAGTGCTTTGATATCGCTCGCTCTGATTACGAGCTTCCACTGCGTGGTCGCCGATTAGAACCGTTAGCCACGCCCCCGCCGCTTCCGTGTGCGAGCCTCCGTGCGCCAGGGTGGGGAAAACGCTGTGGGCCTGTCTGTTGTCCGCTTCCAGGCAACTTCCAGGTAATGATTCAAGAATGGCGGCGACCATCATGGAAGGCGGGGACTGTCAAGTGCTCCCACGTGCTGCCGTGTCACTTCTGAGATTTTGGAAAACACGAACCACGTGGCATCACTCTCTGTGAGTGGATTTAAAAGCTTGCGCCTCCCCACATCTCTAGACCCCCTGTCCCATAAATTCCGTTATAAGCGAACGAACTCCCCGAAAGCTTTCGATCGACAACTGTTTTCCTATACGAACCCGGGGGTAGTTCCCCAAAATTATTGGAAAACTAATAACCGTTATAGAAAAGTGTTCAAAGCGGGTGTCGCGAACGAAAATTTGTTTTTAATTCTCACGTTTAAAATATGAATGCTTTCATAAACCAGTGAGAAAAAGTTATTTTTAGAACTCTCACTTCACATTGTAGATTTTTTAAATGAAAGCTTTTTTTCATTATGAACAAATTGTGCGTAGAGACCCGTTATTATATCCCTTCCTTTAACACTAAACTTAACAGCAAGATTTGTAAGGCTTTTGATGAAAGAAATGAAATATGTACATGTATTTCAATTAGTGTATTAATTGTAAATTTGAAACATAAATAGAGCACTTTTAAGTTTTATGAGCTACAAGTTCCATACTAACATTTTCAACCTCATAACCTTCTTCGTTCGACGTATCTCTTTTTGTTTATATCTCAGAAGAGAGATGTATTTAACTCCGTACTGTTGCTCTTGTAAAAGAATTCCCTTTTTTAGCCTAGCCTCAGAATTCCCTTTTTAGCTTAGCTTAAAAAAATTGGGAGGAAGGTCGCCGGTCAAAAATGACCACCAAAAAAAATTTTAAAATCAAAAAGACTAATACAGGTGAAGAGGTGAAGGACAAAATTATTTATTTAATATGTGTAGGTATGTTTGCCCAATTATAGAAGACTGTATGACCAAACAATTTATAAAATTATTAATTTACACACATTGTTTTGATATTCAAAAGTATTTACCTAAATGTTAATTTTGTGACGATATTGCACATATTTACTACGCCTACAACGCCGTAAACTGCATGTCGAAATTCAAATCTTACCGCGAGCAATGACCTGGTGAATTTAACTAAGGTAAGTGATTGATAATTTCACAACTTAGGCAATTTCCAAAAACTTTTGTTTTATCGTGTCGTATAAAATGGTGGGCAGTCCTAGTTTCAGAGCTTTTAATCGATTAAAATAAAATGTTGGAGTTACTTTAACTACATACTAAACTACTTACAGGACCAACAATAGCTAAAAACAAATTTCACGTATCAAAAACAAATTCTTTTTATGGTTAATAAATTAATGCATCTCATATTATTCTGATATCCAGTGAAGTTGGACCTCCGAGCAATCTGGTCCCAGAAGAATATCTTGTAGAATCCACCAAAAAGTTCGACAAAAAAATCTTAACCATATTTTTCATGTGAATATTTCTCATTACAGCAATATGATTTCACTATTTTTGTTCCTTATTTACCTAGAATAAATTTTCATTGATTGTATTTACATCGACAGTGTTTTACGTCCTGACACTTCACGAATTCGGTTGTTTAATAGAAAAAATATGTCATATTACTTTAAATCAATAGTGTTACATAATAGATACGATAGTATTATTAATTATATTATAGTATTATTATTTATTGATAAATTTAAATTATCAATTTTAAGTAACAGATTTCGCCTAAACAATTTTAACTTTTAGAATTCATGATGTACTTACTACGATATTTTAAAGTTATAGAAATCATGGACAAATGCCAAAAATACATTGTCTTTGAAATCACCATTCAATATTTCATTTATGTGTAATCTATAGGCTTAATTTTAGTCCATTTGTACTCAACAATTTAAATGATGATCTACGATAAAACCAAATATAAACTTGATATGAAAACAAAATGCAGTACCCAAACAAAACACAAAGTAACATTTTGCTAAATACTCAGCAGATTATTAAGCTGAAGTCTCCTTAAAATATGCAATAAAGATAGTGCAGTTGGTCATTGTCATTTGATAAAGCTCAACTTCTAATACAACTAATCCAGGAGTAATAAATCCATATACATACCTATCTCTAAATCTGGTTCAATAAAATCGTAATCAGGAATTTTCGTTTAATTGCTTGTCGAGTAAGTGATTCGGCAAGAAAATGCTTTTGTAGACTAATCGAATTGCGTATTTTCGAAAATATTTCAGAAAAAAAAGAAATTACGAAGAAGTCATCTATGAATTTGTTAATCTACAAAATATTATGAAAGTACTTTTCTGTTTTCAATGTATAAAATAATAACGCCATCCTTGAACCATAAATTCTTAGTTAATGCTCCCATTTTAGACCGGACTTGTTGTCCCGTATTGTCGATTGAAATTGATTTGGTAAATAAATCGAAATAATTTATAATTTCCTCCCTGTTATCGAATCGTTGTCGATACCGCAATGACGGTGATTAGATAGCTTTGGGAAAAAACTCGACCGTTGCTCGTAAATCTAAAAATCTATCTTAAGCTGAAGTGTGCTGGGAGCCATAAAAGTTTTACAGCTTTACATAACCACTTTGATTAAAAATTGATTTCCTTTCTCAGCTAATATTAAAACTGATTGAGGTGAGTCACAGACATACCGACATACATTATTTTCATTAAATTAACTTTACTCTTCTACACATTATCGTGATTTTGATGATAATAAACATTAAAATACCATCAGTCTTTTTTGGTATTTGCAAAAATTAAAAGCTGTTTTTTTTCTTGCTTTTTCAAATCTAGTTTTTAATGAAAATATTTAGCAGTATACAAAATCGTAGTTTACGGTGACGATAATTAGAAATAAAATAACTAAACAAATTTTTATAAATAATTAGTCTTTTGTTGTTTATCTTTCGGGTTTTCAAAATTTAAATTAAAACATTGCAAGTCAGACATTAAAAGTTATTTTTTTGATGGAAAGTTGATAATTATATATTAATAAAAAAGCACTATGAACAAAATTAAAAGAATTTTTTGATCTTTTCATCACTCATTCAATCATTTCGCTCACTTCTGGTCGACTTTTGCACAATAGGTTCCAATAGGCACGCGGTGGTTACAGCGCTCGCATTCATAAATAAAACCATCAAAATGCACTCCGTGGCGGTAAGATAACAATACATCGATGCATCAATACAAACTATTGTTGCTCCGGCGAAGAAATGTAAAATGCAGGGCAAGAAAAATGCAACTAATTGCTTCATTGCACCTGGCTGCCTTACCAGTGACGTAGTATCGGAAGATGCGAACATTTTTAAATAGTCATCCTTCCGGAAAACAAAAAGATTTCAAAACTCGTTTCAAAATTTACAATGTGATTGAGATCTGCAGATACCTTTGCCTTTCTAACTACACTTTTAAAAATTCGTCTCGGTTAAAACTTTAGCTACGGCAATCTTCGTAAGCTCTGATTCAATTATTCTGCTTTTTTCCAAGTAATTTCATATGAATTTTAAAATTAGCACTTTCACATTATCGGGAGATAACCAAAGTGAAGATGTTTAAGCGGCGTCGGTGGTGTAATGGTTAGCATAGTTGCCTTCCAAGCAGTTGATCCGGGTTCGATTCCCGGCCGACGCAGTTCTAATTTTTGCAAACCTTTCTCTTTTGTTATTTAACAACTTACTGCTCAACGTCCATTAGTCCAATAGCTTACAAGAAATCGCGATCGTTTGTTGAAAAAATTGTAGGTAATGAATATGTAGTTTTAATAAAATTATTGAAATTTCCGAAGGCATTGACTTTGCTTATAGAGAAAGGGTACATATGATACTTTAGAGGCCTAAAAACTTTTTAATAGCTCGTACATATGTACGTATATAGATTTAGTTTAAAACTCTAAACGTTTACACATTTTTACGTATTATATAATAATATTAAATTACTAATGACATTTTCTTGACTATCCAAAATTAGGACCCAAATCGCATAATTTTGAACAATTTTCACTATTTGATGTAATTTATCAGGAACAAGTTAAATGCTAAAGCACACTCAATTAATGAATTAATGAAAAACTTTGCTTAGGACTGAACTCGATGTAAATTTTGGTACTCTTGAGTGTAATATTAAAATAACATATAGAAAAAAAAAGTTATTTATGTATTCAAAATTCAGTTCAATCACCTAAAATGCCATGTAGATTCAGATGCAAAGGCAATAGTAACTTTTATAAAACTAAATTATTTAAGGAAATTAAAAGCTTATGAAGAAAGAACCCAGGAAATGATAAGAAAAAATGATATAGTGGACAAATTTATTAATTAGGGAGAAAAAAATAAAACTATATTTTCTGTTTATTGTTTCTTTCTCTGTATAATTTCTCACATATCTGGTTTCGGCGTGATACGCCTTTGTCAATAGCGGTGTATATTTCTTCATTTCATTTTCCTCTTCCGTGTATGTTGGTATTATTTTCTCCAAGTAATCTTTTATGCAATGCCTTTTCGCTTCAGATAAAAGTGACAAAATTTCATCCTCACAATTAGAATCCAAATCAGATGAGGATAATGATGAAGTTGATGAGCGAATAAAGGCTTGGGTTGACTTCGTGAGACGAAATGAGAAAAATTGTAGGAGAATTCCTTGAGTTATGAATTTTACATTACATATAGCTCAGTTAATGACAAATAGTAATCACTTACAATTTGTTATAAATCAGAATTAACCAAAGTGTAAAATACGTTTTTTAAAGCTCTAGTATATTATATGGGAGTAGATGCCTAACGCGTGGGTTAGATGCCCCAGTGTGCAATTTAGCTACTGAGATAGATGCCCTTATGTTTAAAAAGCATAATTATGGTTCCATATTTTAAAATCATTATTTTTTATTCAAACCTAGAGTTATTTTTCTTGTTTCATTCTGGGAAAAACGCCTCCGAATTGTTCTGGGTGGAAAAGCATGTAAGCCCTAGCTATTTCCTTACAACTTTTTCCTTCAATTCCTTCTATATTTTCGTGGCATGGTGAATCTAGAACGTAAAATATATGTCAAAGGATATACATATGCCCCTAAGGACAACTATAACTCCAAAAACAGGGCAACTATCATTTTCATACAGGATAGATGACTATTTGATTAGAAAACTAATTAAGCTATTGTTATGGTTGTTTATCGATCTTTATTACAAAAACCACTTCACATGAACAAGTACTTTATTGCATTTTCGATCACAAACTTTCGCTCTTTCGGCTCACATTCATCCGCACTTACAAAGCTGCTCTAATCATTCTATCTATTTTTCAACTCGCGACCGTACCGCCCGCTCTTGTTTAATTCCTCCAGACGACTCCCCGAGTGCTTTCGATTACCGCAGCTCAACACCTTGACCACGGCAGTGACCCATTTCGCCTAACCCGATTTCGGCGTCTTAAGCTGCCTTGGCATGGGCGCATGGGCTTGTTGCGCAAGCTTTTGCAGTATAAGCACAAACCCAGTTGTTCGCCGCGCCTACTGGTTAGCGGCGAGTTCAGGTGTGCCAGCACGC
The DNA here is from genome assembly GCA_963920795.1 of Eutolmus rufibarbis. Taxonomy (NCBI): domain Eukaryota; kingdom Metazoa; phylum Arthropoda; class Insecta; order Diptera; family Asilidae; genus Eutolmus; species Eutolmus rufibarbis. The sequence goes on from OY987207.1 coordinate 31,008,414, forward strand.
GTACTCATGACGCAATATTGTGCACTGCTTTATTGACTTGCGCTGACCTGGATTAATTCCGCGATGGGGTTTGCATTAATCCAGGTCGAAAGCATTGCAACGCCTGGCAGCAGCTACCTCGGGTTGACCAACACGCGACATTCCTCCCCTTTTCAAAAAAGAAGATCTTTAGATCTTCGAGAATTAATGGAGGTTATTCTGAGTCTGCCAAATCTGCTGTAGCCTATCGAGAGCACTCAAGGAAAAATTTTGAACAATTTAATTTCTTCTTAATTTATCCTTGTATACGGTGGTACAGACGTTTGTTGTTACTATAGTATACAAGATATTGTTTAACAGTGTTTATTGCGGATTACAGTTAACTATTTACATCTATTACAATCAATTGACATTAAATTTCAGTTACAATCTGTTACGTACAAATATTATACCTTTCACATTTGCTGATTTAAAAATTTTCCTAAATGAATGGCTTAGTTTTACATCTTTTTTTTTTTTTTTTTTTTTTTTTTTTGGATGTTCCTATTTCTACAGTGCGGTTCACATTTAAAACTTATTTGTATTTATTTATTGTTATTATTATAAATTTTTTTTGTTTTTTTTTTTTTTTTTTTTTATATAATGTTTGTTAGATTAAAATGTACATATTTATTTTTTGGTTACAAAATAGTATTCTAGTTATTCGATCATTGACCAATTCTGGTATTCTATTACCTTATTACAATATTACAATCCCTGTATTTTATTATTGTCAACATAATTATAATTCTTACTAACTTTCCCTGTACTGCTGCGACATGTACATATATACTAGATATGAATGTTTACTTACATAACAATGTACAATACCTATGTAAATGTGTTTTTATAATTTATCTATTTCCTGTTCTAGTTTCAAGAGTGATACGTTTATTATTGAGAAGTTATCTACATAAATAAGTATTTAATGTTTTTTTTTCTTTATATTATTTCAAAATCGCTGGGCTTACACCGGACCTTAAATTCTGAATGTTGTTTGCGGGTTTTGGCTCGTGCAAACAAAGGGTTTTGGGTAGGCATTTCGATGTCATTTGGTCCCAAATAGTTCCTCGTACTGCGAGAAGATTTTGCTGGTTCTGCTCGCCTTCTATACAGACGGAATATAATTGCCACGACTACAAAAAGTATGACGACAACACCACCAACCGATCCCGTTATGATATTTTGAACTTTCTCCCGTGCGCGGGTTTCGCGATCTTCCTGTACCCTTTTAATCTTCTGTAACATTTTTTCGAACTCATTGTTCTTTTCCCCTAAGAAAGCATTGTGTAATTTGAATTCTTTAATATCGACATTCGATGCCGTAGTTTCGTTTCCAAGTGAACTAATAGTTTCCTCAAGTGGATGGGGATCCATTTTTGGAATGACATCGATTAATGATAGCTTTAAAGTTTTCACAAAAGTATTGGTTGTTATTAACAGAAGATTTTCTATCTGCGCCTGACATTTCGGTTTTATAGAGAGTACTCCGCATCGGTTTACCCTTATGGTTGTTTGGAAATCACGACATTTTATCTTGATTTCCGTTTCTTTCATTAATAAATACATCCAAGAATTCTCACTTCTCATTTTTATGATAGTGTTATGGTTATTTATAATCCTTGATTTACTGCAGATTTCATTGGCTTCCGCCCAACCTTTGTAAAGCAATAAAAGGCAATTATTTTTAGGGGTAGTATAAATGGGTAAGGTAAAGTGACAAATGGATATTTGCGCTGTATCATTGAAACTCACGTCTTGGCATCGACTTAAATCTTGGTAGCTCATTGGGATAAATTTATTCGCCCCCTGATCTACTGCTATAATATCTTCTCCGAGTTCGTAATGGACAAGGGTGTTTCTTCCCGCTTGAACTGGTATAGGGTATGCCCTTTTTAGGAAAAACATCTCCTTTTGGATCAGGGGTAGCGTTATTTTGCAGAACAGAGTATGATTTCTATGGGCACTTTCCACAAGAGCTATTTGTTGCAAAAGAAAAGGGTCACGTATGATATCACTAACCTCTGTAGCTAGTGGGATTTCACTAATTATCTGGCTAATTTGGTGGAAGCTTAGAATGAGTGGGTGTAAATGTTTAGTAGCTAAAGCACCGAGGATTACTGAGATGGTATTTATTTGGTGTTCTATCTGTTGCAAATTAATAACTATGTTACTCGCGGCCTCATCTAAAGTTATTCTTGCGGCTAGTATGTTTGTTTCCGTCTTAGCGTTGTCGTATCCGGTTTTTAATTGTTTAATAACATTCGCCGTATATAATCGCGTCTCGTTTAGCTCCAATTGAAATTGTTCTAGCTTATTTCTAGTGTTCTCGTAATTTGATTTTACTAGACTAACATGTTCCTTCAAAAGTTCTAAATTTTGTTTACTATCTTGCTGAAGTGTTTGCAATTTGGAATGGATTTGCTGCGAATCTTCCTGATCCATGGTCCCGAAAAGGAATTTACTGAGTTTCCCTAGTCCGTCAAAAAGAGAGCGTCTTGCTCTATACGTTTTCCCTATTGATATTCTGTCTAACATTATCCTTATCCTATCGACTATAAGCTGGACATCATATACGGTCTGGGGGCATGATGAATTTGTACTTAACTGCAAGTAACGTTCACACATTTTCCCGACTGACTTCTCACTCCAATCGAGATATTCCTTCCATTCCATAGCATGCCCTAGGTCTATGGTGGTGATTATTTTCCAGTTGTCCTGGTAGATGAATGCGGGGCTAACATCCTCAAAAATGACTCCAGTCTTATCCAGTTCCCTTATTGTATACGGTAAGTCTGCCCACTCCGCCCGAACTATGTTCGTTAGGAACATTAGAGTGAGCTCGAGAGCTTTCCCTACAATTAGATACGTGTAGATTTAGCTAAATGTCCTAAAGCGATTTATTTCTATATTTATTTCTATATTCTTTTATTATTTATTATTTTATTACATAAGTTGTATGTATATATTATTAGTAAAATTTCGTTTCACGAAATTTTGTTAAACTGTTATTGTATTTTAAGTGTTATATATTTTTACCCGGTTTGCGTGCACCCGTTTGGTTTTTCTTCCTATCTGGATTTTCAAATTTACAGGTGAAGGTATTTCTACTATTTCATAAGGTCCTAACCAGATAGGCGATAACTTGTCCTTTTTCGCCTCATTTTTTAAAAGGACCTTATCACCGATTTGGAATGTTTTTTCCCGGATATTTCTGTCGTAGTATTTTTTGGTTTCTTCTTTACTTTTTATAATATTTTTCCGCGCCAGGGCATGGGCTCGTTGTATTTTATTTTTCAGCATATAAAAATAGTTTTCATGGTTGTACAGGGGTTCCACCTTTTGACTAAGATTAGTCGGTAAATCGGTTGTGAAACCAAATAAACAATCCATAGGGGTAAGCTGTGTTGCGGCATGTTTTGTATTGTTATGCACATGAACAGCTTCCCGCAACCATTCATCCCACGTTTGCGAATTTTCCTCCACAAAGTTCCGTAGGTATTCCACTAATGGCCGGTGTGCCCTTTCCAAGGCGCCATTAGACTGTGGATGGTACGCTGTAGAATTTAATTTCCGTATTTTTAAAAACTTACATAATCTGGTAAACAGATCACTCATAAAGTTAGTTCCTTGATCTGTTATGACCTTTTTGGGAATCCTATAGCGAGTGATTAGTTCCTCATAAAACGTTTTTGCCACCGTAGCCGCTTCGCAATCTGGCAGGGCGTAGCAATCCATAAATCTGGTTAAATCATCTTCGAACGTCAATATATATTTGTTCCCCTTTTGGGTCTCGGGTAGGGGACCGACAATATCTAAGTAAATTTTGTCGAAGGGTTTCTCAGCTGTATCTGGAATCACCATTGGCATTTTAATTTGAGGGGAGTGTTTATTTTTCTGACATCTTGGACAAGCTCTTATAAAATTAACTATATCTTTTAGCATATTTTTCCACCTATATTGCTTACGAATTCTATGATAAGTTTTTGCGATACCCTGGTGTCCGCCTAAAGGGTTAGAGTGGAAAGCTTTGAGAATTTCCTTAATGTCTTTTTCCTCAGTGACGAACTGATAAGACTGCTTCTCTTCGTCTGCGGTATCCGCGGTAAAATCCGCTTCTGCTTCTAAAAGAGAATCTTTTGTTATATCTTGTTCTTTGTCATGTGGAATGCTTGATTCTTCAAGTCTCTCCTGGTCTCCTTTACCCTGTTCTGATGTCGGCCGACCTACTGTTCCATTTTCTTCAGCATCAACAGCTGACTTCCGAGTTTGTGCTCTGGTGGTTACCATAATTTCACTATTTTCGTGCGGTATTCGACTTAATGCATCGGCGTTGGCATTTTTTCTCCCCGGCTTATACTTAATTTCATAGTCGAACTCTGATAACTTGTGATGGAACCGTGTCAGCCTGGAAGTAGTGTCTTTAACGTTGAACACTCCTATCAAGGGCTGGTGATCAGTATACACTGTAAAATGCCTTCCCAAGAGGTAACATCTGAAGTTCTTTACTGCCCAGACGACTGCCAATAATTCCCTCTCGATTGTCGAATATCGCCTTTCCGCTTTATTCAAAGTTCTACTAGCAAATGCAATAGGCCGGTCTGAACCCGGGCTTCCCTGAGATAAGACCGCTCCCAGTGCTTCATTGCTTGCGTCAGTTGTTAAAAGAAACGATTTACTGAAATCCGGGTATGCTAACAATGGAGGCGATATCAGCAGATTTTTCAATTTGTTGAACGCTACTTCACAGTTTTCATTCCATAAGAATTTCTGTTTCCCTCTTAATATTTGCGTGAGAGGTTCTGCTATGCTTGAAAACTGTGGGATGAATTTGCGGTAATAGTTAGCTAAACCTAGAAAACTTTGCAGTTGTTTCAACGTTCGAGGTTGGGGGTAGTTTTGCACACAACTTACTTTCTCCGGATCGGGTGTGCAGCCCTCGCTCGAGCATCTATGACCCAGATATGTCACTTCCTTGCGAAGGAAATGGCATTTGCTCGGCTGAAGCCGCAAACTATACTCCCGGAGACGATTAAATATTTCTCTGAGCTTCTTCATGTGATCCTCCAGGTTTCTACCGTAAACAACAATATCGTCTAAGTATACGAAACATTTTAGACCTTGCAATCCACTCAGAGCTTGGTTCATTGCTCTTTGGAATGTCGCTGGGGCAGTCTTTAAACCAAACGGCATCCTTAGGAATTCGTAGTGTCCGTAGGCTGTACTGAATGCCGTTTTCTCCCTGTCAGAATCATTCATTAAGATTTGGTGATATCCACTGGCCAAATCTAGTGTGGAGAAATACCGCGAGTTCCCTAGCTGGTCAAGAATGTCTTCGATTCTCGGCAGAGGGAAAGCATCTGATATAGTGCTTTCGTTTAATTTGCGGAAATCTACTACAACCCTCCATCGATTTTCTCCGTTAGGTCCACTTTTCTTAGGGACGAGTAGCAACGGCGAATTCCACGGACTAGTACTTGGGGCTATAACGTTATCCTCTAACATTTTGCTCACCTGCTTGTTAATTTCCATTTTTTGGCTTTCCGGTAATCGGTATGGTCTCTGATTAATCGGAGCCTGGTCTTGCTTCAACTGGATGCTGTGCTTGGTGATGTTAGAATATGGTAACTGATCCCCTTCTAGATGGAATATATCATTATATTCCGCACAGAGCGCCCTTATAGCTTCTCTCTCTTCATTATTGTACGTACGATCCAAAGATATTTGCATTTCTAATCTTCGCATCCGATCGGACTTTTCGTTTGTTTCCGTGTTACGTCGAATTTTATCTAATTTATATGCGTGAAAGTGTTTTAGGTGCTCTAGTTTAGGTTGAAAAACAGGCAATTGTACTTCGTTTGTATGAGTATTTATTACACCTATTTGAATTTTACCATTTTGGGGCTTTACTATACAGTTTGCTGTAAAAACCCCCGGAATTATTTCCTGTGCTGGGCATAACATATCTTCTGAACTATTTCTTACACATATTTCTACAACCACTTCCATTCTGGGTGGTATTTTTATAAGCTTTTCAATGGGAGACTTCAAATTATCTTCGTTGGTACCACAACTATTCCCTTGCGGTTCTGTTTGATCTGTGTCAGTGTCATCGGTTACTACCTGAACGCCAATTTTACTTAATTTGTCCGATTCATATTTACCTACAAACGGAATTTTTAATTCTACATCATTAGTGTTCGTTTTGGGGAAGTGCAGCAGTCGCTCTGTAGCGAGAATATTAGCGTTACGCCACAGGAAATCGCGACCCAGAATCCCATCTAAAGGAGTGCTTAAAGTAAAACTGCTTATGTAAAAACTGCACCTGATCCCGCTGCCCACCTGGAAAACGCCAGAACATGAACCTAAGGTGTAATCGTGTCCCCCGTAGAGACCTTGCAGGCGGATAACATCGTTGGCATTAATTTGGACGTGGTCCGCTAAAACTCCCCTATTTATTATGCTTATTTCGGCTCCCGTGTCTACCAAGAGCCTCACGGTTCCGTTCTTAGCAATGTCCAGAGGGAGCTCAATTATTGCGCTATTATGATAATCTGAAGTATCCATCGGGATTGCGGTGGAAGGTGACGTACTGAATTCGGAAACACTACAACTAATAATATCTACACTATTTGTTCTGCACCCTGTTTGCGACAGCATAGTCTCCGGGTGCTGGGGACCTGCCCTCTTTAGTTTTCCGGTTTCTTTCCGTTTTTTTGCTTTTCTTCCCACGACTTCTTGGATCGGCATTCCTCCTCGGTGTGGAAAGATCGTCCACACCAATCACATTTCACACGCGAGTTTCCGGTGCGAGAAGAACCTTGTTGGTTTTTAGGGAGGCAGCTCTGAGCATTGTGCCCATAGCTCTTGCATTTTGCACAGAAGGGTGTTCGCAACCTCTTCCGGCATTCTGCAAAAGAATGTCCCAGCATATCACAGAAATCGCACTTTCGATTTGTTGCTGCGCGATTGGAACGGTAGAGAGTGTGGACTTCATTTATGTATGGTGGTTGTGTTTTTCCTTCACTGGAATTACGACTCGAGCTTGACGGGGCTGTAGTTGCGTTGTTGGTAAACGCGTTAATTGTTCTCGCCATGCTTTCCGTAAGCTGTTTCAGCTGTTCTATTTCTTTCTCTAGACGAGATGATTGACATGATTGCATGTAAGTTTCGAAGTTTCGGACCTGTGTCTGCCGGTCCTCTGTCTTCTCGATCTCCAATGCTATGGCAATCAATTCGTCTAGAGTTTTTCCGGTCTGGGCAATTATTACCTGCCTTATTACCGGGCTAAGTACCCCCGTTTTGAACGTAAAACAGGCCTCTTCTTCAATTTCTTTCGAGGGCCTGGCTGTTTTCCGAGTACTTAGTCGTTACTGCTTTTTTACACTCCAGAACATGCTTATTGAGCCTTGTTCCGTAAGTGTGAATCTTTTCACCCGGAATCTGCTGACACTTACGCACTTCATTTAAGATTTCATTAATTGTTTTTGCCGGGGCGAACGCATTTTGTAGGAGTTTTTCGAACTCCCAAAACGAACAAATGTCCAGGTGCTTGACTAAATCGTATGCTTCACCACGCAGCTTAGCTTTGAGGAGCGCTAGTAGAAGCGTTTTTTCCTCCTTCGTTGTAAGCACGTCATGCGCTTGCTTACAACAGTCCAGGAAATGGTGCAGCTCATTAGCTGTACCGCTCCTAGACCCCTCAGGAAATACCGGTACCAAATGACTAACGATTCTCGTGAGCTTCTCCAACATATCCATACCCGACATTTTCTTTGTGTTCTTCCCGTTCGAGTTAAGTACTGGGGATGTTTCCTCTGACTGAGAATGTGTACGCGGGTAAGTATTTCCGCTTCTCAGGTTGTAGTCACTGAATCTAGTGAATACTGAGTCAGGTGGAGGGATTTGAGTTAAACCGCTTGTGCGGGACGATTTATTTTCTTCTGTTGGAGACGTTCCTTCAAAAGAAATCTTGTCGATTTCTTCATAGAAGGAATCAGATTCGGTTGTGGCTATTGGGAGCGAGTGGAGCCGAGAACGGTCGTAAAAGCGAGAGCGATTTTGTTTGTTTTTTCTTGCGTTTCTTGAAAAAAGACTTGACATCACTCGTATCACTCTTTTATATACATATATTGCGGCCCCTAGTACCTTACTCCTAACCGAGATAACTATACTAGCACTACTTATAATACTTGTTTATTCTTAACGTAATATTTATGCTGAACAGATGACTCACTCATTGCCGTTGTTGCTGCGTTGGTGATGATTCTGATGGTGTAATGGCACGGTCGTGTGGCCCTTCTATCGACGAGACTTTCCGGTGTCCTCCTGCAGATTGGTCCGGTTACTTCCTTCTGTGGTTTATATCTGCCGATGCTGTTTTATCCCGCCACTATTTTCGGTAACACATCTATTTTAGTTACTTTTTCTCTCAGTGCACCTCACTCACTTCGGAGCTATTCGAACTTCCGGCTGCGCCAATGTTATGGTTGTTTATCGATCTTTATTACAAAAACCACTTCACATGAACAAGTACTTTATTGCATTTTCGATCACAAACTTTCGCTCTTTCGGCTCACATTCATCCGCACTTACAAAGCTGCTCTAATCATTCTATCTATTTTTCAACTCGCGACCGTACCGCCCGCTCTTGTTTAATTCCTCCAGACGACTCCCCGAGTGCTTTCGATTACCGCAGCTCAACACCTTGACCACGGCGGTGACCCATTTCGCCTAACCCGATTTCGGCGTCTTAAGCTGCCTTGGCATGGGCGCATGGGCTTGTTGCGCAAGCTTTTGCAGTATAAGCACAAACCCAGTTGTTCGCCGCGCCTACTGGTTAGCGGCGAGTTCAGGTGTGCCAGCACGCGTACTCATGACGCAATATTGTGCACTGCTTTATTGACTTGCGCTGACCTGGATTAATTCCGCGATGGGGTTTGCATTAATCCAGGTCGAAAGCATTGCAACGCCTGGCAGCAGCTACCTCGGGTTGACCAACACGCGACACTATATTTTCATCTAAAATCCTTTTTAACATGCACTTTATATTTAAATAATAGAACCAAAAATGTAATTTCTTATCAAACATATAAAAAGATTCTGATTTTTGTGGAGGCAAAAAATAATATACGGATTTTTTTGAGAGTTACATGAGTGTTTGCCCATAAAAGGTATCAACATAACAACAAAATTATTTGGTTTTGTTTTTGGAAGTATTAATTTTGATTCTTGGATAATCTATCTCACTGGGGCATCTCTCCGTAGTTTACCCTAAAGAAGTTTTCAGTACCCGAGTACTTGGGAGAAAATTATCCGAAAACTCGAATATGGGAATATTTGAGTGCTCAATAAATGCTTCGAGCAATATATTCCATATCACACTAAACGCCTCAAAAATTCTTGTAGCTTGTGTCGGAAGGAATTTTTTTTACTTATTGAAATTTACAATTAATTAATTTGCATTGTTAAGCATTTGCATTCTTAAAGCATTAATAATGATAACTAATGCGAAGAAATGCGGAGTTATGGTGAGTAATCCGAAGTAGTACTAGACTGGTTTTAGCTAATATAGTTCTGTAATGATAATGTTTTCTTTTATAGCTGATTTTTCAAAAACTTAATGTGACAAAATTTCTCCTCAAGCATTAAAAGTAATTAGGTATATTTTAATTGATATCTATGTACTTAATTGGAATTACTCCCTCCTTACCCAAGTAAGAACAACATAACGATTGGATGGTGTTTAATTAAGAAAATTTGCACTAGCTCCTCATCAGGGAGATAAACGCAACAATTAATTAGCCAATAAAATACAATTCTAACTTTTTTGCTTCTGGCTATTCAGCGACATTGCTGCATCGAGAGTTTGAGACCCAAACGAAAAAAAGCTACAAAGACTCGTTTGGTTGCCTCAGTGGATTACTCTGAAGAAGTAGAAAGAAACGGGACCGAGTTCCGCTGATAACGGAACAGATGGAGCTTTGGCAGCGAAGAGCCTCTGGAATCACCTGTGCAGCCATCAAGAAGTAGAAAAGCTTACGGCAAAAGTTGAGGAGGGAAAGGGAGGCGACCAGATTCAAGCTCTGCTCACGCTGAAGACCGCTGTTATCCAGGCAGTGCGAGCGCGGTTAAGAGGGAGCGACGTCACAACCGCAGCTTCACACTGCTGCCGCCGCTTGCGCCCGTTGATTTCGTTTTGCGTGCACACTTGCGTGCTTGTCCGCGCCGAGATTGGCTGGCTCAAGACGCGGGGGCGGAGCCTCTTTCTCCTACTCGTCCGGGCGCACTTGGCCCCGCGAGTACATAGTTACTCCGAGGAAGTACATAAGAAGCGGCGCCTTCATAGCGCTTCGGCCTGGTTGGACTGCAGAATGCGCCGAGGAGGCGAATCGAAGCTACGTCGAATTCTCGTTTTTCCTTGACGCCATGGCTTCTTTGCTAACTGACGCGTAAACGGCGCCTGGATTGACTAACTTCAGATTGTCTCGAGAAATGGACAAGTCAAGCAGGTGCTTGTGATGTTTGGAATTTGAAAATTGGTTAAGCGTTATGCAAATAGCTTTTTCATGTTGCAATCAGTAAACTTCTATCAAAAACCGATAAAGATAGGGAGATAAGACCAATAATTACTTTTATAGTGTTCGAAAACCAACAGTATTTTGAATTTAAAAAAAAACCATAAACCATAAACCATAAACTAATTGTCGGAAACAGGCAGATAAATTATAAAATTTGGGAACAGATTGAGTTTCAAGTCTCCTTATGGAAACGATATCCTGAGATACCTATTTAACTTTTCGGTATAATTCCAGTAAAATCTCGTTCGAAATTGTATCAAAACCACAAGCTAAACACGTTTTCACCTTTTCCTTAAACATTTTTCCTGAAATATATATCCTTGAAATAAACGAATTAAAGTTAACCTTTTTCAACTTTTCGACGACGACAAGCACGCATTTGCCGTGTGAAATCGAATCGAAGAAGTTGAAAGTTTACTTTTAGAATACTTTGAGTATTTTTAGTGACGCCGAAAATATGTATGTAGGTACATACATATACGTTTAGTGGAAGGATCTTTCTCAATTTTCACAAAAACCTTGAACACAAGAAATTTGGTCAGATAGGTATGTAGTTTCGATATTTTAAAGTTAATTCACTTCGGCAACAGCTCGTTTGGTATCGGAATGCGTTGGCCACGAATCAGCTGGGCAGTAGAGGCTTTCAGTTCGATTCCTATAATTTTTACTTTTTAAGATTATATAGAATTGGAAAAAAATAATGAAAACATTATTCGTTTATCCAATCTTTTTCCAATGATCATAGAATTATGTGTCACTAATTTAATAAATTTGAATCTACGATTAAAACCCAATTTTTCAATAGGCTGATAACTTTATTCTTCAGATAAAAAATCAACTTGGCTCTAAGGAAAAATTATTTTTCACTCTATTTGTCAAAATTAACTGACGAATAACAATGTTATTTGCTGCTTTAAGAAGCGAATAAGTTTTATCCATCTGATCGCCATTTTAAATCACGCCAAGTTGATTATTGGGATGACTTTATTCAACGAAAAAATCAACAAATTATCTGATGATTGAAAAATATGCCCTAAAAATCATAGAAAATTTTCTAATATATCATAGTCAGATTTATACGACAGTTCACTTACATTACATACATATGTACGTATAGAATCTTTTCTTTTTGGTCACCATTTGCGTTGAGGTATTTAACAAACAATATTTATAATAGATCATATTTTCTTAAATATTAAACGGTTTTCGAAATATTGGCTCTGCTTATTCAGATACATTTATATAGATACCTCTTTTTTTAAACATGTAGTAGTAGTAAGTGTGTAGAATTGTGCAAATAATAATACTACTTCTAATATTAGTTCGGTTCTTAACATTTAGCCAAAAGGGTATTGTAGGGACTTTCTGAGATAAGATTTTTCAGTCATCAAGCGTCTCTTCGCGCTTCTCAGCGTATTCCGTCGTCTTTCAGAAAAATACTTTTAGGGCCGTATCACACCGACTTAGCCTTTGGAGAATCCTAACTTTGTGCATCAAACCAACTTAGGACTGTCATGATGGTCTTATGACTGCTCAGAGGTTGTCTTAAGTTCGAAAAAAAGTTTTTGCTAAGATGTCAAATGTCAGCGAAATTTCAGCAAAGCTAAAGTAAATTTTTACCAGATTATGGCTGCTGATATCAGATACTACACTTTGATCTTAAACCCTGTATGCTGTTGTCAAGAAATTTCTTGGCCCATGCAAATCACAATCAAATTTCCTTCAACTTCAAGGAATAAGTGCCCGAGCACATATTCCTTGAGGTAAAAGTGACAGCTCGTGTAGAGTATATATCCTCATTTCATTTACGAAATGGAAGGTGGAGAATACTTAGATTTCGATATCCGCGTAAATTCAATAAATTCTTTGAGAAATGACAGTTGTCAAAATTCCATTTGGGAGTGCATATTTTCCTTGAGCTGTTTCTTTGGGAACAGCATACGAGGCTTTAGCCATAAGGCCGAGAAGCCATGACTACTGATATAATAAATTTTTGACATTTGAAGAAATTTCGAAAAGTTCAAATTAAATTCGAAAAAGCTCCAGATATTTCTAGGACAGGTTAATGCATAGCAAAATTCGCTTTAGATTTATAACGGTCATAAGGCTTAAGTCGGTTTCAAGTATTTATTAGTCACTTATAGGAATACTTGAATCACCCATAGTAGTATACTCGAGTCTTCCCAATTTGGTGGAATTAGAAAATTTCAAATTTTATATTAATAATACGTAGTTAATTTTATGCAGGAATATCTGTTTTAAAGATCGAGTTTTTTTTTTTTTTTCTGGGAGACGGAAGTAACCCAGACCCATAAATCTAATAAAAATAACCTGTGGAATACTAGCGTCTCTCCTGCAGTGGCTCTTGCATTAAAATGGAAGAGTCCTGTGAAATAATATTACAATATTAAAATTAAATTGTATGAAACAGTATTAATTTTGAATTATAAATATATGCATGTTTAAAATTATGAAAATACTGCAAAACTGATTGATTATATATAAAAAGCATTACTTTGGAATTTTAATATTTAAATATTGAAAATTAAAACAGTTTAAATATTTAGATACTTTTTTATTTAAAATATTCAGAACAGTGCCATAGACAGCATCTGTATATTTCATTATATAAAAGTATTTATAATTTCATTTAAGTTCAATAAGAGCCCTGGGTTGCGTGGAGATGACCTGCTTACGGTTTAAAATGCAAAAATCCTTGTTGGAGGTAGCCTGTTTGAAGGTGAGCTTCTTGGCTTGGGAATATTATGAAGGTCGCTAGAATACTCAGAGACACGCTGGGATATTCGAGAAATATGCATACATACATATGTACCTATTATAAAAATTAATTTTGAAATTGTTTACTTAAAAAACAAATGATTTATAACAAAAGAACTAGAAGCTTTGTGGATATACTTCTCAAGAATTTTGTTTCTATATGTCCAAAAAACAATAACGTCATAAAATGGACTTTCGAATGCATGCAACACTTCTTTAGTGGAATAATAATGAAACGCATATTTTCATTACAATAAAAGATAATCTCGCTCAATTGGCAAAATATACATAGTTTATGGAGCAGTGGGCTATGACACCTATTCCATATTTTAATGTACACATATATTCAATAGAGGTACAAAAAAAGTACTACAATTATCATTATAATTACCAGTACAAATTACCAACCCCTTATCTGCGCCAAACATCTTGTGTAGTGAAACTATCTACTGAACCTATTAGAAGTTATATAAGTCTTGTTTCATACATATCATTAGCTATAAAAATGCAGTAATACAGTCAAATCTCCTATAATGCGGTCTCCTTATAACGCGTTTGTCGTGCAAGAACATTTCAACAACTCAAATGGTTTGAGGAGGATTTTCGGCCAATTAGAAAAAAAGGGATAGACTGCAAATAGTTTTGTTGGAAACAATTTTTTTAGTTTATAATTTTATTATATGAACTAGGTATGTATTATGTTCAATAAACCAAAATTAAAATATGTAAAAATATATTATACATATTCATACCCATTTCTATTCCCTATACAATTTTATTTATTAACCGTATCAATCACAACTTGATGCTTTGAGAATGCGGTTTTCATATAGGTCTGATTTATATACATACATATATACAATTTATTTATTTTTGAGATTCCGTATAACACGGTAGGAATTCACTCAATTTGTATTAATTCTGAGTTTCTTATAATGCGTCTTCCATATAACACCGCAGTGGTTTCCATATAACGCGGTATAAATTAACCTGATTTGTCTTATTTCTATGTTTCTCATAACGCGGTTTCCACAGAACGCAATTCCTGATTTCAATTAATTCTGAGTTTTAATAATATGGTTTCCATATAACTCGGTACGACGCAATCGCGTTATAAGAGACTTGACTGCACCTCATGTATCTCAGAATGCCAAATACATCTAAGTAACGTCAGGTAATGCTAATATAGGTACTGGTAATGGTACTGGCCATTTGTCTTGCTTGCATTACTTGTAGTAGCACTGAGTATAGTAATGCATTCCTAGAATATTGCACTATTTTACAACTTTTATATTTAGCAAATAACTTTTTATTATTTTCAAAATACCTGGGCAAAGTTCTAAGTTGTACTACATACACTTCAAGCCAATCAATTCAATGGTTCGCGAGGAATTTTGAATATAGCACAAAACACTGATCTTTAAATAACTGATGACTTCATCAATCGGGACGCCAAGCAAAATATAATATAAAATGGGAGCCTTCATCAAAAAGATAAAAAAATTTAAGTATGTAACCCATAGATACGTGCCAATTTTTAAGCGATCTAGCTGGTTGGTTGGTTGGTTGGTTATTTTATTCGATAGGGCTTTTATTCTCATTTAAAGTATCCCATTTCTTTCTAAATTTTAAACGATGCTTCAATTAAATTGTTTACCTCTTTGATTTTAAGATGTTGTTTTCTGACAGTGTAAGATATATGTAACATTTATTACTATATGTGAATTTGCGCAGTCCTTTCCTTAAGTTGGTAATTTCGTCTAGCGCCTCCGCATTTTCTCCGTCGAACACTTCCCGGTGAGTCACTCATTACATCTTCAGTCCCAAAGGCAGCCACAGAGCACAATTTATGCAGATGACGTAATCTCCAAGCAAAACAAACTATTTGCAACCAGATTAGTCTGTCCGAATTCTGAATTGGCTAGGCCGAGCACTAAGCCGGCCGAGAACAAGCCACTCTCGACCAAAGTCACCGCTCGCCACATGCCCAAGAACCGACCGTCCGAGGCTCCGGCTCTTTTGGGGCTCAGGGCAATGCAAAACTTTTCAATCAAAAGACACGATCCGGGAGCTAGACGACACTTCGCCGACCAGACGAACACGGGGTGTTACATGGCCGGACCACTCTTCGGTTCGGATTGTGTCACACTTAATTGAAACTCAGAGCCATTGTTTACATTTAATTTGCTCGGAAGATGATTCACCAGCCGGTCCCAATCGAATTCTAAGATCTGACTGACCACTGTCTATCTGTCCAGAAATATTCACTTTGTGACGACTCGACACCACACAATATGCATGCACGAAGTCTGCCTGGTGGTCAAGTCGGATTAATTGACGGAAACACTTTGACCACAACATTGCGAAGTGGTCAAGTTGAGATTTTGTAATTGCTCAGATGATAGACCGCAATACTGGGAGGATTCGCTGCTGTGAGGACATTATTTGGATTTTCGCTTTTGGTAGATTGATGTCGCGAATTGTGAGCCTAGAATTTATAACTATGGGTTTTCAGGTTCCGTACTTTTATTTCCGCCGTTTTACTCATACTATTTGACGTAGAAAGGCATCTTATACACCTCAAACTCTTTATATGCTTTATTAGAGTTTATTAATACTATTTGATTTTAAATGTCAGAGTTCGTCCAAAACGCGCATGCCCGATGCGATCAAATTTGAATTTAAGTTGATTTCACTTTCATGAAAATTCCTTATTTAAATTTGAAATAGATTCGATTTAAAGATGAAATCACTTAGAATTTGATATAAGTATGTATTGAAACAACTTTAATATGAAGCGGAAAACCTTAAAGTGAAGCGAATACATTTTAAATTTTATGTTATAATAATTTCAAAAGTGAAACCATTTAAATTGTAAAGTTGAAATATATTTAAATTCAAACGACTTAACACGTGTCGATCATATTTTCGAAGTGAAGTACCTTTATTTTTAAAATTATGATGATGAATTATCATAGTGAAAATGTTTTGATTTTGTATTGACTTCTTAAATTTTAAGTTGTTTTTTCTCAGAGTCTAGGGCTATAACATGAACCACTGAGAAAGATTTTACTTGAAAATTTCGAAAATAACAAAATTTGAACAAAAATATTTCGATTCCACAGAATGAAAAAAATATAAATTTTTGGGAATGGAACCTCAACCACAAAGTACAAGAAATCATGTGTCGTTGTAAATATAAAAATGCATATATTGGAAACGATTATTGTGGAGCATACCTCGAATTACAATAGATGTTGCAAATCGACAATGACTCAAAGAGAAGAAAGTGAGACTCGCGGACATTATGACTTCTGATTAGTATAACTTGAAGAATATTTACCAAAAGTTCTAACTGAATCGACCGAAACCAATTTCCCTAACGAAAACTGCGGGGTTCTTTCCAAAAACGGCTAAAATATGGATTTTTTCACTTTTTAACGCCATGATTTACAGAAGCGAGATGTAGTGGTTGATATTTTTGGATTTGTAATTTATGAAAGAAGTAAAACGCATGTATATCCCTTTCTGAAAAGAAATAGAAGCATTAAAATATTCAGACAAGTCTATAAGTCGAAACACACCTGTAAAATTTCGACTTAATCTTGTAAATAAGATCGGATTGGTGAGATTTGTTCATGTGTCGACTTATTGTATGTATTTGCGGCTATCTACTAAATTATTTGAATGATATTTCAAATTAAAAATGTAAAAAATTCTTCTTAATCAACGCGATAAATCAATTGAAAAGACATTACTAAAAAATCTAACAAGATCAGCTATTTTTATCTTGCAGCTGCAAAGCTTGACCACCTTCGACATTTCGCACGCCACTTAAAGCTGTTGGCGCAAAATTCGACGCTCAGAATGTTCCTTATTATTTTTGCCGTGGGAATCAACGCCTTTGCAGATCCAGCAAATTGAAAACACATTGAGACTCTTGCTTCAAGTTAAGCTGTTGGATAGCGAGTGAGATGAGAATCTCGTTGATCACATCCCAGCTAATTGCCGGCAATGGAAGCAGCTAATTGGTTGACTAAAATTTATTGACCACTTTCAGGGTGTTGACATGAGCTGGTCGCAAAAACAAATTCCGCAGCAATGGAAGTCTCGAAGGCTCATCAATCATTAGTCCTTAAAAATTTCCAGTTGCATAATGCATCGATGGATCAATCGTAATTATTAACTGAGCTGAACGTGTCTGATATTTTTACGGCCACCCGCACTTCATTGTGCCGAGGGATGTGCGACGTTATGCCCAGTTGATAGCCCTTAGTCGATTTGTTCGATTAGTCAGATCCTCAGATTGAAATTAACACGCAACTAGCAGTTTCCTCGGTGTCGGTAAAAGGCTAAGGGCGCAAGGGAGCGTTACTAGACAAAATGGGAAACAAAAGATAGCTGCTGACCAAAAAATCGTAAAATTTGAAACTCATTACGATCCAGCACGATCGCGCCGCGTCCCTAATAAACGGAAATTAGAATCGCCCCAAAAAGAAGGTTGTTTCATGTCATGTTGCGGAATGCGGGCTGCGTATGTGCAACAAAATCGACGCTGGTTTCCCACACACCCCGCAGATCTGCCGTCTGAAGACAGAAACAAAAAGTGCGTTTCGATCAAACAGAAGCGAATTATTGTGCAACTAACCCCTTCAAAGTTACGCTTCGTTGCTTCGCCGATTGAGCTTTATGGTGACATCTGTTCGGTGGATCCTTTCTCCTTTGGCTTCTTAATTTTTTAATTGGGTCATAAATCGTTCAATTAAAAAATGTTTACCAACAGAAAAAGACATCAAGGTACTTGATTTTAGGGCGCCTTCGTCTCTTCGTCTTCGTCTGATGATTACTTGGCTGGTGCAACAGACCGAATTTAGAGTTGAGGGAACAAATATTAAAAGCGAAAGTACATAAATGTTGCTTCCAGACAAATACCACCTATTATCAATGAACTCTTTGTTTTACAACATGCCTCGCCGCAAATTAATCCAACTAATTTTTATGTGCCACAAAGAGACAACAGATGCAGTTTTATGTATTTTGAGAAATACTTAAAGGTTTACAATACTCTGCTTTGTCGTTTTACTATTTTAATGAAAGTGGTAATTGATATATCTACTAGTTAAAATTAAATTATAATTTAAGCATATATTTTGAATATTGTTTGCGTTTTCGACTTACCTAGAATAAGTTATATGGTTAATACGAGTTATTTTTATATTTTTCAATTACAAAGTCAAAAAGTAAAAGTTGTTTAATCTGCTTGAAATTCACGATACTTACCATCACGAGTACTACGCGATGACAAATTCATTTTAAAATATTTTTATTATAAAAGTTAAACAATTGTTCTTTTAAAATTATTTTAACAATACCAGATAAATTTGACTGAAGAAATTCGAGGATTTCTTTGTATTGCAACCGATCCATATTGCCTTCAATTCGAACAATAGGTCCAGTTCCTGCCCAGGAGAAATATCCCCACACCATTACAGAGCCTTCTCCATGTTTTATTGTATGATTACAATATTTAGGATTGAGTCTTGTTCCGAAAGGACGTCTGATACTTGTCATTCCATCAGACTGAATCAAATTAAATTTTGATTCATCTGAAAACAAAACTGTTTTCCACTGTTCTTGGGTCCAGTTCTGGTCTAAGCCAGTAATATAAAAAAAAAACAACAAGCGAGGATTCAATTCGCTGGAAAATACCAGAAGAAATCCTGGAAAATCACATGTTACCATATGCAGAAGAGGAAATGCCACTTTGTTGGAGGTTTCAACACGATCGCGATCCAAAACATACCTCAAAATTTGTAACTGACTGGATCAGAGAGAAGCATATCGATGTTCTGGATTGAGCTGCGCAATCACCTGATTTAAACCCAATTGAAAATCTATGGGAAATTGCTAAGAGGCAGTTGAGAGGACAGAGGTTCTCCAACCAACGGCAGTTGTTTGAAGCAATACAATCAGAGTGGTCGCAGATTCCAAAGAAAATCATTGAGAACCTTTTTTTATCGATGCCAAGAAGATGTCAATCCGTAATCAAGCAAAACGGCTTCGCTACTAAGTACTGAAATTTATTATGTTATTATAATTTTTTTAACTATAGTCGAGTTGCTTTAGTTTTTTCCAGATAATTTTTATTACTTGTAAGAACTTAGACTGTTTATCAGTGTAATATGTTGAATTTATTATAATATTATTTTGTCGTTATTTAAAAGGATGTAAGAGGATTAATTTAAATATATTTTATTTCAAAGTAAAGCATACCCTTGTTATTTTTTTCTTAAAAACTACTTTTTTTGTGTTGAGTTGCTTTAGTTTTTTCCAACACTGTATGATTAATTTGTGATTTTTAGTTAGATAGTTAGACCCAACGCACTTCCTTGTTTCATTAAATTATATTACTAATAGGTATGTGCGAAATGTTCTTCGATTATCATGTCAAGGGTCGAAAAGACTACTATACTTTCAATTTACAGTTTTTGCTTAAATTCAGTTCAGGTTTTCTGGATTTAATGAAACGTAAAGATGTTCATTGGGGATCAAAAATAACGAATATTCAAGCAAAGTTTTCGGTCACTTTATTTGTTGAAGTATTAAACTTTAAAATGTGATACATACCAATAAAGTTTTGGCGAAAATTGTGGAAGACCCTTAAATTGGAGGTGGTTTCTGTAAAAAATTCTACATAGTGCAAAACCCATAAGCATATTAAAATTATTTCGACTACTATTTCAATAGGTATATATGTATCTACGGTAAAAAAATTTTAATATTTGCCCTCAAATGAACGAAATACATTTGAAGGATTCTTCCATTTAAATTTTTGGAATTTTAAAATTATATCGGGCAGTGTGAGCGATTAACCGAATTATTTTGCATATTCGTCGTTTTTAACCATATAAATGAACGTTTCTTCAAATCAAAATCCTCCTTAAAATCATGCCGTTCCTTACATTAATTTGTTTGCTATATTCAAAGGTTGTATACCTCTTAAGGCCCAACCTTTAGAATTGAGTTTAATTGTTATTTAAACCTAGGTTAACCGGCGTTTAATGATAGTCTCCGAAATAAAGTTTTTATCATTTCCTACTCCGGCCGTAGACCGTAGTGGAAATAAATACTACGAAATAAATGTTGTAAGTTTCATATTTGTAACGTTCAAAATATGTACATATGTACATGTCTTTTAATTGAACTAAAAGTATTGTCTCTGGTGTTTTATTGGCATTAAATAGTTGTTACTACTTTAATTTCCTTAATTTGTGCAAAGCGAATATCAAGAAATTTCATGTATATTTTCAAAGAATTTCGGAACAAGAAAATTTATTATAAATCTACAGCTTCAAAAATACTTTTCGTTACATTTTAATGCATTCTGAGCCATTCAGCTATCATCTGATTCTCGCAGAAAGTAAAATTCCTACTTTTGCGAATTGCAAAAAAAACAAAAAATTTTTGCTAGTGAGATCACAGCAAAACTGGGCCAATCAACCTATTGACTTACTTCCATAAAAATCTCAATGCCGGCCTCATATCACCGCGCTGCTACTCACGATCTATTTTAAGAGCGCACAACTATCGATCGCAGTCAATTGTGATTTATCGGGCCGAAAACTGCGCTCGCCTCTTCCCTGATTTCATGAAACTTTATTAATTGAACGATCGCAATTTAAATGAATCTCTCCGCCGAACAGAGCCAGATGAATCATAATCCAATGAAGATCGGTGTAAGAAATTGGTGTAACACTGCAGGCGGAGTTCGCGACGACGCGACGAAGAAGCCTAAGTGATCTAAGCTGCGTACTCAATTATAGCGGCGCCTTGACTTACTTGCGCTCATCTTCGGAATCGACTTACCAATTCTTTGATTCTGCCACGCAAGGTCAGATGCGGAACTGCTGTCGATGTGGAAATATGAATAAATCATGAAGACATCAATTGATGAAGCGTTCCTCGTAATGAATGATTGATGAGATCGTTTTGGGTTTACTCATAGTTGACATTATGATATGAGATCTATCTAGAATTATCTTTTACATAAAATTATGGATGCTATAAAAGAGATCTCTTAAGAAAATATATACTGAAATATTAACTTTAACTTTAGAATAAATGTTTGAACCGTGCTATAAATGATAAAATTAATGTCCTTTGGGCAAATTTAGTTATTTTGGTAATATAATGTACCATTTTTTCTTAATCCTGTTTACATCGACCTCGAATAATTCGCTTAATTTAAAAGTCGTCGAACGGTGCTAATGTTTTCCACACTTGTACATATATGTATTATGTATGTACTGTGTATGTACAGTTGCGGTCAAAATAATAGCAGTTCTGGTGAACAATAAACATTTCTGTTAATATTTTCTCATCTTGTACTCATTTTTCATTTGAATTGTACAATCTCAATCCTTACGGATAAGCTGCTTACTTCACATCATTACGTGGTTTATAGCTTCAACTGTAGTTTAAAAAATTCCGTTATTTTTACAAAGTGTAAGTTAAATAATTTTCAATTTTATTGTCATTTTGGGTTATATTGATATTATTCCAGTTAAAAAGTGAGTCTAGCGCTTGTATTTTATTTCCAATCGCATTATTTATTTCATTTGTTTATAAAGTGGGACGCGGAAAATATTGCACCTCACTTTTATGTTGTTATTCTGTAGATCGAATAAAGTGAGGTGAAGTGACATGAAAAAGTGATAAAATGACATTCAACAAATGGTGCCGATAGACTTTCCAGGCGTGATTATTTTATTCAATTAAATCATATTCACGACATTCTCCTCGATTGAGGAAATATTGAATAAATTATTAAAAACCTTAAAATAACGAAAATTAAAGCAGTTTCTTTGATTTTGAAAATATTATTAGGTACCTTCTGCCATTCTGATGTACTTCTTGTAGGAACGTCGAGGCTATACAATGTGCTGTGAAATTATTCCCAGGTCTTATTGTAATTTTCCCGTGATATATTAAAATTTTCTGCAAATATAAGGCCCTTTGCGATGTGGGTATTTTTCTCCATTAAAGATAGAAACATCTCAAAATGTTTTTTGTCGTTACTTTAACCCTAAACAATATTGGTAAACATTTATTACCCACGTTGCTCTGCATATAAATTATGCTTACTTTTTTCGTTTTCCATTTTGTGGCAATACAAAAGTACAACGACAGAAAGCTCCCTTTATAACTACAAACCTCGCTTCGATGTTTTTCGATAATTTCGACGTCGGTCACTTCGTTAAAAAGAATACAGAATGTTGAATGTGACTTCACTCGACAAGTGATGTGAGAATAAGAATAAGGGCTTATACATATGTAGTACCTTTAGCAGTGTATACTACACCTCTCTTTTATTGTTGAACAACATTAGAATTGGGGAATTGTTAACCTTATCTTTTTTTAACGCCGTTCCATAATAGCTTGGAAAGGTGGTATTTCAATCACCAGTTATGGATGAAAGTTTCTGCAGGAATAAATAAGGATTTTTATTTTTTAAAATAGGCCATTTTTATAAAACAAAACAAATCAAGAGATACTTGATTAGAAATCTAAATCAAGAATGACTTGTTTGGTAACCACAAATCCTCAAAATAGAGTTTAACAAATTTACCCGGCCTGTTAACCAAATTAACGACAAAAAGTTAACAGAGAAAAGGATGATCATTAGTAAAAATCCCAGGTTTCATGGTTAAAAGTATGCAAAGTGGGCAATGAGTGCGTTGTGGAGTAGTCACCTGAAAAATAAAAATAAAGCTTGTTGTGAACTCTTTTGAGGGATGATGACCAATAAAAGTTGAGATCTATGATGAGCTAGCTAAATAGCTTGCTATTCTCAAATGTTTTGGAAGTAAGTTGATGGTTTTAAACGTGCGGCAGAACGTGAAGAGTCGCAAGTACGAATGCTGATTGTTGAATTTATATTGATATCGGTCTTGAAATTGTTAATGACGTTTTGGAACTGAGGAAATCCCTGGGGTGTAAGGGGGATTTGACTTCTTCCATCTTTCTGGAAATGGGTAAAGAGTCGTTGCTACGCCTTTTGGTCCTAGTGGACCTGTCGGGGTCCTGTTGAGCCCTGTTGGAGTTATCAGTTGTAGTGTTTGTTAGTAATACAAAACGCTACAAAATAGAAAAAGAGACTTTAGAGAATAAGGATAATAACAACATTTATTAGCGGGATTCACTTCATTTTGTAATTTTGTAAATATCGTAATTTTGTATTTTCGTAAATTAACGAAGTAAGCGCACCACAAAAATTTCTTCGTTAACAATCTCGTAAAATGATTTCTTCGTAAATGTTTGACATCTTTTTGACGGAGAAAAGTGTTTTTAAATCAAATTATTTGGAGAAAGAGCTGCAGAGGTCCAGGAATTAAAAACGCCTAACAAAAGTGAAAAAGAGAAGTTCTAAAACATATTGATTGAAAATGCTATTTTGGATTTAATTCGTTTGGAGACTGAAAGTAGGTAGATGATGTTTTGTGTCACATATAGTATGAGCTGCTCTGTTATTTATGAAGCAATTTATTTACGAACATTAGTTTTGCAAGGCTTAGGAGCTTCGCAAATTCGTAAAAGCGTTAAAATGAAAATCTATGAAAAAAATTTACGAAGCTTCCTAAATATTTACGAAATACGAAGCTTACGATATTTACGACGCTTTTACGAAGTGGAGTGAATTATTTTATTTAAATTTAAATTTTAATATTTTTGGATAAACGTTATCAAGACTTGCTTTTTGAAACAACATATTGACATAAAGGGAACGAAAGCCTGCTATCGTACGATAAGTTAAATTATTTTAAGGTAGTTGTAGTTGAGTTGCTGCGATGTATAAAATCCCACATATGTAGGTATATGTATATATGGCGATTTATATTTAAAAACCATCAAAATTGAAGTATTGGTATCAAATCGAAATTATTACCAATATAACAATTGCTAGGTTTAATTTTTCGGGATCAATTTGTGTCAATCTCTTAAAATTTGATTGAGTATATAAAACTTATATAATATTTATAGTATCTGAAGTAAAAGTCATTTATCAAATATATTTACTTTATGGAGTCTGTGTAGTAAAAGTTGGACTATCTATAATTTACAAATACAAACGCTTGCGACATAAAGTTTACCTTTTAATGGAACACCCAGAAAACAATTGCCTGTTAAAATTCTTGAGATGCTCAAGAAGGCCATCAACAAACCATTCAACTTCCATAAACGTTATACTGTCGATTGGTAATTCATCCTTTCAGTCGAAATACCGCAGAACTCCTTATTTATAGATTAAGAAAGACTCGACGCCTGCAAGGAGCGATAATCCTGAGAGTCGCAGCCCGGTCCTCGGGCACATCGGCAACTGAGAAATCGCGTGACACGTCAGATGAATTCCACATAAAATTCATTTACCAATTTAATTCGCCCAGTCAGGGCAGTTGGAGCACCTGCTCCGGCTCCCCGGATCAAGTTATAAGAGGCGGCGAAAGGATGAACGTGTGGAAGCATCGTAAACGGAGGCGGTGAGCACCGCATAAAAATGAAATTGTATCGGAAAAGTTTCCCGATGAGATCCAGGGGCGGGTGGCGGGTGAGCCGTATCAATTCCAATTTGGGGGGCCCCATGCATCTTGTGGCGTTTGCAGGTCGACGACGGTTGCGGGGGCGGTGGTCGAACCGCCCCCGCCCACCCGTCGTCGATACGTCCGCCCGCAATGTATGCTTGTGGTACTCCCGGGGGAGCAATTTATTTTTGAAAACGGCAAATGGAGCAGGATATTTTCCGATGGCAAGCTTCGAAAACAACTTGCTGGCCATCCTGTGCGCCGCTATCCCGGGAAGCCTCTGGAACAGACATTAAAACAAATATCGGGCGCACACAACTAACGAAATGTCAATTCGAATGGTCCATTTGGGATGGCATACTTTTATAGACGGCTTCGTGCAGATTCTAATGACAGGCAGCGGGGCTCTTGCGGCTGCGAAAAGTCTGGAGAGCGGGGCCACATCCTGCCAACGACCAGTGACATTTTCATGTCGATGGCCCCATCAGCTTTGATAAATATTTCAGCAATCTTCTTGCACGGAGTGGATTTTATTTCAGTTCGTGGTACCTCAAAATGCCTCAAAAATACACTGCGCGAATTAAAACAAAAAGACATTTAAATGGCGTTCCAGTGGAAATAGGTCGTTTTTAATAGGCTCACGGGGGGACAATCAAATTATAACACTCTACATTTTTTCTCACTAGAATGCAGTGAATCTCAACTTGAGTCGGTTACTTAAATATGCTGTTCAAAATCTAGTGAAAAGCGAATTGCTCATTCGATCATTATTATTCCCTGCATTTATATTTTCGTTCGGTGACTTTCTGGAAAATAGATATAACTATAATAGCTGCTTGTTAATTGCAAAACTACATGTGGCACAATAATAACTAATACGCGGCGTTATTAATCTGTCCTGAATCTTTAATTGACAAAAAAAAATCAGAATATTCCATTCGTCGGGCGAAAAAAATAAACCGAAAAGAGTGTAAATTCAATTTTTGGCCGAATATCTCAAATACCTCATTTTTATCAGAGGCTGAGAAAACGCCTAAAAAACGCCGAAAAACAACTTGGAATTCCATGTCAGGCCGAATTTGGGCCGACAAAAGACCCAAAATTTATCAGAGGCCCAGAAAAAGCCGAAAAGATGCAGTGTAAAAAATGTAGAGCGAAAAGACACCGAAAAATGGGATGAAATTCCATTTTACGCCGATATTGGGTCTAGTTGCATTAACAATAATAGTATTTTTCAAAATATATAATGTAATTTTTTATACAGTACGAGTGTGTGTAATTCATAGTTATTTATATATTTAAAAATAATGTTTTGTAAAAATTTATGGTTGTTTATTTTTAATATAAAAATCTAACGTTCAAGCGTATTTTAGATGGCGTTTTTCGGCCTATTTTCGGCTTTTTTCGGCCCTTTTTCGGTTTTTATCGGCGTTTTATTCACGTTTGTTCGGCGTGCTTTCAGCCTTTTGTTCACTACCTCGACTTGTTTTCGGAAAATTTTCGGCTTTTTCTACCATTTAACATTATGTATGTAGGCCTACAAAGCGGTTTATAAATTATAAACAAAATTGCATTAGAAATTCGTAAAACACCGATAAAAAATAATAGTACCTACGTATAATAGTAATAATGGTGTCCATTTGAGGCCTTGGCCAGAAAAATATTTTCGGGGTGGATTACTGACAGGCGTGGATTTTTAATCTTCCTCCTCAAAGGGGTCACTTCAAATTTTTCGGCCTCTTTGTTCTTTCTAACTTAGTGAACATTTAAAATTTGCGTTTAAAGCTGTGTAATTTGTAAATTTTTGAACATTTTCATCCCGTTCAAGAGCTTTTAATTAAAATAAATTTGGATCATCTGTTTGAGATTATTACAAGCAATGTGATGTTTGTAAACTTTAACGCAAAGGCTCCGGTGTGATATTTCATTAGCAGCGACATTTTTAGATATTATTTATTAAAATATTAATACTATTTATTTTATTTTAAGTTTCCAAATATCCCTTTGAAATTTATATTTGAAAGACCATAGTCAATACTCTGACGGCCAAAAATGTATTTTTATCGAAAGGACCGATTTGTAACTAAAATCCTGTTTAGAAATAATAGTTATATGCAAGTGACAGTGACATACATATACATAATATGCTGAACTCCTTATTTATTTGTGGATTGAAAGAAATATGGAATTAAAAGAATTAAATGGATTTAGTCATTGTTTTAAATGTTAGTTTTGACAAACAACATTCTGATCTATTTTTTTTTATAATTTAGGAATATTAATTCTTTTAACATTTTTTCTCATCTAAAATCTTTCTGGTTTTTTTTCTTTTATTGACAAGTGAAGACTAAATTTTTTTTCGTTTTTTAGCAAAGATTTGTTTTGTAAGAAAACAGCTTCTTCACAACAACGTAAAACAACAAGATTGACGACAAATTTCATTTCATTTTAAGTTTATTAAGTAAAAATAGGAAAACTATAAGTCTCCCACAGAAAATTGACATGCAACTTATACTTATACTTATACTTATACTATTAACTATATGCATAAACGAAAAAATAAATTATTTTAAAATCAATTTTTTCAACGAAGAAAAAGCAGTACAAAGTAAAAAACAAAACGTTTCAGCGCACAAACCCAACTTGTTAAAATCAATAATGTATCCATAATTCCCATTGATGTTACTGTGATTTGATGGTTCACGAGTTAAATAAACATATACATAAGATAATTAGTTATAATTATCTCTCATGACTATTTAATAACTTTTTTGATCATAAGCACAATCAAAACGAAAGCAAATAATTTTTGATTGAGTTCCAAAGCAAGGCATTTCTCATAACCTTATTAGATATATTTTCGTCGTATAATTTTTGAAGGGCAGTCTCTAACAAGAATTGAAAATTCTTCTATCCATAACATATTTGTAAAATATTAAATGTATGAAGGGGGATTTTAACACTTCCTTATGATATCAATGAAGACAAGATATCTTTAACATGTGCAAAAACAATCAGAAATAAAGCAGAACTAAACGAAAATAAAAGCACATAATTTGAAGTGGCCATTAAATCCCCGGGATAACCCTCCCCCTTGACAAAAGTAATTATTATTATTATGCATGCTGCAAGAGTTCCTCTGGGATGCGATTGAGTCAACTAGGGGAACTGAATATAGTGAAAAATGACTTCAGTTTGAATTTTGACTGCATTTACGGGCTGCTATTTCTCACAGAGCACATGGCGATGACTGACAAAACATTGGCTGACAATTATGACTTAATTTAGGTGATTTGTTCCGGATTTCGTAATCTCTGTAAACCCTTTTCTATTTTTTTGCAGAACAATGGTACAATGGATCAACCTGCATTATTGGCCAATGAGTAGATATTAAGGACTTGCAGGATGATGGTTTTAACCCTCGGGATTCATATACAAATCTGAATAATTGCTTCACTTTGTAGAAATTTGTTTATAAACAGAATTTAAATCAAAGTACCTAAATGAAAAATTAAATACCGTTTGTCCTATAATTTTTTGATATTGCTTAATTTATATAAATAAAAATGTTAATACCTCATAATATATAACAAAATAATCCAAAGATTTTAAAGGTAATGCCATCAAAAAAATTTCACGTTAAAAATGTAGCCAAGACTCGCAATTTTACATGAAATCTTTCAGAATCTTTATTTGTGACAATTGTTGCTGATTTATTTGCCATTGTTCCAGGAAAGGCCAAAGCCTTCTAACTTTCTTTGCCCATGATGCAGTCTTTCTAGGGCTTTGGTCTACATGAGATTTCATAACTTTTTTAGAGTATAAAAGGGTTACGAGTCTTGACTACATTTTTAATATGTGCATTTTCTCTAATGGACTTTCGTATGGCCAGCAGTCAGCAGTGAGAAGTAAAGGCCTATTCTTTACTTTACTTCATACAAATTAACACAATAATAAATAACAGAGGTCAATACCAAATTTTTCCGGCCGAACAAAGATCAGGTCATTACTATACGATTTTTTTCGTAGATTACGAATTCGAAAATAAAAATACACCTAACCCTCGATTTACACGGTAGATTGGTTTCTCTAAAATGCCGTGTAAAATGAAATCGTGCAATAAGAGTCCACTTTGATTTCTGAATTTTCTTGTCTAAATTTTTTTCCATAAAATATTATAATTATTTCATACAGGCAAAATGCTAATGAAAATCATAACAATAGGACGACCACGAAAAACTGTATTGGAAAGATCTATAGATATTAGTGGTATTTCACATTTCTAGAATAAGATTCAGGCTCTCAATTGAGCCATATTACAAGTTTCTATGATATCTTTTATAATTATTTTTCAAAAAAGTCTAAAATATGGTCTTTTGTATCTTTTTAAATTTATTTTTCTTGAAAACGGGAACAAAATCAGAACTTTCATTTGAGGATTTATAATTTACGAAAAAACATGCTTTAGAAAATTCCTATCATTTGTTCTGCCGCAAAAAATAAAAAATAAAAATTTGTTACCCTAAATACATAAATATTATAAAATTTTGATGATCATCAATGAGGGAGTGAGGAAATCAATAAAATTTGGGTATTAATAAAATCTAAAGTAGCAGGGTTATAAAATTAAATTTGGTATATTTCATTACGCATTCTATCTTGAAAATTTGAGCTCTCAGGTATAATCCAAATCGAAGTTATAAGGGTTGAGTCGTTGAGTTCGAGAAAAGGGATGGCAATGCCCTGCTCGTTGGTTCGTCTTGCCGATACAAATCGTGCCCTAAATTTATTTTATAAATTTATATAATATAGACATTAAAGAATACGTACCTATGACGTTCTCTCTTAAAGCCGCACATTGATTTATTCTCATATTACAAAAATAGAGCATATTCGACTAATTTTAGAACAGAAAAGGAGAATGTTAAATTTGACAAATCTTTCCAGACAAATTGAGAAAGCTTTTCGAATAAATTCTGATAATCTGTGGTGATCAAGCCTCAATATCCGAAGCATTTATTCACCCTGTTTTCCGTGAAACTAATTTTCCAAATTAACAGGTTATTATGACTCCGCCAAATCCCTATCGAGTGATTTAGACTAAACTGACCAGGGCCAGTGGTAGAATAAAAGGAAAACCTCGACTGGGATGTATCACGCTATAGAAGAGAATTAATTAGCAATTATCGCGTTTATGAACCTCTCTGAAATCCCCTCGCCGGTGGCCACGCAGAACTTTGAATGGTCGAAACAAAACAACCCTGGGATATCCATTAGTTTGATTTCAGATGGGAATAGTCGAACGAGTTGAAAAACGCAAAAGACAAAAAGGACACCTCCGCAGGCTCACATGTGGCAGGGATTATCCACCTGACCACGACGATCCGATGGTATCTGTGGCACCACATTTGCGGCAGACGACCAGAGCCGAATGATAGATTTCCCGGGCAACATGTCCAAAAACCCCACCTGTCTCTTTGGCGGACCAGAACCGCTTTTCATTTGATAGATCTGTGTCGAGTGATAAACATGCAAATCACTGGAGACAAGGCACTCGACGGGCACATGGAAAAAGTTGAATGATGAGGGTGGATTTTTGGGTGCGCAAATTGCATTAACATTTTCTGTGGGAGTGCTGTAATTGGTCTTTGCGGGGCCAAGCCACAGGCGAAATTTCTTTTCACTGAATTTAATTCGCCTTTGAGCGCTATTGTTTTCAACAATAATAGGAAAGGAAAGAGAATTGCTACTCCTTCACGATTTAATTATACCGTGCGCCAATACTTAGAACCGAGCTGAAAATAAAATAATAAGGGTTAATTATTTCTTATACCTATTACGTGGCTACATTGCTGAAAGTTAAAAAAATAATGTAAATGAACATACATACATTTACTCTAAATCTTATTTCTAGGGAAATGTTACTAGACTGTGTTTAGTGTTGAGTTTCTCTGAGTTTCTAGTGCTGTTCACTAGAAAATAAGTTATTCTAGCTGAGTTTCTTTTAAAATTTCATTTCAGAGAAAAAAAAATGTCCACTAGATCTACCGAAAAAAAGTTAGAAATCTATTGGCAACACTGAAATTCGAGTGCACTGAACTGTCCTTCTGTGGAAATTCATTGGAATCCAAGTTCTTTGATTCTGAAACACATTCGAAGCAAGAAGCAGCTATCGGTATAAAACTTGTCATTTCTCGTCTGCTTTTCATATAAAGTGGTCTATTGTGCCTCCAGAAAAGTGAAAATTTTTATATTGTTAACTTAAAATCTTCGATATTATCTATCATTTTATTCTGCATATATTTCAACATTACAAAATATCTTCTGAAGAAACTATCGCTGTTCCGACTCGTATTTGTTGAATAAACCTCTTGTGTGAAATGTCTATTAGAGATATTTACCTTTACGGGTTTGGAAATTCAGTGGAATTTTGGCGGTTATGTTTATAAATCCAATGAATTTAGATATAGTAAATCTAGATATAGGAGAGAAATAATAGAATTCTAGTGATTTTAATCAGAATTCCAGTGAATTCTAATTAAAACAAAGACAATAGAATTCTACCGTTTATATCTGCAGTTCTACTGTTCTAGTATATTTAGGTAAAATTCTAGTTAAAATATATCAATAGATTTCTGGTATCTTTACTTTCACTACATTACTT
Organism: Eutolmus rufibarbis; assembly: GCA_963920795.1. Classification (NCBI taxonomy): domain Eukaryota; kingdom Metazoa; phylum Arthropoda; class Insecta; order Diptera; family Asilidae; genus Eutolmus; species Eutolmus rufibarbis. Next base: position 31,040,033 of record OY987207.1, read on the forward strand.
ACTGGAAATCCTAGGAAGCCAACTCTAGTTGCATTATAGTTGGAAAAAATTGTGTGTGAAATATTCGTTACTCATCCAATTTATCATCATTATGAACAACCAAACTTCAATACTAAGTACATTATGATTTACTAAACACCCGAAAAATGTCTAATTTTTGATAATATTCTTTCAATAAATAGATAGTCCAAAATAAAATGTTGGCACAAAAGACCGTCTGGTCGCAGGAAGATATTGTGTTTCAATATAAAAATGCGTAACATACATTTTAGAAATTTAGCGATAAAGACTGACCATCACATTTTCAAATATGTATTTTTCATACTACCAACACTTCTAAATATATGTCATGTACATACATATTTTCTTGAGATGTGTTCTTTACCAAAATTCTATCTAAAACAAAAAGGAGATTTTGCTTAGATTTAAAATTTATCATTAATAATAATCTACATATACCGCAAAGATTTTAAATTTTCTAAAAATAGCGTCAAAGTGCAATGACTTTTAGCCACTTTTAATCCAAAAATTATTTTAAAAAGTGTTTAGTTCAGGGTTGAAATTTTGAATGAATAACAACAACAATAATTTGATACATTGCTGATATAAATTTCATATCCTTATTCTGGAAAATGTTAAATTGCGGCGAAAATCTATCACTTTTCAGAATTTTAAATTTAAATATCTAAGGAAATATTTATAAGTGACCGATAATTTTTTTTTGCATATCCGTCACTTTTGGCCCTAAATAGACATTACTATAAAGTTTCAGCAAAATCCGTGAAGAGACCTCAAACTCAATTTATGCCTACATCAGATCTGCAGTAGGTGTTTTCTTTATAGCAGAGATAATTGCTAACATTTTCTTAAAGGTTTATATGCAAAAATAAAAATATTTGGTGTGTGAGTGAATTGAAAGCTTTGTGAATAATAGTTTTATTAGAAATTATATATATAAAAAGGATTAGAAAATGGACAGGTTTGAACAGAAACGAAATGTTGAAACTCGTTTAGAAATCCGGTTTGTCTGAAACTGACGAATCTGAAATTGAACCATTTAACGAAGGTAGTGTTGTAGATGCTGATTTTGCGCCTGAGGATAATCTGAGATAATGACTTTTGACAGAAGATTTGTTTTCGTTTTTATTTTATTTTAATTATTTTATACTAATGCATATGTGTTGCTTTTATTTATTTATTTCACTTAAATAGAAACGTGAATATTCGTTCTGTCCTTTAATATGAAAAAATAACTTAATGGCACAAGGATGTTAAAACATCTTAGCGTATGTAGACATCTTGTCCCTCTTCGTGGGACAGGATGCCTAGATTCCTTCCAATTACCAGTATAGAAAAGTTCCGTGTATCAATCCTAACATATTATTCCTTACGGCACGGCACGACTCTATCTTGTCTAAAACTGGAGATATATTCGTAAGTGGCTCTCTCAGAAACCGTCATATATTTACCTAAACTAAATGTCCGCGAAAGGTTTAAATTATTGTTTAACGTTTCGTAACGCACAACAGAAATAAAACGAAAACCACCTTATCGAATTACTGAAGCATCTGATTTATTCAGAACCACTGAAAATGTTTTTTTTTTTTATTATTCGGATGACAATTTGACTTTGCTGTCAAAACACTGTTACTTACCTATAACACCTGAGATAGACTTTCAATGAAAAAACAAAAACTCATATTTAAATTATAACCTAATTAAAACCACATTTAGAATAATCGTGTTTTAATTTTAATTATGAATTATTTAGAAAAGTGAATAGGAAGTTTTGTATACTAGCACACTTTTTGAAATCAATTTACTTATATATGTATATATATTTTACATACTATGCATATGCTTTTAAAATATCTTAAATTATTTTTTTCATAGAATGTTGTAATATTTAAACGAAAAGAGTACCAAAGTGAGCAACCAACATATTTACTTACATACACACTTTCCTTGGAAACAACTTTTTTTTTTTTTACAAAAAATATAAAAGCAAAAAACATGCCCTATTCTTAAATAGTGACAAATGTCAGTTCATAAATTACTTAATTAGATTGTCTCCATCAATTGCGTTTGTTATAGCCGAGCATGCACAACCTGTCAAATACGCCTGCTGTAGAGGTTCCCCCGGTGTTGTTCAGTGATATTTTTTTGGTATTAATTTCGTAGAGCTTGGCCTTACCCAGCGGTGGTAAACAGCAAAGCAGACGTTAAACGCGGGCTCACCAATTAACTCATTTCGTGGATTCATGGACTCTTGGGCAATCACATTGAAGGGCTAAATGTGGCAGCGTTCACTTAATTCAGTTATTAAATAGTCTTCAGAAGCCACAACCGCCGTTTACAGAAGGCTGGGTTAGTAGGAGCTGGCCAGAATAGTTATTATTTGGCATTTAAGGGAAGGGAATTGTCATTACGCCCTTTTAGCTGCTGATTATGTCTCGTATTTAATGAAAGGTTTTTTTTCCGGATAAAAAAAAGCTCCTAAGCTAAAATATTTTTTAATAAAGTATTGTTTTACAAATTGGTGGTAACGAACAATGAAGAAGTAAAGAGGGTTAAATCAAATAGATTTTTAAATATAGGACAAATAAATATAATAGAAATATATATTCTTATAAGTAGCAAATATATGTATGTAGTAAATCGATAATTGGCATATATTTAACATGAATTACATTACAAAAAGAGTATATTAATGAAAAAGTATGTATTTTTTTGCAGTACCAGATGTAAATAAAAACTTAACAAATATTAATAATTTACATCAAAAGCAACAAAAATACTGTGAGAGTAAGATACCCGAAGCGCCCCACATATTTTTGAAAATAGCTTAAGTTGTTCGCTTGAGCTAAGCTTACTCCTTCTTAAGCCAAACTTAGTTAGATTTCAGCTGAGATTAGGTTGGGTGCTAACAAGGTTGTGTTAAATAATTAATTATTTGGTTTTGTCCCAGGTCTCCAAATTATTTGAACTATAATAATTTAAACTTTTCAATTATCATGTTTAGACGAATTTATAATGTATTTCATATATATATTTATATACATATATTTATTTACATATTTGATTAAGTAATGAACTAGGTACGGCATTTAAAATTATATACCAATATTTGATTTAAACTAAACTCCTTAAAATTCGATTATAATCTGATCAAACATTTTAAGCTCATATAAATACATATGTATGTATATAATAAATTAATTTCTATATGTTGGTTCAAAGAATTACTAAAAACATGAACTCATTAAGTGCCTTTATCAAAAATAAAATCTGGAATGGTGTTTATGAATTCTTAAGGGACCATGCCACTTTGACAACTTCAAAAAATCGACTTTTTTACTGCATTTTTCGAAAGTATCTTCAGGAATATTTAGTTCATTTTTTATAAATATCCGAGCTCTCCTTTGGTATTTTTGAGAGCATTACGGGCGCATAACCGGCGCTAAAAGTTTGAATTTATTCACGATTTTTCATTAAAAAAAACCTTAAAAGCGTTTTGCTCAAAACAACGTTTTTGTCCTCCGACCGATTCTTACCAAATTTGAACTGAAGGCTCTACGAATGTGTTGCTTCTACCTGAACTAGTTAAATCAAGTTTAAAAAAATTAAAATTTACTCTTCTTTTAAAGACATATTGCAACAAACAAATCCTAAATTTTCCAATTTTTTTATTCAAATATCCGCCATTTTATTGTTAATAGCACATACTTGAAAACTTTATTAGATAATAAAGCTCAAAATAGATTAATTCCAAAATCTGTAACAGAATTTAAAAAAATACCCAATAATTACCTTTTATTGGTGTTTATAGTAGCATGATCCTTTCATATATAAATGAAAATTGATTAATTTATCTATCGCCTGAGTTCAACTTCTAAAAATTCTTTAGAAGTTTTGTTAAAAAAAATAAAATATTAAACCAGTTTAGACATTCAGAACTTTTTTGGAAAGTGAGGTTGTGCCAGTTTTCTAAACTTTTTGTAATCAGAATCTTGTATCAATACGCAAGTATTGAATAACAAGTAACAAATCCAATAGTTATAATTTGATACTAATTTCAAAAGATGCTTGATACCAAAATTTAGAAAATTCTTCTTTTCTAAGTGTATAACTATCATTGAAATCAAATTTAAAATTATTTATTATCAAGGGCTACAAATTCTGAGCTCTATGTGCAGATTGCGGAATACAATTTTACAGCGCCTTGGGACTATTCCTTATCATACCCAAGAAAAACAATTTGCAATGAGCCATTTTCTTTGCATATTCGAAGATTCCACATAAAAAGATGGAAAGGTGTGGGTACGCTCGGCATTTGTTTAAATTACATTTTCCTCTTGGGAAAACAGGAAAACAATTTGCAACCAACGAGATAGCGTTTTTGATACACCTTCACCGCGGTGGTCCCGTTCGGTCCCGGCGTGCGGGGGTGTGCGAGTTGCGATTCCCACTCAATGCACATCGATGCTCATTTTCCGGGCTTTATGTGGAAAACCCCACACAGATAAAAGCCGAACGAGGGATTCGTACGATTTAAATTTGGAGGGGTGCCCAGGGCTGCCGACGCAGAGCCGGAGCTCGTCTACTTGCCGGATCGGAAAATTAAAAATAACAACAAAATTCGTCGTTTGTCGTTAAACGAAAAATTTGCATAAAATTGTTGTAGTTCGTAGATAAACTTGAGGGATGCGCGCGTGGAAAATACACCAGCGGCTGGGAGTGTTGTGTAATTAAAGGATTGCGATGGAACTCTGAAACACCTTTAAATTAGCCCACACTCGGTTAAGAGTTCTGACCAGAATTTCGGCAGATGAAAGATCACAGTCGTGTGGTATTCAATCGGGCAAAATTACAGGGTGCACACGTAATCCTTTTTCAACGAAGGGTTGAGAGAGGGTCGTTTCGGCTTGTTGGTTAAGCAAAATGTTGTAATTTTCGGATTTCCTATCATTGTATAAAAGATTTAATCTTTTGATTGAGGTTCCCTGGTTGGAACTGTGAAAACTGTAGCTGCTACTGCTTTGGGGAGATTTTATTCTGTTCATGCCAAGGGTAATAACGTAATCAAAGTGCATTCGTGGGTATTTTCAAAATTACCCGACTAGAATTAACCTCAGGTAATCCTTAGTATATATCAGGACCTGTTAAGGCCTGCCTCTAAACTTATGCCTTCTTAGGACCAAATCAGGTCTTGACCAGGATAAACATAGTCTTAGCACTATGAGGTTTTCCTACTTAGGTCTTAGAATGAACCAATATACGATATCCAGACCGTTAAAATTATTAAGTAGCATCAGTCCTCCTGGATTAGGACCACGTTAGGACTAAAGTAGTATGCATATTTCGAACGTTGAAAGCACTGAGTAGCTAAGGTTTTCCTAATTAGCACGTTGACAAAAATCACTTTTAAACCAATTTAAAACCGAAGCTATTGTTATTTTTTCCGTAACTTCCTACACAGCTTAAAAATACAATGTTTTGTTTAACTTTTATAATAACCAAAATAGTTTGTTAAATGAGCCAAGAGGAAAGATTAATTAATTAATTAATTTTAAGAAGCAGGTCATTTTTTTTTACCTAAGCTCGGTTTTGTTAACGAAGTTTCAGTTTCAAGTGAAGCTAGCTGTGTGCTGCATTCCTGGTTAGAAATACCACGTGTGCATACTTTTATTCAACGCGCACTCTATACCATCTTACCCTATTTAATTTTCAGCCATATTATCCGGTCAGAATCTAGCCACATCAAGGCGCCCGCTCGGGCGCCAAGTGTTGATAGAAAAAAAAAAAAAAAAAAAAAAAAAAAAAAGGCGCCCAGCGGAGCCTTATTACTGAAATGTGAAAGGGGATTTTTCGATATTTATTTTGTTTATTTTTTAAAACAATGAAGATATTGTTTATTTATTATACAAAAAATGCTCTTTAATACGGGTTCGCGAGAGCTTTCATGGGCAATTTTTTGTTCTAAAAAATTTTCATTTTCCTTTTAGTTATAGCAACAGATGCTGGAAATCCATCTTCAGAATTTCAAAGTTCAGACCGGATTTTATTCAGTCGCCTGTGACGTCAGAAATTCAAGTTAGAATTTCAAGATTTTATTAGAATTTCAAGATTTTATTCAGGTATACAGATAGAATTTAAATGTTTCTGGGGTGGAGAGGGAGTTAAAATTTCAGACCGATTCTTATTCAGTCGTATCACGTCTAAACGGCGGGTCCGATTATTTTCATTTTTGGAGTGAAGATACTACGTATCCCGGCCTAACATATAGGCTACTTTTTATTTATTAGTTTCAAAATGGCGGACCTAAGATGGCGGCCAAAGATTGTAAACTTCAAGGGATTGCCGTGAAAATTGGTATTTAGGGGTTTTTGGAGGTCCTGATTGCGAATCTACCCTCGAAATTTGGAAATTCAAAATGGCGGATCCAATATGGCGGCCAAAGATTGTAAATTTCAAGGGATTGCCGTGAAAATTGGTATTTGGGGGTTTTTGGAGGTCCTGATTGCGAACCTACCCTCAAAATTTGGAAATTCAAAATGGCGGATCCAAGATGGCGGCCAAAGATTGTAAATTTCAAGGGATTGCCGTGAAAATTGGTATTTGGGGGTTTTTGGAGGTCGTGATTGCGAATCTACGCTCGAAATTTGGAAATTCAAAATGGCGGATCCAAGATGGCGGCCAAAGGTTGTAAATTTCAAGGGATTGCCGTGAAAATTGGTATTTGGGGGTTTTTGGAGGTCCTGATTGCGAATCTATGGTCGAAATTTGGAAATTCAAAATGGCGGATCCAAGATGGCGGCCAAAGATTATAAATTTCAGGGGATTGCCGTGAAAATTGGTATTTAGGGGTTTTTGGAGGTCCTGATTGCGAATCTATGCTCAAAATATGGAAATTCAAAATGGAGGATCCAAGAAGGCGACCAAAAATGTTCGAACTTCAACGAATTCAATTGAAAATTAGTACTATGGGTAGTTTGAGGCCACTAATTTCGAATCTACTATCAAAATTTCGAAATTCAAAATGGCGGATCCTATATGTTCGTTGATTAATCACGCCTAAACGCTGGGTCCGATTATTTTCATTTTTTGAGTGAAGATACTACGTATCCCGGCCTAACATATAGGCTACTTATTATTCGCAGATTTCAAAATGGCGGGTCCAAGATGGCGGCCAAAGATTGTAAATTTCAAGGGATTGCCGTGAAAATTGGTATTTAATGGTTTTTGGAGGTCCTGATTGCGAATCTACCCTTGAAATTTGGAAATTTAAAATGGCGGATCCAAGATGGCGGCCAAAAATTGTAAATTTCAAGGGATTGCCGTGAAAATTGGTATCTGGGGATGTTTGGAGGTCCTGATTGCGAATCTACGCTCGCAATTTAGAAATTAAAGATAGAAAATATATAGCGGTATACAGATAGAATTTAAATGTTTCTGGGGTGGAGCAGGAGGATTCATTGCATCAGAACAACTGAAAACCTATATTTTCAGCGCTAACATTTGACAATATTTAATTTAAACATCCAAATTGTTTAAACTTCGCTGTCACACTCAATAATATTATGCTCATGAGAAAAAAAATACTATTCCGGCAACAAAAAACAGCTGATATCTCCAAAAAAAAAAAATAAATTTTTCTAAAAAAAGAGTGTTGATAGAAAAAACCATTCAGCAACAAAAAGAACTGATATGTGCGGATGTCTTCATTAACCGCTGGATATGCGTGTGTATTCATTCACCGTTAGAATAACGATTTCAAATAAAATCATTGAAATTAAAAAACGGCGCGTTATCAAGTTCACAAAAATATGACATTTTCAAATATATGTAAGTGGGATGGAGAGGGAGGATACATTACACATTAAACAAAAAAAGTGATAAAAAAATAAACGACTCGCTTCAAGACTATCGACAGCCCGCTTTTAGCGGAATTAAAACAAGTCTACTTTAACACAGATACTGCTACAGATTTCTTACTAGCTATTCTACACTCTAAACTTTTTTCAACTAGATTTCATTAAAATCTGGTATGCTTGTGTTGCTACGAAGTTCACAGAAACTACTACAAATTATATACTCTAATTTTTCTTTTGATATAGTAAAATCATTGAAATTTAAACTCTTTGACAAGGTATCATTTTGGTTAATTGGGGATGGATAATTACTTTCAATAATGTATTTTCTATGATTTCTATTTACATGTCGAGAAAGGTTTTTAAAACTACTAAAACTGCTTGTGCAAGTATCTTCACAACAAATAAAATTTCCAATGGAATTTCCTCTTTGAAAAGGAACGCTATGTATATATATAAAATGATGTTTTAGTTCTTTCAGAAATCCCGGTAAGGACTCACGGCAAATGAAACAGATCATTACGAATTAATTTCAATACTATCAAATAATGATTAGGTACATAATTATGTTATGAAATTAAAGGCTAAATTTAAATTTAAACTTGTTCACCCTTAAGTAAAGCAGCATATTCCGGTTCAATGTCATTTTTTAGCAGGAAATCTTCAAATTCGTCGCAATTCATTGTAACTAAAAAGTATAAAAAAACACAATTATTTCATTTTATTTCAGCACTTGCGCAACCCCTTTATCAACAACTTGTTCTCCGTTTTTTTTACTTTGTGAATTCTATAATATAATATTTCTTCAAAAACAGTTCTTACCTTTTTGATAAAATTGAGTGAAGAGAAGGCAACTCTTAACTCGTACTTCAAAGGAGACTTAATTTCACAACAATTCGTAGCTCAATTTGTCTCATGCACTGAAGAAAAACATGTGCTGCAATTCAAACTGATACCGACACGGAAATAATTTTGCACTGGAGCTCTTTTAGTTCAAATAAAAATCAAGTTCACTGCACTAGACAGTTATTTCGATATAAGATGGAACCGTTAGTTTTCCATTGAGTTTCAATATGGTTCACTAGATATTCTGTTTATTTAACGAAGTTCTGGTTGATTAACACGAATTTCGTTCGTGCTCTTACATATTTCGGATTTGAACGTTTTTTTTTCTTTTTTGTTTTTTATTCACAAAATGCGGAAAACACAATAAAACCTCCACTATACCTACAACTAAAACTTATTTTAGCACTTTAGCCCTGCTTCAAAAGGGCTTAAAATTTCACAACATGGGTTCGTTCAACAGACTGAGCGCTAATCGGATCTGAGATGTACCGCGTTCAACGATATACATATACCTATTCAATTGAGGGAACTACTGAGATTCTGAGATTAAGGAATAGAAGTTTAAAAATCTTTTTAGGCTCTCAGTCTGCTGGATAAGCCCAATATCCCGTCCCATGCGAACTGCGAAGCGCTCTTGCTATCAGACGCACAAACACACTTTGACGTTTGATATGCCTAGGCCGTCACTGAAATATAAACACTGGGACGTTGATTGCCACTCCAAATAAAATTGAGTTTGCTGAAGACCTGCAATTTGTTAATAATTTTTCAGTGTAGCAATTTTGTTGGGTACTAAGAATTATTTGAAGTCATTTTCATTAGTTTAGTAAATTATAGAAATTACTTTCAATTTTTAAAGTGATATTACATTTGGGGTTTGTGGTCCACTATTTATTATATATGTATATATATCAGTGATGACCATGGAAAAGAAATACAAGAATGCCTGATGAATGCATTAACTTTTTCAGTTCAGCTAGAATTCAAGTTCAATGCACTAAAAATATTTTACTGTGTATATTAAACGCAAATAACGAGACAACTAGTTAAACTTATGGTATTCTAGATTTCTTTCATATTTAATAAGGAACTAGTTAGCATTATTACTTTTTCTAGTAGCAATTTAAGTGGTCGATCAGAAATAACCTGAATTCTGTGCTTTCTTTTGAAAAATACTAGAATTCCATTTAAAAATTCTAACTAGATTACCATCAAGTTAATTTTAACTAGAATAATTTTTAGTGTGTAGGTTAAAACAGGAAAGGATACGCAAAAGCGGGCTGTCGATAGTCTTGAAGCGAGTCGTTTATTTTTTTATCACTTTTTTTGTTTAATGTGTAATGTATCCTCCCTCTCCATCCCACTTACATATATTTGAAAATGTCATATTTTTGTGAACTTGATAACGCGCCGTTTTTTAATTTCAATGATTTTATTTGAAATCGTTATTCTAACGGTGAATGAATACACACGCATATCCAGCGGTTAATGAAGACATCCGCACATATCAGTTCTTTTTGTTGCTGAATGGTTTTTTCTATCAACACTCTTTTTTTAGAAAAATTTATTTTTTTTTTTTGGAGATCATAATAATTTGACATTAAATTGAAATATACATAAAGGCGACTTCTCATAGCAATGATTTTAGATTTCCCAACCGTACCCATGCAAACCTTCAAGACTTGAACCAACATTAGCTGCGTTCAAATTTTATGAAATTACATACATATATAAAATTATACAGGATAAATTGAGCGGTGACCTAACGGACAAAAAGAAAATAACTTCAGTAAAAGTCTCACTATTTTTAATCAATTGTTTTCACTGTCTTTTATAATTTTTTTGGAATGTACTCTACGACATTTGTTTTAACGACCACTACCAAACTATTTTTCTGCTTAAAAAGATATCTCAAGAGTAATAAGGTCAAATTTTAGTTCTTTAAATTAAAATATTTAAAATTTGTTCAGCAAAAATATTAAAATTTTCGATTTTCATCTAACCGACTTTCGGTAATCGTTGAAATTTGTGATGCTCTTCACATTAAAAAAATTGAAGAAATTATTCCTATTCGTAATAACTTTGAACAAATCACTAGACAAGGAAAGTTAAATAATCTAAAACATACTTCAGTGAAAATTAGTATATTTATATTCTCAAATTGAAGATAGAAAGAATATCTTACATGAATTCCATTTTATCTTAAGCATCCCCAATTCGTTGTATTCTGTGAAAGGATGTTTTTGGTTATGCAGTTTTTATTTTTATTTTTCTACTGGTTCACAACGATCAAGTAATAATTAATTATTATAAGTAATAATAAGAAACGGCTTTTAACCGCCTTAAGAAGAGGAGTGACTATTATTCCGAATCGTATCTATCTTTTCTTTTTACTTTTCCACTCCTAAAGGAAGGAAAATAGTGAAATGAGTTTTATTTCGAACAATCAAAAAATAAAAATTATTTGCTAATCATTATCGACCGATCGAAAAATAAGAATTACCTACTTGATAATCTCAGAACTAATCATTATTTTCGGTCCCTGCATAAAAGGTAACTTAAATGTTTTAAGAGCAAATAAAAATACAAATTTAAAAATTAATTGTCTACACTGTCTTCTTTTTTATTAAAATAAATGAAGTTTTATGTTTTTGTCGCTATATGCGATTTCTTCTTTTTTCGCTCTAAAAATGTATGTCCTTCATTTTTGTCTGCCAAATTTGGGAACTCTAGCTCTATGTATTTTGAAAATTAGAATAAGGTTATTTGAAATGCCATAAGAAGTTATTTTCCTTCTATGCCTCGGCATTTATTTTCAGTAAAGCAAGTGAGTGGCTACATTTTGAGAAGAAGTGAAAATAGTGGGGGTCACATATATCCAGTTTGAGTTGCTTTTCCAGAAAAATACTAAGATCATGGATAAAACAGTCTATCGTGCATGTTTTTACTGAGTTAATTTTCAAAAAAGTACACCATCTGGAGCATGGGGATGGTCCGCGCCTGCATACCCGACCTGGTCATGATTAGGTCCAGGAAAATTTGCCTAGTCGGGAAAGTACAATTTATTTTGATCGATCAATAAAGCAACCGCAAAATTTAAAATTGTCGGAAACGTTTGTCCAGCTCAAGTTTAGAATACACAAAGACTTTCTCCATTCTAATCAAATGAACGAGTTCAGGGTCTTGTCCTCAGGGAAATGACTTTATCAAGCAATAAAAAGAGACTGCGAAACAGTTTCAGTTCCTGGGAGTACACCACTGAATCCCATGAAAATGTTCCAACGATTTGGGATTCCCGGCTGTGTGAATTGGTTTGACTCCCACAAGATGCGATATGACGAACACCAAAGCACCCGGCCGGAATACCCGTCCGAGGAAACGGATCCACTCCATTAGACTGTTATAAAACATTAAAAACCAAATTTCAACCTTTCCAGTTCTAACGACGCCATATCCATGAGGAGTTCTGATAAAATTATCCATTCGGGTACTCTGACTTACTATTAAAACCCTTGCTCGACTTAGAGCGCAGCACCCTGCCGAGCGGGATAAAGGTTCAGAACGCCAGTTCTGGGTGATGTGCTCCGGAAACTTTATTCTAATGCTGCGCCAACAACAACGGGTGCCATTTGCCACCCACGTAAGCCGCCCCTCATATGCGAGAATGCTTTGATACCTATGTCTAGGAAGTCTGGGGCTCCAGAAATGGTTATGGTGTCGGAATGGTATTTTTCCGCATTGAGCAGAACTTTCAGGGCAGTTGGATAGTAGGAACTTTTTTCTCTTTCGGCGGTATCAGGACTAAGAGGTTTCCCCGGGGGAGCCGGAATATACAAAATGATATCCTTGTTCGAGATTAATTCCCCCAACGCTACATGTTTAATTTGTTCCGTGGAATATTTGAATTTTTTCAAACTTTTTCCTTGCTCGCACTGAAAAATTGTTGGGGCAACGTGCGATTTGACTAGCAATTGGAAGAAATGGAGCGCTCGGCATGGGCAACGATTTCCGTTGAGACTTCGGAAAAAGAGCTGCCTTTTAAGACTCTGTTTTGATTTATTTTTTCATTTTATCGTATTATATATTATAGATTTGAGTTATTTCATATTTTTGAAATAATTGTATCAGCGTTGTTGTATTTTAACGCCATGGTGAATTAATTAATGGTTAGTATTCATAACTGAGGTATATTAAAAACAAATGTGGTAATCATTACTTATTTCACATAAAATAAATTATTAACGCCATCTAGTTGCGATTGTTGAAAGCTAGCAACAATTTCAAATACACAATGTACGTGTATCATTCCGAATACACTCAGAGAAATATCATTGTAATTTTGACAAAATGCATATATGTACATAATACATTCTGGATTATTTAAATTAATTAAAACGAATCCCTCACTGTGAAAAAAGTGAATGGTTTCTCTTTGAAATACTTCAAAATAGTTTTCTTTACTATGGACAAAAGTGAAATAAAAATAACATATATTATTAACGTTATTGAGCGATTTGGCGGAAAGTATGCCATTCCCGCGGCTTTGGGCTCGATTCCCACATGAAAACCTTGGTTGAAAATAAAAATAAAACAACCACAGAAAAGTGCCATATGGGTTTAGTTTCCGAATGTGCGAAAAATAAAGCAGGATCAGAACTATGATTCCACCCTGTACAAAAAAAAATCCATAAGTTTAAAAAATATTAAATATTTTTTTATTTTAAGTATACTTTTATTTACTGTTGCTATTGCTGTGTGTATTGTGTTGCTATTTTGCTACCTTGACCCATACTATTCGATTCTAATCATATCAATACAGATGTCATTTAGTATTATTTTTCCTTTTTATTAATAAACCTGCTATAAATTTAGAAAAAAAAAATTGGTTAAATTCTTTGGTATTGAGATCATATCCATACAATGTGTTGGTGTTTACAAAATAATTTGTTTATTTTTCCTAGTGCATCGGGTCTTTCATTGCTTTGTTCCCCGATAACAATAGCAATAATATAAATAAGTTGCGCGCACTATGAAGGACTTTAATAATTTCAGGTTTGTTGCAATAACATGACACTAATAAGCAATTTTTAAATTTTCAATAACAATATCTTTGTCAACAATGAATTGTTAATTTTTATCTAATCAAAAGGAAATCTTATTCGCTTTATTTTAATTTTTTCGCAAAATTTATTATGGGACCATTTGTATTGCGTTCGAAGTTTATACTCGTCATCGCTTGACTTTAATTACGAACGCCGTGAGAGACTTTTAAAAATAAATTCCACAATTAACTGGTTAAAGTTAAAACATATTTAGAAACTGCTTGTCTGCTGTCTAGCACATTCGACATGGAAATAATAATGAAAATGTATGTCATCCCAAACAACAAATGAGTTTGTAATTTTAAAATCTAATCACCAATCATAATAAGTAATGGGAAATTAATTTAGGGTAAATAAAACAATCTATTAAATCCACTTTTAATGTTGTCCATTTCATTCCAAAAAGCTCTCTAAAATTCAATAAAGCTGATACGATTATTGCGATTCAAATTAAAATGTCATTATAATTAAGCGTGTGAAGCATTTAATAAAGTCGGTCGGTGTTCGGATCTTTACTTGTTGTGGCAAAACTATCATACCGGCAGTAATGGCTAGATTCGATATTTTGATGTTCTTACATCTAGCTGTCGTAGTCCATATTGGTCAAAGTGATGTATATTAAAATCTGTGCCATAGGTGGATATATGTTTTCTTTATTTTAATTTTTAGTTGATGAATACGTTAATGAAGCCTGTAAGAATACAGTGTACTCCAAACATCAAACGTGCTAATTTTACTTGTGGATTAAAAGCTGTTAATCGAAATGAATACCACATTAATGCTGGTGCTTTTTTATTCGAACCGTTAAGGAATTTTAGTGTATGTGAGTTATCTTCTTAATTATAAAATTAAACAATTTATTTTACCCCAAGGTCCGCTTTGAAACTTTCAAAATGTACAGTGGTTATCGCCCATATATTGTCAACTCTACAGAGTACTTTTGCGATTTTATGGCTGGAAGAAGACACAGCATGATATTAGAAGTTGCAAAAAGATTTCTTGAACGTTACTCCAACTTGAACCATACATGTCCTTATACGGTAATGTGGTTTTATGTAATTTTTGCATATGTTAAAAAAAAATAAAATGTTTACAGGATAGAATCATTGTACGTGGATTGCGCTACACACCCGGCTCATTACCTTCAGTTGTACCACAAGGAAAGTATAGGATGCGTCTCACTGTTTTTGATGACACTAAAGTTGAACCTTACATTGGCTTAATAGATATTTATACAGAAGTGATAGAGCAAAGAGTAAAGAGGCCAAAAAGAAAGTCAATCAACGATGATATTTTGGACGAGAATTTTATAAAAACATATTTTTTGAAAATTGGCTAATAAAAATATCAAAATTAAATTCACTTTAATGAATTTTGGGCGAATCTATTTGTTTGTTATTTTAACTGCTTAAATTAACGAAATATGTAAGGTTAGAGAATTCGTATTGTACTTAGATAAATGAAAATTGTATTTAGAATTTTTTGGGGGAAGGAGGGAATCCCTGAAACCGGATAAAGAAAACAATCATTTTCATTTAACCTCATTTTAAGCTGATATTAGAATTGAAAATTTTGTAATGATATATTTTGTAATCATTTATTTATTGGAGTGAGATATTTTACTATGTATATATTTGTCTGTCTACAGATATTTGATATGTAACATAGTATGTGATTTTTCATATAATTATTATAAAATTTTAAACGTAAAATGATTTTCAAGATAACAATAATGTTTACACTTAAGTCCAAGTTAGTGAAATAATGAATTAGTGCTGTAAAAAGGTCTCATAAGGTTTTAGTTTATATTCTAAATTTGTTCTTAAAATTAAGAAAAAAAATGCATGATATAAAAACCGGATAATTTAGCTCAATGATTATGATTATGTGACTATGATTTTGTTCAGAATTTTGTTTAATCGCGGGCAGAGGGCACTCTTAAGTCATGCAGGGCCCTTTTAGAAACGTGAATGAAAACATCAAAATGTACTGTGACTCTTTTGGTTATTATGGTTAGCTTTATACAAATCAAATATAGGTAATGTGATTGTGATTACTGTTTTGAGAATTGAACTTACGTTAATATTAATAGTTTCTTTCGAGATTGCAAGTGCAAAATAATCTATTATATCCTCAAATTCCAATTATTGAAGGATATCACTTTGTATAAACATGATTGACAAATCAGTAAGTCGTTTTTGTAACATAGTCGTTCCATTAGGCAAAGGTATATCCTTGCAGCAACTTATACATTCGGGAGAGTTTGTTCTAATTTATCTGTCTTTATTAGAGTATGTAAGGCTGATACTCAAGTTCGCGGATTCATATCTTTGAGAGGGCTAAATAAGAGTCTTTTGTAAGATTTTTTTTTAACACAAGTTTCTAATCTTCTTACCAATACTTTTTTGTTCGAATACTACATATTTCAAGAAGTTTCAATAATGTTTTTACGGTAAAATATCTAGTTATAAACAAGCGCGTTATTGTTTGTCCACCGAGGGTCAAACGGCGTTTTATGATGTTCATGTAACTCAAGTCTCATCATCATTGGAAATCAAAATACCAACCAACAATTTTGTTATTTTCGAAAATGGCGGAAATTTTAAAGTAAAAACTCATTTTTTCGTAAAAAATCGCTTATTTTCCGGTTACGTCGATGCACCGTACGTTGCCTATATTATAGGTAGAAGCTAACGTAGGTGACCGCTAGATGGCATAGTTTCGCATCTGTTTTGTTAATTATGCATTGAACTAAGAAACAAATGTTGTTTTTTTTAATTGATTAATTGAATAAAAAACATAGGCACTGGGTTTCGGCATTTCGGGATGCTGGGCTCGTGCCCCACATGCCCTTAGGGTGAAGACGAAACTGGGCAGAGTACACTATAAAAAAGTAAAATGGATCGGACAAATTTATATGTAGAACACCTATTTAGGTATACGTATATATATTATAGGTAAGTAAGAACGTCTATTTTCAAACTGATTTTCTTTTCGCGCTATCATCAAAAGATATATAAAAATCTAAATATTTTGATTTACGACAGTGGTGACCATCGCTAATGGCTTTTTGAGTGTCTAACTTTCTTAAATTATTTTAGTTTATTCAGAAAGTTGGCTCCGTAAACGCCACCAAACGATAGCAGATCTCAATTTCAATCCAACACAGAACAATTAGGGCGGGTGGTTAATTAGCACCAAGGCGACCACATGAGGCTCCAACGTCAACAATAAGTCTAATTTCCCAACAACTGGCAATCTCGTACCATGAGAGCGTGAGAAAAGATTCTCGAGAATCGGGCAAAAATTTATGTGCAGCCGCATGGACGCTGCGGATAGTCCCAATTATCTTATAGGCGAACATAAGCGGAGGCTGCGGCGTAGCGAAATTAATTTTAATTAGAGTGTTGAGGATTAATTGGGTTTAATTGATTTGCTAAAACAGAGTATGACCGACCAGGCCAGATCTCCGCGTGCATCGGTTTGGGTGTGGAGTCGTAATAGACACTGAGTCACTAGATTTGCTCCGAGCCGAACTGACCCTATTAGATACGTGAGGCGCTGGCAAATTCGCGGCAATGATTTGTAATAAATCTTTGTTGAGCACAAATCTTGAGACGTGGACAGTGCTAGCGTGTTGTTTACGAAATGAGATTAGGCGTGGAATGCGATAAACCCAATGGTATCAGTTTGTTCCTTTCAGTTTGACCCCCGAAAGGCCATAAATGAAATGAGGTATCTCAAAATTACCATACAAATGATCCCTTAATAGCAACCTCAACCCTTCTTTTTACTGCCCACCTTTCCGGCTCACGCTGGGCCAGGGAAGGGTTAGACATTGGAAGCAACTTGCGTGAATTGATTTACATTGTGTGCCTTTTGTAGGGAGGTTTTTTCGTGCTTGGAACGACATTTTCCGTCTCCAAAGGGAAGAATACTCCTGGGGACGGGATGTTATAATAATCTTCTGGCAAATTAAAGGGCACGTGACTGACGGAGGACGGTGGCTTATACTACCGAAATCGGGGCGTTTTGAATATGTTGCGATTAGATCGTGAGTGGTTCTAGAGGTTGAGGGTATGCGTGCATGCTAAGGATTTTCTGGTGACTGATTTTTCGACGTTTAACTGTGAGGAATGCGTAAATGTCTCGGGCCCAACCCTTATTCCCTTGTGATTATATGCTGCGCTGTCATTTGAGCTCTTCATCCCAAAACCTGTAACGACTAAGGCCAATTAGGTGATTGGGTTTTGATTTGAACCTTTTGCCGTTCCTTAAATACAACGACTACATAAAAAGGTTTCATTTGTATTCTACAAATGTTTCTGTAAGGCGAGAGAATATATGTATTTAAAAACAGAGGTTGTTGAGAATTAAAATGATTTCTTTTTATAATTAGAACTTTTTTGGTATCTTTATAATTAAATTAGTTCTATACATGCAGTCACTGAAAATTTAATTGAAAAGGGGCATTGCCCGAGTAAAAATATCTAAATTCTCTAGCACATCCGCAACGCGCCCGATGTACACCCAAACATTTTCCATTTTTCAAGCCCGCAACAGGCATGGTTGTCGAACAATCACGCCTGCATCACGCCCGAATTTCCTAAAATACGCCCACAACAGGCCCGAAACGCACTGCAATAGGCCCAAATTTTTATAAACTATGCCTGTAACTGGCGCGAATTGTTATAAATACGCTCGCAAGAGGTGTTGAGTTTCTATTCATATTCGCCTAAAAAAAGGCAGATAGAAAGAATCTGCATCTATTGCTTTGATAGCATCCAAACTTTAAATTTTTATTTTTATTTTAAACAGGCTTATTGCGGGCGTGTTGTAGGTGTCTCTATGATCTTATTTCTCTTCAAAAATGCTACGAGCACTTCTTCAATTCCGGACGTGTTGCGGGCTCGTTTTGGGCCTATATATTTTTACTCGGGTGATTAGTGCGAGTAATTGAAATAAGCTTTTTGATATTTCGAAGTTAAATGTTGTTTCTTTTTAAGTACGGTGTTTGTTATATCCGTTTAGGGTTCTAAACAATTTTCAAACTTTTACTAACAAAGTAAGTACCACGAATTGGGGCATTGACATTTTCACTACTTTATTCCATAATCAAATAACATACTGACAAGTTTTGTTTTTCAAACCAAGCGCATGTGGTACGTAACTTAGGAGTTTCAAATATACAGGGTGTTGCGACACTTAATATCATATTATTCTACTGATTCTATGGAGTCTCTCTAATTATGTCACCCAATAAATTATATTTTGTCGTCAATATATATTTACATATATTCGACGTATTTAATCATGTCCATCGCAAAAGATATCTTTTGAATATCTTTTCGATTAACTCAAAGATGAATTCAAAAGAATCTTTCGATTGAATCAAAGCGACATCCCTTGTTAAAAATCAGACATGTTTGAGACTACTAAAAAGTTCCATATATTTTAGTTATCTTCAAGCCAGGAAAAAAGATGTCAAAAAATAGGCGTCTTTTCTATAAAGTGTTTAGATGTCTTAAATTTCAATCTAAATTAACATCATTTCGATAAAGTTTTAGACATCAATTTTGTCAACTTTAAAAAGTTATCATATAGTTGACTTTTTCGAAAAATTTCTATTTGGGTATGAATGTTTCTATGAACACCGAGGTGAGGCTTTTCGAAAAAAGGTACAAATCTCTTTTTCATTTAGGTAGTACATTTCTACTTTCTTAACGCACAACATACCAACAAAAATTGTTTACCATATCAATAAAAGACTACAATCAAACCAATCATTATTAAATTTGTATCCTTCTTTAAAAGTAGTAGAGCGCACTAAGTCTTTATTTATAAAATAGAGTAGGTACCTAACTAACTACCTGTTGCACAAACTGATATCAAATAGTTTTCCCAATATTCATAAGTTCATTACTCTAAAACTTCAAAACATACATAGATATAATTTGACTAAAATAAATGTGCTCAGTTTTAGCAAATGATAGACGCAGATAGCCATACTTCATTCCAGAAAACTATAAATAGACTTAAAATCAAAGTTTATTATGAAACTGCAAGAACTTATCGAACCAACAAACAATTTAATGAACTGATCTCCACCGGTGCAGTTGAAATAAATTTGTAACGTTGACAGTAATTGTTAACCGATCTCAGCTCATTCTCAATTTCTATAAAATTATACACGAAGGCCTTAGTCATCCACATACCAAATCGGCGGACAGTCTATGAAAATTTGACTTGTCACTCTTTTATTAAAACAAATTTTCGGTCAAATTCAACCACTGGACTAATTAAGCACTGCTGGGAGGCTGAGAGCTGCCGCCAATTAAAAACTCCATCAACAATTAAAATGTTCAAAAGACAAAATCCCGAAACCTAACAATCACGTAGTTTTAGTTGAGAGCGCTATGCACGAAGCGGGCGGCAGCTTGTGTTGATTAAGCCACTTTTTAAATAGTCCCCGCCAGCGTGAAATTCTTTAATTCGAAGTGTAAAGCAAAGCTCATTGGCGTGATAAAAAGATTTTTCTGAAAACAAAAAAAGATTAATCTCAATCTGCTCGTTCAACACTAAAGGAGGAGTCACGCAAGTCTGAGACAAACAAAAATCCAATCCAAATGATTTCTGTGGTTAGCCACAGCCCGTCTTCTCATTTTGTAATTAACAAACCTTAAATTCGAGGGCTCAGAAATGTGCTGCATTAATTGTCATTAATAAAAGCAGCGTTTAATTTAAGCTATACATATGATGCGGGCTATGTACACTTAAAAATAGGTTAATATTCTGCTAACTTAAAGAAGACCACTTTCCGCTTAGATATTATACGGAGTTTCAATTAATCTTTTATTTCCTTTAAATTAATGGGATATTTTTAAGTATATGTATGTATGTAAAAAAATCAAAAGTTTACATGTTAAGTACAAAATAAATAATTAGGTAATGCCATAAAGTCTATTTTTAATGTTAAGGAATCAGTTTGCTTAAAGAAAATATATATGTAGGTACCTTTCTTTAATTGTGCACCGCAAGAGTGGCATTCTGAAGAAAAACAAAAATTTCAAATATACCTTCATAAAGATATACCGGCGAGATTGGCTATAGCAAGTTTAAATTTTATCAAAAATCAGAAGAAAATTAATGAGAAAAATCAAAACAACAAATGCAAGGGTATATTAACGAATTCATTCACTGGAATGGGATTACTGATTTTATGTATTCTTAATAATTTGTCGACTATTGTTCTGTTCTAAATTCTGTTTTGGTTTTGAAGTTTGGTAATGGCATTTTAAAGTTTTTTTTTTTTTTAATTTTATTGTTATATCTTAAGCATAAACTATCAATACTTGTTACTTTACGACAGCGATTTCATATTTGCATACAAAATTTAATTTTATAATTTTTAAGATTTTTTCTTCAAATTTGAACAAACTTACTACTATTGGAACGACTTACCGCTTCGATTCACTGGCTTTCGTAAAAATTATCACCTAGAGTGTGGTTCTAAACTTAGCTTAATTTTCTGCACTTTTTTTTTTTTTTTTTATTAATATTATTTAAATTTAAATCGTCATTTTGTTAAAAAAAAAACTGGCACTGTTTAACAACGAACTGCTCAGGAAATTGTGAAATTTCCCTTGAACTAAAGTAGTGATATTGTAGAACTTTCGATTAATCGATTCATAGACGGGCTTTAGATGCATTCACCCCAATGACGTGAAGTAGAAATAAATATAATGAATATTAAATACTCGATTTAATGGGACTGCTTTCTGGATTAACCGAATCTACGCTTATCAGTTCAGTCGTATCATAACATTTCCGAGTCTGATTTGTAGCATACAACAAGCATGAGTCAAGTCAAACAAGACCTCTCCCAGTAAAAACAGAGGACTTCGGGCTAAAACAGGCAGTCTTGAGTGACAGGATTTTCACTCAGGAAATGACTGAAGGGCGGGGTGCTAGAGCATGGTATAACAATTCAGATATCACGCAAACCAATTAATTAATTAAAATTTGCATTGGAAGAGCTGTTGCGGCCAGAAGGTGCATAGTATATTAGATAGATTAGTTACTTACATAAAAATATCAATTCATCGATTAATTTATTTGCACTTGTCCAAGCCCTGGTGTAAACAAATTCAAGTAAAACATTTCCTGAGGTAGGCTATCTCTATCTGAAAATACACAATCAGGTGTGCATTTCTCATAGGGTATTTTGATTTTTTTTATTGCAGAAAACGTTCAGCCTCACTCATTTAAAAAAAAAACCCCTTACTTGTTATAGCACTTGTTATCCTTTTGTACTTATCCCTTTCAATAAATTGTAACGAATCCTAATCCAGAGGTTCAGTGCTCTGCTTTCCCTAGAGCGTGAGGAATCGTAAACAAGGGTTACATTTTGGATAAGAGACAAACTCTTTGATCATTTTAAAGCTTGTTATCCTTGTGGATTTCCATCTTACCTTAAGGTAACTTTGCATAAATATGTTTGGGTAAAGGTTTTACATTTTTTTTTTTTTCGAATTTAGATACTCTTTCGCTACCTTAGGCATTCGTAGCACTTGCCTGCATTATAACTAAAAGTTATTACTATGTAGGTACACCTATTATTTTCTATGGTTTTAAATTTCATTCTATATTTGAATTAAGCTGTGGATAATCATCTTTTATCTAGGAAAATTATTAAATGAATTTTAACTATACGATTACACAATAGATAAGTAAACAAATTATTTTCGGGACTTAATTTTTAGAATGACTATAGGTTTGCTACAATATAATATACAAAGTAAATATTTCTGGCTACGACAAGTCTATTAAAAAATGGTTTAATTAAATTGAAAAACTAAAAATCACAAATAATTATAATTGTAAACTAAAGTTGAAATGGAAAGTGCTAAGTAATTTAAACTTATACAAAATAAAAATAAGAAACATTACTTTGAAACTCCTTTACTTTCATGGTCTGTAATAATTGTTTTCGTCTAAACGAAATTATTTTATTACATATTAATATTTGTATCCGGATCCCTTCCCATTTAAAATTGGCATTTTTCTGCATATTACAAAATGACATCGAAATCGATTAACTTAAGTCACTTTGCATATTTTACTTTATGCAGTACGGATACGGTGACCATATTTTCTTATATAAAACTAGCTGACCCGTACCCGGCATTGTCCGGCCACAACTATGCCTATAATAAAGCTACACTTTAATAAAAAATATAACGCTGCCGATTTAAAATTTACTAAGGGATGTTTTTAGGTGTGTAATGAAGAAATAATTTGCAAGATTAAAAAATTAATAATTAGTTCTTTAAAAAAAACATCCTCTCGAAATGTTCAAGCAATTTTTAATATTGATTGAGCACTTTAGTCACCAAGTAATATAAAAAAATATTTTTAAAGTAAAATTACAAATGCAAACTAAAAATTGCATATTCAATTGCGCAAGTAATATTAACAAAAATAAAATAAATTCCTTTTATACACAACATAATACTATAAGTATTTCATTAACAAATAATGAAAAAGCGAGTCAGCGTTGGTTTCACATCGGTTTGAGTGGAATTTGAACGAATTGCTTTTATGAAATAAATAAATTAACAAATTAAATGACAAAATTGTCTTTTTGGAAAATAAATATATACATATTAAGTACAGAACTTTGAACTAAAGAACGTATGGTCACTGTAAGTATGTGGTCATATTATTATAACTACACATACTTGTAAAAATATTTGTTTTGTAAAGTTGATCAAATATTTAATAAAGGGTATCATGAACAAACATTATTAATTAAAAGTTTTAAAGTTTCTCTTGCCATAAATATCGTCGTTTTTGAATAATGAAGATGTTAAAACTTTAAAGATAACCCTTGAACAATTTCGGTTCTTCAAAAAATTCAGTTTACTGACCTAAACTAAATTGAAAATGTCTAGAATATCATACACTTCATAATCTTGCAAAGAAATGCATAATAGTAATTATATTTTTACGAACCAAATACGGTATGTAGATAAACATTACTTTTTCAAAAACTTTAAAATTCAAATGCGGTTAATAATATCCCAATTTGTTTTTCAGATACTTTTTGGAAATTATTATAAATTCATTTATTATATTTCGTATTTTCAGATTGACATCAAAATTATTTTTATTCAAATTCCCCTTACTTTATTTTATATTTCGAAAGAAAACTCACAAAATTTTAAAACAATATATCTATTTCGCTGCATTTCATTATATGCAATGCTGTGCAAAATAATAAGGACAGGCAAAAGTAAGAGTTATGTCTATGCAACTGATTGTTTTTAATACCAGCAAAATATAATTAAAAAAACTAAACATGAATGCAGAATAAGCATACTTAAAAATAAATAAAAATTTACAATCATATTATTATTCAACTGTAAAAAAAATTAACAATTATTATAAAATGGAAAATTTAGTAGTGTAATTTAGTGTAGTAGTTATTTTTTGAGACAACTCTGCACCTCCATGGCATCGATTCTACCAAATTTTAGCATAGTGAAGTTGGTATTTCATACCAAATTTATTGGACGATTTACCAGGGTTCGTTTTGGTTTTGTGGCTTGGGTTTATTGCTGAGTGACCTTTTAATAACATGTCTTCTAAGGGGTTGAGGTCAGGGAACTGTGCGGGCCATTCTAACACGCATGACCTGAAACCATTTTTTCGTTACTTTGGCAGTATGTTTAGGATCATTATCCTGTTGAAACTCCCAAAGCAACGGCAGATTATCATCTGCATATGGATACATAATACCAGAAACATCCCCAATAACGGCAGCACTACTAAATACCGATGACAATCTTTGTGCCAATTTATAAAAATTGTTAATTTGTTTAAAGTTAAATTATGATTGTAAATTTTTATTCATTTTTAAGTGTGCTTTTTTTTTTGCACAGCTGAAATCGTTGACATTTTAAGATTTTTGTCTTACTCCTTTACTTTGTTATTTGAAATCTATATTTATGTTTGGTTTTTTTAATTATATTTTGTTGGTATTAAAAATAATCAGTTGCATAGATATAACTCTTCGTTTTTTTGTTCAATTTGCAAAGTAAAGTTTTCAAGTATGCCTGTGCTTATTATTTTGTAGGTATGTAACACAAATTTTGTGAAAAAAGAGCTGAATAATGTCAAGCCGTCAAGTCATTTTAAAAAGCAAGATGAAATGGCTCACGATTCAAACTAATTAAGCGTAAAAAGGGATAAAATAAGTGTCAACCTTTTTTAAGGGAAAAATTTGTCTCATTTTTTTCTAGCCTAATAACCGTCTAAGATTAAACAAGAGCTGGTTGTCTTAATTGGCCCGTAGAAAACCCATTTCTTACGGAGTTCATCAAGGATACAACAATTGCGCTACTTGAAGACACGCAAGAGTCTTGGCAGCAGGAATCCAAACAATTTCCCTGTTAAGATTTATTTGCAACTGAACTTAATTAGAAATCGTGCAGTACTCCAATAAATGGGGATATGCACGCGAACATCAATTGCCAATTTGATTGCTTTTGATGATGCTAAACTTCTGAATTGCAGGTATAAATATAAATCAGCAGGCCAACTATAGTTACTATTAACTTCGAAGAGTCCTGAGGTGTCCATTAAATATTCAAAACCCCGTCCAACAGGGATTAATTATCCCGGGGAAATGTGCTTTATGAAAAAATTCCTTGTTTCCATGGAAGATGCGGGAGAAAGCAAAAATGTCCTTCAACTGACGGCTGTTTGAAGTAACCTGAAAAAGGTCGAGCACTGGAAATATATTAGATTGTTCGATGATTTATTTCCGACGTCCCTAGTCTGCATGGACGTGAGCCGAATCGATGAAGGGCGTATGCATGACGTCGCTCTTCTCCGAGCAGTTTTGCATTCTTAAACTTTTCCAACTACGTCCTTTTTAAATTTAACTTTGGCGAGGTGTTCTATTTAAATGCAGTGCCGAGCCTCTGTCTTCAGACATGATTTATTGCAAAGGGCAGAGTCACCCTTTTCTTTAAAAAGGATTAACATTAAACAAATTGCGAGCCGACACTGGTGATTGCAGTTTCATTAATTTTCGACGAGAGGATTTTATTGACTGAGAAATTTTGCCCTGTTTCGTCCCTCTGATTGTAACGACTGAAACGCATGTCCTTCTAATGTAAGAAAGTGTTTTAGACGATGACAAAATTAAATTTGCGGTAGCCCTTTTGCAGTCCTTTTTGACAAAGAAGTGGTAAAACCCCAGCAGAAGACCATTTCTCCGCTTATTTTGGTTACCATTACGAATTTTGACATGAACATAAGATTTTGGGGATGATGATTATGCCATGTGGCTTTCTTAGTAATGAACCAAATTGTTTGTATGGACGATTAAACGCAGAGTTTACTATTCTCGTTTCCCAAAAATTTTCAGTTGGTTTCACATCTCTAACTCAGCCTTAATTAAATTTTATTAAGAAGCGAAACATATCCTTACCGCTTGTATGTTGGCGGATGTCTCAAAAACCGATCGATCTTTTAAAATTTAATTTAAAAGACTTATTCCGTAAAAATGTTTGGTGTCAAATTTCTTGCACGTGTTATTACATCGCGAATTTTCCGCAAATTCCTTTTTGATTGATGCGCGAGTACATTTACTAATGGAGTTCGCAATTTGCAAAATGAATTTCTTGCAATCTTGCCATAAAGTGGCATCCCCAAAGGTCCTTCGTCAATGCCACTGTTATTTTAAAAGTAAAAGTAAAACGCGTAAACTTTAGACTGGCGGGTGACACTTTTAGCACTAAAAGACGGTACTTCCTTTTCCTTTATTCATTCATTCATACGTCATTCATATGAAATTTAATTTTTATGAGAGTAATATGGTTCCCTGTGAAAATGTTGTTTTTCATTTTATAGGTAGTATGCTCGGCATTGCCCAAGCATTGATATCGTGCGAAATATCCTGTCAGTAAAACCCTTTTTATGCAATCGGTGTGCTACGCATAAC
This sequence comes from Eutolmus rufibarbis, assembly GCA_963920795.1. Taxonomy (NCBI): domain Eukaryota; kingdom Metazoa; phylum Arthropoda; class Insecta; order Diptera; family Asilidae; genus Eutolmus; species Eutolmus rufibarbis. The sequence continues at coordinate 31,066,864 of OY987207.1, forward strand.
TCCTGTAAAAGCCAAGCAAAACATTCTTTTCACTTTATGGAAAATGAATTTTGGTAACTTATACTTGCTTTATGTCATAATAAACCTATAGATCCAATAGTGAAAAATGCAATAATTATTTTTAAGGACTGAAAATAAAGACAAGAAATAAGAACGGTACAGAGAACTATTATATCATATGACTTCCATGTTCCACAATGAAAACCTCATCTAGGTACCTACTTTCTAAAATCGCATTAAGTTGATAGTTTGATAGACCAACATATTAAATACATTATATTTGATAAGATAATGCGTGTTTAGTTTACTAAAAATCGTACTAAATTTAGTATTTGACAGCCCGCCATCTTGAAACCTACTCATTCCATAATCACCACAATGACCACAATCAATAGTTCTGGAATCGTAATTAATATAATATTTAACGACAAGATAAAATTAAATTCCGTAAAATATAATATTATAAAAGCTATCGTTAACGAAAGACAATTCTAAAGACAGACAGACAGAAACACCCACATACGTCATTCGGATAACCATTTCTCCTTACATTTTGAAAGTAATGTAATTAGAATCTGTTAACCTAGACTTAGACTTTCCTTTGGAACATAGAAATAATAAACTCAAAATTGATACTCTCCTTCCTAATCGTACTTTATCCCTTTAGTCATTTTGTTTAAAAGTCGACTTTTATAAATGACTTCAGTCAAAATATCCGTTATATATTATTTTTAGGTTAAAAAATCAATGAGTGTTATTTTAAAAATTGCATAGTGGTCCAGGCTTTTAGCTACCGGCCTTGCGACATATACACAGATTACCTCAGTGTTTTAAAAAACAAAAAATTATATCCTCAATTTTTCAAGTTCTGAGAAAAACATGAACTTTTCTCTTGTTTTGCAGTGGCATTATTATTTTTTAACTAAGTCAAACCACTGCGCTAACGCGACCGACCGGGTTGTCCCACCCTGACGCCGGCTGTTGGGTGCTAACATTTACAGGATTGGGAAATTCTAGCGCGATTAATTGTTATAAATAATTTAATTGCTTATAATTGCCGAACAGAGCTGAAAAGACAGTACTATGTATGAACCTTTACCATTACAATTACAATTACCAGTTCAAGTAATGGAAGCAAGAAAAATTGTAATTGTAATTGTAATTGTACCAGGTGAATTAAAACATTTAATTACCAATCATGAGTGCATTATTATTATTGATAAATTAAATGGAGGTGTGATGGAGGTATTTTTAAAATTAAATATCACTCTTTACGTTGAGTTGAATTTTGCATTTGCCCTGCTTGTCCTCTATTATATCTGATCCTGGTAAAAATACCAAATTCAAATTTGCGTGACTTTAAGCAAGTGATAGTCTAACAGAATAAATGTGATAAAATTGCTTGATGAAAAAAAATTCAGTGGTGAAGTAGAGTTTATTCAATTATGCCATCAGCATAAAAAAAACATAGAAAGGTCGGCACACGCCCAACGCCTAGTATAGTAATAAAATCCGCGTAATCAAGTGATGGCATAGCCGCTGTCCAAACATTGGAACATGAAATTATTTTTGTCTGAGATACTTATTAGGTCTTCCCATGCAATCTTTGTTTGCTCTGAAAGGAGACCGCAATTACTCACCAGAATGTGGTCGTTTGGATTATTTGCAGCATATGTCGCGATTGCAATATTCAAATATTTGCAGAGTGGACCTGTAAAATATCTTGGGCATGTGCCATTTGTGTCTTGCCCAACGCACCGCGGTCGTGTGCAAATACACCGCCAGCTAGCAACAAAGATGTGGACTCGGATAAGATCGTAATTAACTCATCCTTGGCGGAAAATAATTTCACTAATTCACTTAATCTGCTGGGCCCCTTTTAAAAGGCTCTTGGGAAATTGCCTCCTGAGTGGGTGATGACCACGGTGGCGTATGTGATTCACGCCAGCAACCGGAATAAATTCGCTTGTCCTTGCTCTGCGCAAAGCAGGAGCACATGAGCTCTATAAAAAGGTGCGGCCGCACATTTACTTGAAATTAACCCTTTCATTAGAATACCTTTGGGCGGTGAGAGATTGTTGCGTTGCGGTCCGCGCCGCGCGCACTTCCCCAGCAGCGTTCATGTCAGTCAGAACGCCCCGGCGAAGGGTCATTTCAGGTGATGTATAGTCGCAATTGTAATTAATTATAAAATTTAGTCCACGCGCAATAAGTAATTGCCTTTCGAGGCGAGGCATGATATCACGGTAACCTTGGCGTAGAGCTCACCTTTTCCAATCCACCACAGTGGCTCCCAGTGATATCGCAACTCCCAAGTCCCAAGCATCATGGGAAGGTCCCATCACTTTTCATTCAATTTATCACTTTTTGACTTTAATGGCGGTATTTTACGGCGGAGGTTATTTGCGTTTCCCTGAGGTATCGTTTAACAATCGAATCACATAAAAACCGCTCCATGCCCAGGAGTGTGACATCTCAATGCTTAGCGCCCGTATCGGCGGCTCCTGCAGCCACCAATGAATTTTATTTACATATTGAGCGGGCACTTTTTATAGAAGCGCCAATATTTACACTTCCGAAGTGTTTTGTTTCAGTCGATTTTTTATCCATTTATCCAATAGAAGCGCGCCCACTACCCGTCGCCTTGACACGTGACCTTAATTATCAAAATTTTGTTTTCGCTGCTTCTTAGGGCCTTTCCTGGAGTGCGGTCGACTTCCTTCCCCAGGAAGTTGTTTGCTTCCTAATGAAACGGATATTAAAGTGATTGCGAAACGTTGAGGTTAGCAGGGGTGCGGGTCAGAGGGTTCGAATGGTTTGTGGATCTTTCTCATTAATTGAAATGATTGAGGAATCAGCTGGAAACAGAAGGTCAAAGGTTCACACATACTTGGGACGGAAAAAATCGTCAAGTGCGAGTTTGTTTCGTAGTGTTTTGTACCCTGTACTATCATTATTATTATTTTATTGACAATTTCTCAAAGACTATAAGACGATATGTCATTGATATATGTACATACATAGTTTTCTTCTAAATTTTGAATAAACTTCTACGTAACCCTGCTTTTTTTTATAATCTTAGTTGTAAATATTTCGCTGATAAACGACCGTTCAAGTATTACGTAACGCGGTTTTATGTAATATTTTACCTCCCCTCCCTCTAATATATGTAATGGAACACTGTGTAACATTTTATCAATTCTAATGAAACTCCAATAATACTTGTGACTAAACATATACATGGTCAATTAAAATTTTAAAAGTCAGGTCATTCAGTCTACGGTTTTGAAACCCATGTTTAAATTGAATACGAAGACAGGTTTGAATAGGTCTGAAATTCCGAATATGGACAGTCTAAGTATAGAATGTCCTTACTGTCAAGAACTTTGTTCGGAAAATACTCAAGGAGAAATGTGGGTCAAATGTATAATATGTGGGCTTTGGCAACATAATGAATGCGCTGATTCAGAGTTCGACACTTCGATTCACTCCCTTATCTCTTAGAATGTAAATATTATAGTTTTCTTAAAATAAACGTGCCTAATATTAGTTGTCCCATATTTGGGTATCTATTCCATAAATATCTACCTTTTTGTTATTTTACTTTTTACACAATTCTAGTAAAGGTTATTAGTATTAAAAACATAAGACTATTACTAGGTCAAGTGAAAATGTATGACTGACGGCAATTACCATGAACAATATTAAGTTTGTAAAATGATTTTCTCTTTTATCAAAAAAATAAAATGGTATTCCATATTTAGTTACTCTCCTCTACCTGATCCAGCATTTTTATTTATAAATTTATAATCTACTGAAAAAAAATCTAATAGAAATGAACTACCACTTGTACGACACTAACAAAAATTATTAAATTTGTTCCCCGAATTAAAATAATAAAAGTAACGAAAATGAGAACAATCGAATTTTAAAATATGTATATATAGTTTAATAATCCTGACCAAAAAACCAAGTAAATTTCTCTCAAAGTGACCTTCCTCAAATTGAAAATCTGGATGCGTACCAGTACAAATCTTCATTCTTATTTTAATATAATATATAACCTTACTCTAATATTGTCCAAAATTGTAAAATCGGTACAAGGTAAAAATGACAAAATTCGGCATAAAGGAATACCAGTTGTTATTTTATATTGATTGATTAAAAGAAAAGGCGCAAATATTTTTACACGATATGTTATCGAAAAATTTTGATTAATTTATTTAAATTAAAACGAATTTGAAAAACCAAAATAAGTTTACTATTAATTTTATAATGTAAATTTTGCCATAATAATCTACAATCTTCTCCTACTTATTATACTATCAGGATTACATTTTTACAATTAATAAAGATCAGGCCCAAAACAGATTCAAAAATACGACCCATTGTCATTTTTATTTTTTTTTAATATAAAATTCAATTGCATCAATTGATTAAAACGCTATTCTTATAGTGTGTAAGCAAAACCATTCTATACATTAAGATAAAAAGCACTTATATTAAAAAAAAGCATTGTTTACATATTCGTAGTTCATTCAAATACCTACTCGAAGAAATTCATTTTAATACAATAACAAAAATTGTAAATAAAGGAGTCTTCCTTAAATTGTTCGTTCTTGTTTTTTGTTTTAATTTAGTAACTAATATAATTTGCGGATTGTAATATTTTTTAATAATGTCGTCTAATCTGAGAATTCGTTTTATTACAGTCAGAAAAATACTTCATAATATTTAAGAAAAATTGGGACAGAATATATGAAATGCACCAATGATTTTGAGGCAATAAAAAATATCATAATAACTGAAACGTGTGCTGAAAATGAATGACGCCTTTTGATTCTGTAAAATTCTAATAATTAATACAAAAGTAAATGAAAAAACGATCGGATCAAAAATTATTGATGGGCAGGCTATTACTGGTTTGGGTATATACATATGTTTGTATGGATAAATGCATACATCCATATGTATTATATATTATTACATTCATGAATAATTGCAATTTTAATAAGACATTACATTTACAATGTTGTAACAAAATTTATACATATTTACTCCTCGTCGATATTCATAAATTAATCAACCTTCTTCGCATTCTATGTACAGCTATACATTCGTAGAATTTGTGAGCTGTGACAAATTTTGTCATATTTGTCGTAAAATCTAGGATAATTTCGTAAAAAGCATAAGTATGTAAATTGTGTTATAAACGAATTTTTTAATAATTTCATAAAACATTAAGTAGGTATGTAGGTACATTTGGTGACATTGCAAAATTCACAACACATTCTTTTTAAATCAACGAAATTTTTGTTAATTTAGTGTATAAGTGTCTATAGTACGCAAATGGTTTACGTTGCATTCGTAAAAATGCATTGCGAACAATTCTCAAATAGGTTTTTACGATGATGTTCGTAAACAAATTACGAATTAATCTTCTGAATGTATAGCTTTACTAACTTATAAACAGCTCGAATAGTCTAATTCTATTTCCAACTATTTCGTAATTATAATTCGTTAGGATTGTTTGTTTATAACAATTATACGTTAATTTTCACTTTCGCATCGAATACTCCTAAAGTTTTTACGTTAACATCTTATGTATGTAATCTTTTCGAAATTTGGAAGTTCATAAAATTTGGTTTGGTGGTAGCTGCAGCAGAAACGTATGTGCGCTTTCATAAAATTGAAGCTAATTAGGTAAGTATTGGTGTGTCAAGGCTGGTAATCATTTTACGAACTCTATTGATACCTAACTCATTTATTCTATTACCACCACCCTCTTCGGCGGATAATTGCTGGTTTCTGTAACTCAGTGCACAGCAACAAAACGCGGGAATCGTTGATCCTTTGAGGCAGTGTTTGCTCGTCGCTTTATTGCCTCGATGAAAACAAGAATTGTGAAAACACGAGAAAGTAGGACATATGTTCGCCAAAGAACGAATCATTTACATTTTTATGCTGTGGGCTCGAAACGAGGCCGTATGCGGCCTCCTTGCGCCAGCTCAGCACCCCCATAACGACGTAAGGCGGCTAATTTGGTTACACTTCCTTCCATCCGGCGCACACATTTACACCATTTTGTGTTTGATTACACGTCGCGCGACGAAATTACCACCCTGCCGGATCCGGTTGAATCATTCAATTATTAACTAACTTGGTTTCATTAGAGCCCAGGCACTGAGAGTGGCACTAAACGGCGCTATCAGGGGGAGCTTGTGAATAATTCAAAGATTTGATTAATTACAGACATTGCCGACTGTTTGATCAGCAATCATAATAAATTCGTGTTTTCCTTGTCATCGGACTGTTCAAGTCGGGCTAAAGGACGACTGGCACCGCGAATGCCAGGATTCATAAATTTTTCTGGTGTATGGACTCGAATCGATTTCCCCGAGTCAGGAAAGAAGCTTTTGCTAACATACACCCCGAAGTCTTGCTCAAGTCTTAAGCCGGGGAAAAGGATTGATTTTGGAAATAAATAGGATAAGTATATACAGTGGCCGTAGGAACCAATCCTGTTGCCGCATTTCCTACGAAAATCCTATTCCTACTCCGCGCCACACCCGAAGATGTCTCCAAATTCTTAGCTGCCATTGTATTGATGCGAAACTGCGCGGAGGATAAGGTCAGAAAAAAATCTGATAGCTCCATTTGCACTTCTGCTTCTGGCTATGACTGCCAGTGATGCTGAAGGCGTGGTTAAAACTGATCAGATTTTACTGGGGCTCTTAAGAACAGTATAAGACAACAAAAATTATGTATTTCTTCATCACGCCAATGCTTTATTTAGATTGGTTCAGGACAAGATTTTGTTATTTTGAATTTTAGCTTTTATGCTTTATAATCTTTGGAACACTGATAAAACAGTTGTATATTCCTTAAAATAAATATATTTATTTGGAGGTAAATTTTATTTCCACAAGTATAGCAGATTTATCTGATAACTCTAATATTACCCCGAAATCAATTGAATTATTTAACTTCAGTCTAGCATTTATTTGATGCTAATATGAATTGTTTAAGCGCAACAAAAATTCAAACTATATATTTTCAGGAAGAATTCCACTTGTGCCAATATTATGTCAATTTCATAACAAACTCAATATACTTCTGTAAACTTGATATCCAATTTACCAAAAAACAATAAACCCTTAAGGGTTGTATACATTTCCTTCATATGTCCATATGTATGTGTTACATTTGAGTCAAACAAAATAGTTTGCCCGCTGACTTCGAATTATAATGAATCAAATATGTAGTTCCAATCAAACTATAGATTTATTTGTTTAAAATAAGACGAAGTTTGGTTTAAGGAATTCGTAATAATTGCATAAAGCAATTAAAACTAGTTCAAATGAATCGCAAATAAGGAAGAAAACCTCATTCTTCTTAAGAAATTCATAAATTAATCATTCCATTTTATTTTTATTTTACATATATGGACCAGAAGCATAACTTCCTAAAAATTAAAATAACCAAATTAATTATTTGGCTGATTTTGTACGTTTGAATTTCTGCTTTTATATTATTGGCAGGTAACGAACACATTTCCGTAAATAGCAAAGTATTTCAGGCTTCTTAAGGTATATTTTAATTTATCTCTATTTGTATATTTGAAGATATTCTAACCGACTCAACTAAACATCCAGCACAAACAGCAAAAGTTGGTATTAATCAGTTAATAATGAATATTTAATCGATTTTGGAGAAGAGCTTAATTAGACGAGGGGATGTCGTTGTAACATTTTAAATTTATGTTACAATGCTGAATGCGTAAAAATAATTTCAATAGATTTCAAATTCTTAACTAATACTAATAATATTGGTTTATAATATCCGCTAGTGAACATAATTGTAGAAGAAGTGTATAAAAATGAATAAGTTTTAATAAATTATTCTATAAGTAAATTAACTTTTGACTTACAAGAAGACTATTCGAAGTGTTCGTCTCAGATTTTGTTTCATTTTTAATACGTTACTCTCCGTCAAAGTCTAAGAGATATTTATTTTTTTGTATTTTTAAAATAGTAATTTTAATTTTAATTTTCATACTGAATTATTAAAAGTTGTAAAGAATAAGAATAAAATAAGAATTGATATGTTCTGAACATTATTTGCAACAGGTCTCATTCGAGTATTTCTATTGCAAATATATGTTAAACTGAAAAGCCATTTTGTTAGGCGCTAGCTTTGGAGGCTGAGAAGAAGCATTTATTTAAGAAAAAGTACATATCTTTTAGATTTTAATAAATTGATGATAATAATGTACTATAATATAGTATATGTATAAAAGATGACTACCTAGCTCACCAACGCCTAGGTCAAACCTCTAAATGTGAAAATTTGGTACTCGGCAAGAATTTTCAAGTTGCTGTGCCCACGGCAACACCGGGCAAACAACAGGGTGAACCAGAAAAGGTGTTGTTAATGCAAATTGCAAATAAAACTACATGTTATTAGCATGCTCAAACATTTATGTTTTATTTAAAAACTTGTGAGTACCTATTTACTTTATTTTAATTTAGTTTGATTCGAATCGTTCGCCTTGTTCTTTTATAATTAATAGTTATCTTTTAAAATATCTGTTGCAGCTGGCAAGCACGGTTTTTTGGGAAATCTCATCGCAAATATTTTGCAAATTTTGCTTGAAAAGGACCATTGTCCTTACACTCCCAATACCTGTGAAGCAAACACACAAACAAATCCAGCGAGCTCCAATCCAGTGACGTTGTCGAGCGCTGGCCGCTTTTGACTTGAGATGATTTCCGGTAGATTTGAAAATTGAAGCGCATCACTTCTGCGTCTTCTTCACTTTATGTGCAGATGCTGAATCTTGTTGAAAACAATAGCCAAATAGCCAAATATTAAAGTGTTTAACTTTCCTGAAAATCTGGCATGGTTTTAAATTGTTCAAATACAATTTCTTATCTAGCTTCCGTACGCTGTCCATGGCTCCAGAGAATTGAAAATTAATTGTAATGCTGGTCCACCCTGTAGTATATATTTACAACATATCTCAAATTTACAAAATAAAATTTAATCATTTTAGCGCCTCGGTTTCTTTCCTAAAACATTTGGTTCGCTCATACATCTTTACCCAAGGATAATTGTAAATATGTAATTTTACATATAGCAAAAAAACAAAGTACTTTATTGTGGTCCTCGTCTTTTTTTAAAACTGGATGTGACTTTTGGTAGACCATGCTCTCTAACAATAACCAAAGTTTTTAGGTCAAGAGGTTTAAAACGAGGCTACTCGAAAACCAATCTTCCAGTTGAAATTGTTTCAGATTTGTAACGTTTTTCACTTTTCTCTGTCAGAAAAGATTGTTGTAGAAACGTCAACTTGTACTACGCCAAATTTGGGTCACTTAGCACATCATAGTACCTATTGTAGAATATAGACGTTTTTTTCGCTCTCCGTATATTCGTTTTTCTAGCCAAAACTCAGAGTATTGTGTCTTCACTTCTGAAATATTTTTCTGACTGGAAAAACATTTTGTAGATATTCGAAATCCATCCATTAAATTAGGCTCTAAAAGATAACAGCTTACGAAGTTGAAATCTTCTGCTCTTCAAATAAGTCCTGAAAAGTCGAGACTATGGATCAGAAATGATAATGAAAGTTTGTTATTTTTATTATGATGCTCTTTAGTTAGAATAACAAAGATTTTTAGGTTTGTAATTTTCTCTTGGGTGTCTAGTAAAAAATGAAACAACCATTCCGGCGGTTTTCTTATCATAATAAGAATGCTAGTTATACTTACTATTTCTTATACATAATAATATACATTGTTACATCCCTCGACGTCCCGGGTCATCCTTCGCGGCCTGGAGATACATATAAGGGCAAAAAAAGAAATATTAAATCAAATGCAAACATATTTGAGTTTAATTTAATAAATAAACAAGCATAACAATAGTCCCAAAAATTTGCCATGCTTTAAGTTTGGATTTTAGTGTTGTTTCAAATTTATTCTTAATTAAACATATTTTTGTACATATGTACATAGTTCCAAATTTGAGGAGCGAACGTAGTTTTTCTGAAGCTTAAATTAAGCAGATTGCATCCTCCCAGAAGAAGCGAGTGATGTGGACATTGTCAACAGACTGTGATTAATAGAACCTTCTCTCATGAATAATTGATACAGATGTCTTTAATAGCTGCAGAAGATGTTCGAAATCCTTCAAGGAACTTAACTAATACCAACTCATTTCAGAACGAACGCTCGGCGCTCCTCCTTGCTGTTTTCTGGTAGATTACCCTTTGATATCCTTTCGTTGCGACGTTATCAGCGCTACGCTGTCTGCTCCATGATGGGAAAACTTCTACAAGTTGATTTTCTTATTGGTTCGAGGAAATCCTCTTTGAAATGGAAATTCAAATTGCCAGGAGCACTGCTTTGACTTTGGATCTTACTGCTTTGGGGAAACCACCGGGAATATGTCAGACGAAGTTCTCTTCGCAGCCCGGTTTCTCTTCTTGGGGGTATTCGTGGGGCGTGGAACACATCTGCCTTCATTTTATCTTCGCTGTTAAGGGCTTATAACGAGTTAAATTAGATTCTGAGTTGAAATGAGGCGTTTTAAGGATTTTCCTGCGCAATTTTTGGAACATGCATAAAGTGGCCTTCATGGAATGAGTTTTAATTATAACGAAGATTGTAGCGGCAGCTTGCTGATTAATATGCTACCTACTTCTCAATATCGAATGCAAATCTTGTCGTTTAAGTGCCATACTTAGAAGCATAAGAGACGGGCTAGCAATTTCAGAGGATTTTTTCTTAATTTCGTTTGTTAAACTAAGCTTAATGTTTTATATAAATTTGAATTCTATAAGTAATTAGCTTTGATTTAATATAGGTCAATATTTCAAAAAAACGATACGATGTCCCATAATTTTTTATATGTATATAAGTCAAATTTTTTAATGAAACGTAGGTACACAGTTTCTAAATTTTGTAAATTTTATAGGGTATCATATTTTTATCAAAATGTAACTCCCCTGGCAGGTAATAACCCTGGTATTTTTTAATTTATGAAATTTTCCTGCACAAGCAATAATGCCACAAAATATTTCAGCGCTGAACTGTTTCTGATATTTTTCAAGAGAGTGACTATTTTCACCTTAAAAAACGTGAAACCAGAAACCAGAAACCAGAAAAAATAAATTCATTCAAATTACAAAATGCCTATTAACTAAAGATTTTCCTTTTACAAAATGCCTACTAACTAAAGATTTTCCTTTTACAAAATGCCTACTAAATAAAGATTTTCCTTTTACTGTGAATTTATTTTTTCTGGTTTCTGGTTTCTGGTTTCACGTTTTAAGGTGAAAATAGTCACCTCCATTTTTCAATGGGATAAAATGCTTTAATATTTCTCTGGCACACTTTTTTTTGGTGAAAATAGATAATTTAACTGCTTTACTCTAAAATTTCCAAACAAACATGTTTTTCTTTGCAAAACATTACATTACGTTATTTTCTTGATTCGTTCAATTATCTTATAAATGGATGATTCAGACTATTTTAATGGGTTGTATAGACCATTTTTATAAAAATCTGAATAGGACAACTTATCTCAACTTTGTTGTTTCAAAGATAAGTTATAAAAATGTAAACTCCAAAATTGCTCAGGTAATAAGCATGGTGACCCACAAAAGTGAGTAACTATTTTTAACTATTTCGTGAAGTTGCCGCCTTTCGTCGTTCGATTAAGATAAATCTAAGCAGAAAAATACTTGTTTATCAAACGTTTTACGAAGATAATACATTTTTAAGATTTTATGTTGAATTATTAAAACTATAATATATTAATAAGTAAATATAAATATACTTGTACTTACTGATGCTTCTACGAGTTAGATATATAAAATAAAAAGCTGTCAAGTGCGAGTACAATTTGTGTATTAAAGATTTCGTACCACGAACTAAATTCTAACCCAAAAAGGAGGTCGTTTGTTTATGTTCGATGCGATTTTTATGTACTAAAAGTATCCAAATCCCTTCTACTAAAATTACCAAATTTTGGAAAATTACCTGATTTTTTTAATATAAAACGCATTCTTCAGTTAAAAATGTGCATAAAATTGGCGAATCCGCACACTTTTTATTATACGAGTACAAATATAGATGGAATTTTATAAACATATTTTTCTAAAATATTAAATAAATTATTGAGATGAAAACTTATTTAATATAATTTTACCATGAACTGTACACCAGACTGGTTGAAATCATCGATAAAAGCACTTTTCCTCAACTTTGTATTTAGATAATGAACTTTAGGACTTTGTTCCGTCCTATGAAGAGTCCGTCTTTATTAAATAAGCTACAGCTTCATTTCATAAAATGTTTTAAACTCGTTCGACAGACCGTAAATCATGAAAAGATATGGTTTCCCACTTACACGATAATAGAAAATAATAAACAAATTGGGCTCTATTTATGAAAGTAGATTTTGCTTGACTTGACTAGCGACGTAAGGTTAAAGGTAAATTCTGAAATGCAATTCGTTACCAAATATACAAATAAATAAGTCATAAATTCCGTATTTCCAAATTAGAGAAATAAAATTAATTGATTTATCTAAGATGTTCCCTTAGAACAGTATGGAACGGCTGAGCTCCTACCTTTTGCTTACCACAATTTCTCTTGTGTTAGAGGCTCGTGTTTTTGTATTAAAGGCTTAGTGTAAGCCGAAATTTTGGGATGATATAGAGAGGGGCAAAAAAAGATTTTGAAATAGATACCCCCGTGCTCCACGCATTTGTACCTTTCAGCCGGCACCAGTTTTAGGATTTGCACCTATACTCCCACTGCTAAAACAAAAATAGTTTTTCTTGCTCGCTTACACACCGACACGACTAATCCTTTGAAAATCAGGGAATACCCCTGTTACCCCGTTCTTCAGGAAAGTGGTCACTCATGTACAGGGTTTTTACACGCCGTAGTTACTTATTTTATATGCCAAAGATATTCCCGAAAGTTTTAAATTCAATATTGCGCCGGCACTTATACAAAATAAAAATAAATTTGTTTAATGGGCATAGGCTAGTTGAAAACAATTTAATAATATTTTATATAACTTTGGCTTAGTCTATTTAAAAATTACATTCAGGCTTAAGTATAAAATCACATAATCAGCCTCAAAAATTGTTCGCGGTGAATAAATGCATACATATATCACGGATCGTTTTAATCCAAATAAGGCAATATGACTTCTTTAATTATTCTTTTACTCCTATGCCAAAATAAATGGAAGACGTTAGGTTTTGTTACAAAAATCAGCTTTCCGGAATCCTGAAGAGTCTTCAGTCCTATCGCATCAGACGTATAAATCTCTCGCTGGTCCAAAGGCACTACGTCCAAAGAAGCGTTAAAGTAACCAAATTGACTGCAATTATAATTTTTGAATGAGCGCTGCTAGCTGAGGAATAAAAGTCTTACCTAGATTGCCACGGTGTTATTACACCGTCGTCTGGACCCCCAATTAGAACCATTTTGTCAAGCTTAGTTAGAGCATCTTTAAAAGAAGTTGAGTTGGACGACGTTATCTCGTTGTTCACATATGGAAGGAATACGCTGTATTTAAGATATAGCTGTTGCTTATGCGGATCATTCCAGTAGTTCGCTACCGAAGTGTGCTGACCCACTCTCGAGTAAAACAGTTCAAATGCAGTTTTAGCTGCCAAGTCAGGAAAAATCAAATGCAAGAAGGCTGCTAAAAAAAAAAAAGTATATTTTAAAAAACTTGTAAATATTATCATAAAAGTAAGCACTAACATTCAAGCGTTCGAAGCATAAGCATTAGAAATTCAAACAAAGCAATCTTTACCCATATTTGGCAGTTCGACGTTTTGAAAAAACCCCATTTACACGATTGAATTGTAGTCGTATAAGACCCGAGAACTAGTGATGAGGGGGGTGGGGATTTTATAATTTAGTAATATTATAATTTGGGGACAAAAAAAAAACAATAACAACCTAATCTTTAAGGTGATCCCTATATACTTAACATTCTCATTATGTGATTTCACCGCCATTTATGCTCAGGTTATTGCTAGATATTATAAATTTTGGGAGTTTTTACAAAGTATAGCTTGAGTTTTACTAGATTTTAGTTTGTCTGCCATTTATCAAAATATACTTCTAAGCTGACAAATCCAGTAGATATTTTTTGCTCAATATTATTTTTCATAAATTGAATTTTCCAATCAGATGGAAAGTAATGGAGTTTGAGACATGCATTTATTATGAATGTAAGGTATCAATGCCGAGTACTCATTAGGAATTGGAGCCATCCATCGATACCCAATTAAATATCGATGTAAAGTATCGATACTACTCACTATCAAGTACTTTTTAAGAAGAGAGTTTAACATTAATTAATACTATCATCCGACTTGATCTCTAATTATGTGAATGGTTTTGTATAATTTTCATCGTAATTTAATAACTGCCGGAAACTTAAGAAATTGTATTAAATTAAAGTGCAAATGTATCACAAAGTGGAGTATTATATAATATATATATTTGTATTCCTTTGAAAATAATTAAAATGCCATCAATTGCTTGCTAGGTTTGTCATTAAAATTGAGAAATGATCCAAAAAATGCATCAAAATCTGTTAATTAGACCGATGCAAAATATTGAATATTGAAGCTCAAAGTATCCATGCATCTTCTGGGCATCGATACTATTGTTCGAACCATATTGAGACTTGCACGAACAGAATTATTAAAAATCTATTTGATCTTACATCGTGCCTTTTTTATTTATAAGCAGAGGATAATTTTTTTATTTTAGGTCGGCTAGCACGTCAGCCTAGAGTTAAATTTGGAAAGAGATCTTAATCTAACAAATTATACCATTTTCAAATTAGGTAAAATATTTATTGTGTTCTAAGGCCTCTGAAAATAATCTACAGGTCGCAATTCTTGATCGATTGACTTTATTATTTTTTCGATTAATTCAGAAAATATCAAAATTTTATTCAGTTTAATTGTAACAAGCAATTATCTAACAGTAACTCGTAAAATGGTATCTATCTTCTGTTTGTGTGAGTCATTGATTCTAGTAATTTAAATTTATTAGTCGCACTGCTTCTCATAAATTAAAATTTCTAATAATAAACACTTTAATGGTAAAAGTCTTGAATTCATAATTCAATCAGGTGAAAGAATTTGCGGAGAGTGCACTATTGATTTTATTACTGATTTTTAATTTATTTCGGGCGAACGTACCAATTAAAACCAATTTCAACTGAGGCTTAAAGAAAATCTAATGAGGCAATTTTATATTTATAATTCAGATGCCATAGTTTGGGTTCAACTTATGTATGTATATTAGATTCAAAAATAAAAATTGTATATTAGATTCAAAAATAAAAATTAATCTTAATTGACCCCAAAGACGCTCAGACATTTAATCACTGGTGTAAGAACAGTGCACAGATGTGATACTTTCTAAATTTATGAATCTGAATAGATTTCTTATCCTTCTTATTTCTCCTGAAAGATTACTATCAATGTCATTTGCGCTGAGAATGAGCACGATATTGTTTTATTATATTATTATTTATTACCTGATGTATTTTGCTTCTTCTATAAAAATTACTTTCTTTAATCAAAACTTATTCGTCCTAGTATAAGCCTCCTTTGTTTGTTCTATCCCATGGGAGACGAAACAAAAATTTGAAAACCTTCGTTAATTTCTGCAACGTCGATCTTTGTCTTCCAATTTAAGTACTGCTGGAAATTGAGGTCTAAATATTTTATGGGGGAGATTCTTTCTAGCCCTCTTCCTTCTATCTCAATCAATGGATTTATATCCTGCTTACTTCTTATTTTAAATATGATGTAATTGAATTTTTTAATGTTAGTTTATTTCTTTAAATTTTCGGTTTTTGCCCTATATAATAGTGCAGTGTGGTTGGCGCATATTTTAAATTTTTCTTTTAGTTGAACGTTCTGAATATTATTTATATGCATATTGCACTTACTTCCAAACTGGCCGGCCTGCGGAGAAGACAAGGAAATGAAATTCTTCACGTTGTGCTGTGGGAAGGCTTGCAGCACGGCTCTTGCCAAAAGACCGCCCTGGGAGTAGCCTGGAAAGACAGATTTTGGGTTGATTAACTTGCTTCAGACTTCCTTTAAACTTCTAAAGTGATGTCCCACCGATAAGATGAATTCCTTCAGGATGCTCCCTGCCAATTTCCATCACATAATCCCCAATTTCCTTCACTTGCCTCCAGGCACTTTCGAGGCTGTTCCAACCCGAAAATTTGTCACAATTGTAAACCTTTGTATCGGGGTGGTACTGAAATACTCCGTGAAGAATATTTTTCAAAAACAAAACCGCAGTAATCACCTGCTGAATCACCATTTGCATAAGGACCATATTTTCTGATCCCGACAAGATTCCGTGGAGCAGCACCACGGGTTTGTAGCTGAGTCCGACCTGCAGCAGTCCCCAGAACACGCAAAAAGCAACGAACGCCTTGTTTACATTCTTCGATTTCATATTTTTAATTTGATACAGAGCTAGGCGAAAATAACGCGAAATAAAACGACTTCTTAACTTATTAAAGAAATTTCCAAAGGGAGAACAAAGAACCCGATCGACCGCGACTGCGAACTGAGCCCAACAAAACAAAGATTCATTGACATTTGACGTTGTAAACACGTGCGATGGCTCCTGGGAGCGGTGCTGTTTGTGGCTGGATTCTGTAATTTGTAGGGAGAGGTTTTCTAAGCGTCAAACCACAATTAAGGGTGTACTCCAACTCGTATTAAGGGCGTTTCCATATTTGTCGAACAAAGTGATAAAAGCGGTAAAAAAAGCTTATCCCAGGATTGCTCCAGAAGAAAGTTTTCGTCCTCCGGTTAACATTTCCTTCGATTTTATATTTGAGGAACATTTTTTGAATTGGAAAAACGGATTTCCCACATTTTTTTAATTTTGACGAAACATTTTTAAAAAATATTTGAAAAACTAAATCAAATTATTTTTACATTATGTACGGAAAGAATTTATTGAAATCAAGGGACACTAATCACACAAATAATACCCAGCACTGGGGTTCCGTAACGATTTAGAGTTTAAAATTTAGGCCTGTTGTATTGTTTCAAATCAGAATAATATTACTGGAAACGCGAATTTTCACAATTTTAAATAAACATTTGAAAGATCCACTTAGTATGCCAAAAAAAGATTATATATTATTTTTTTGACATGGAGCGTTTTAACTTTTACTTGTTAGAATCAAAGAACTCTTCAGAATTAAAAAGGATTTATTCAACTACTTATTTAAACAATAACTTGAAACCCTATTTACGACTAGAAAGAAGTATAATAAATTTTTGCCTAAATCCGGATGATTTTCTATGAAATTCGCCAATACACTGTCGGTAACTTTGATTTTAATTATAAATAAAAAGGATTGTATATAATTCCAGACGGAATATTGTTTAAAAGGAAAATTTTCAAATGTTTAAACTGAGTAAGCCCCATAAATTTCACTAAGAACAAACTAAAAAAGTTTAAAAATTGAATTCTAAACCTTTCCATAGTTTAAAACTGAAAGCGTGCATAGCTAAGATAATGTATGTAAACTTATAAGTTTCGAGGAAGTTTAAGTACTTAAATCTCTTTAAAGTTTATTAATACAATTTGGGCAGTATACAATGAGTGAAAATGTATAAGTTCTTTTTTGCATACTATTATAAAAATAGTGTTTAAAAACTGAAGCATCCTAGAATTAAAGAACTGTTTTTAATAAATTTCTTAAAATATAAGTGAATTTTTCGGTTACACAAAGAATAATTTCCATAAAATATAATAGTTCAATGCAATTTTTTATCTTTAAATTAAATTTAATTAATTATTATTTAATTTTAATTTTTTATTTTTAAAATATTGATTAAATTGCTTCTGGAATAAGTTTGATGAATTATTGGTACCAATTCGCATACTTTTATGTTTACCTGTTTGTTGGCTCAAATACACAGAGATGAATTACTTTAAAATCTGATGTACATATATTTATAAAACCTGCTTTAAAAGAAAAACAATTCAAACTAAAAAATGTTTCTGAATACAACTTAAAATTTTTTAAAAATATATTAATTTTTATTGGTTTAAAACAAATGTTTAAAAAATAATACAAATTTCTGACTGTGTACGATGAATTGCTCCCAATTGGTTTTAGTTTCCCTTTAAAGTAAAAAAATATATAATTTGATTAAAAATTTCCGGCTAATATTGCAATTCGCATTTATGGCAAATAATAGTATTAAATAAATACACATTAACACTATTATTTTTCAACCTCGGATTCAACGAATCTAACTTCTCACTATACAATTGAATGAGATCTGTTTAACTTAGAGAACAAATTTTTGAGAATCTCTATATTGCTTTAAATTTAGAATGATCTAGTACATTTGTTTAATTTACATATTTACCGAAAGTTAGTGCAACTGTCGCATTTTGCTATAACTTAGAGCTTTCAAATTAGCTCTAACTTAGACCGTTTTTAGGGTTCCGTAGCCAAATGGCAAAAAACGGAACCCTTATGGATTCGTCATGTCTGTCTGTCTGTCTGTCTGTCTGTCTGTCCGTCCGTCCGTCCGTCCGTCCGTCCGTATGTCACAGCCACTTTTTTCCGAAACTATAAGAACTATACTGTTGAAACTTGGTAAGTAGATGTATTCTGTGAACCGCATTAAGATTTTCACACAAAAATAGAAAAAAAAACAATAAATTTTGGGGGTTCCCCATACTTAGAACTGAAACTCAAAAATTTTTTTTTCATCAAACCCTTACGTGTGGGGTATCTATGGATAGGTCTTCAAAAATTATATTGAGGTTTCTAATATCATTTTTTTCTAAACTGAATAGTTTGCGCGAGAGACACTTCCCTGTAACTTCTAAAATAAGAGAATGATAAAACTAAAAAAAATATGTGATGTACATTACCATGCAAACTTCCACTGAAAATTGGTTTGAACGAGATCTAGTAAGTAGTTTTTTTTTAATACGTCATAAATCGTAAACCGCAATTTACCTTACTTGCTGCTACGGAACCCTTCATGGGCGAGTCCGACTCGCATTTGGCCGCTTTTTTTGTTAGAGAATCGCGGAGTACTCTAATTTTAGAATTTAGACTCTAAATCGTTAGGGAATCCCAGGGCAGTTGAGCAACCCTTATGGGAAAAGGTCTGATATGACACAAAAGAGCTTTTTTGTTACGGCCACCCTACAGCAACGCATTTCGCTGCCGCAAGAAGTCGTATCTCGTACGATTCTAAAGGCTGGAATATAATAGACGCGTTTTTGGTACGCCCCGCCGCGCCGCGGAAAAATGAAAAAAAACGCGTTGTCTGATACAATGCATGCGAGGCTACATTTTTGCTGGACTGTCAGTAGAGCCAAAACAATTTGAAAATGAATGCGTTAAAATTAATTAAGTCATACATGCCGGCTATTTGGCTTTAAAAGCACATCAGGCTTTCAAAAACAAGCTTAAATGCAAAGATTTAAAATAATAAAAATTTTTGATCACGGTACAGGAATATAAGGTAAGTATGTCGAAATTTGAAATATGCTCTGTGGTGTGCACACTATCATATTTTACTTTTGACTGACGCGAAATTTGGCGCTGGTGGAAAAGTAGCAACATAAGTACTAAGTACCTTGTATTTCTATACCATGCTGTCATTTGTCAAATGACAGCTCTTGTTTTTATATCTTCCGTAGAATCAAACAGAAACCCGAATATGGAAGGGAATCGTCGCGCCGCAAAGTTTCAAGTTTCGCCGAACTTTGCGGCGCAGCAAAATCGCTACGCATGCATTTGTATCAAGGCAGGCTGGTTTTCGTGTTATCGAATTCATTTTGAGTAGCAACGAAAACGTGTCGCGTCCATTGTATCCCAGCCTTATAGCTCTGGCTGTGAGTTGCTTTGTAAGATGCGTTGCAATGCGTTAGCTGCTGTCCTGCTGACTGCCACGCTGTGAATGCGTTGATGTGGCCGCTAGCAGCAAGCATAGCTCATACATATTTAAAAGTCAGGTTTATTAGCACGGCTGTTGGATATCTGGGTATTATCTGTGGTAATACATAAAAATTTGTAAGAATTTTAGGAACTTTTTAAAAGAATTTCTTTCGAAAAAGGGCTTTTGTAAGTTCGTTTCAATTCGATTCGAGCGGATTCAAGAATAAGGCCCAATATTTTTAATAAAATCAAAAAATAAAAGAAAAGGAATCTCAATAATAGATTTCTTGAAAATATGAGCTGTCAAGCAAAATACATACATATACCTACCAAGGAAAATAGTCTGTGAATTTATTCAGTTTATTAAATTCTTGTTTTCTTGTTGATTTCCCTTTATAGTTCCTGTTTAAGCACTGTTTCCTTACTAAAATACACTTAAACGCAATGCTTTAAATTCATCACGCAAATTCGAGCTCCTAATTGTATTCCTATAAAATGTTTAAATATTTCCAGGCGTCATAAACATTTTCTTACAATTATGATAAAGCTATGGTATACATCATAATTGTTATTTTATACGATTTATAATTTTTTTTAATAAAAAAAATTACTTCAAAAAATAAGAGGCAATGTTACGACACATAGGAAATCAAAACACAAGTAATTAGTAAATTGATGAATTTTCCCAAGACTGGTTCTATTTGTTTTAAAATCCTAACTTCGATACGTATAGCATGATATTTAATTTGTTTCGAAATTTCTAACTCATCCCTCTTTAAGTATGTAGTTTTCTTTAGTCTTGCGGGGTCTGGGGAAATTCCATTTGGGGCTCAAGAAGATTTTCTACAGAAAGATTAGAGGAAAACTTTTCATTGAAAGGAAGGTATTTTTCCCCAGAGTACACATTTTCCCATAGATTGTAACTTTGTCCCCAAGAAGTTAAATTGCGAACATATGTAGAACATACCCTTGGTTTAATTTTCAAGGATTTATGTTTCAGCTTCTCAAATAACCTCATTTAGGTTAATATGATGTAAGAAATTAGCGTGATATTTCACTTTTACTTTTGTATCTATCATATATGTAAGTACATACATATATACATAAGTGTGTTAATTTTGTTTGTTTCAAATACTTTTAAACAATGCACCTTCAAATATTTCACTTCAATTTCGGAAGTAGAGCATACCATTTTTAGAAGTACAATGTTATATCGATAATCAACCCTTAACTGCCCCTGCCACACCTCTCCAGAATCACATGGGGTCGTCCGGTACTCCAGCCCAGCTACTAAATTGCTTACTATAAGTAACTTCTACTACTACTATTGATTATTTTAATTTGAAAAAATGGCAGCCATTCTTCAAACAGTGCTCTCTACAAGTAGATAAGAGTTTTTGAGACAGTATTATACTGAATACGAGTAAACAATTAAAAATTATTGGAAAATCGCAAAAATTACTATTTTTGCTAAAAAAATCACAAATATTTTAATTTTTAACTTAAAGATCTACTTTGACCTTCATGCTCTTGAAATACTACACTTTAAATAAGAAATAATTTGGTAGTGCTCGTTGAAAACATTTGAAAGCACTCTTATGTTTTCGATGGAATCAGGTTATTTACTTAAAAAAAAAATTAATTAATTAATAAAATAACGTTTAAAAATGATGAAATTACACACAAAAATTAAAATTCAAGATCGAATAATCAAACATCGATGAAAATGCTCTATATGTTTTTTATCAACTTTGAAAGCCTAACACTGCTATTTTTTTTTGAAATTACAAGAATTTGAAATTAGGGGTGATTGGGTGTACATTGGTAGTGCCACAGAATAAAAATATGTTTTGGGGGTTATTTATATTTAGTCCGTAATTTGAAGTGTCAGTAGCCTAAAATATACAAATATGTATGTAATTCAAAAATAATTCACATAGTATTAATTTACTTATCATTTGAATGTTTTAAATAAATGGAAGTACTGTATAAGGGTCACAAAATCATTCTCGGTATAATAGCTAATTTCAAGTGGGTTTACTATCTTCAAGATGTAAAGAAAAATAAGAATGTAGATGTGTATGTCTGTCTGTCTAGAGTTTCCTCTCTTTTATAGGTAACATAATTTGATATGATATGATGTAAGAAGCTCTTACTAATCAGTAAGAAAATTTTACGCACCGGCATAGGCTTCACCACAGAGGGGGCACCATAAAACGAGATTACTTTTTTTTCAAAATCATTTCATTATGGTTTCAGCACTTTTAATGATAATAATTATAATAAAAACTTATTACAATATTATTGCAAATCGAGGTGAAAACAATATTTTCTATTAATTGAGATGTTATTACCAGTAATAATAATAAATAGTATATTATGTAAGCATGAAGTTTCGCTTCAAGTCCAAAGCAAAAGAACAAATTTACGTAGGCAGAGATGTTATACATATTATCCATGTATACCACATACTATTTTTTGTTATATCTTTTACACAAAGTTCAAGTTTATACTGTATTTTATGGCAAAAATGGCATGTTTTTGCCACTAAAAACACAAAAGAATCTCTGGGCTCTACAAATGCATTAAATTCATTTATATTTGGTCAAGTTTAAAACATAATTCAGAATGAAAAAAATCCAATGCAATTATTTTCTTTGAAAATTAAACAATCCGTTTTGTATATGATATTAACAATTGCAATATTTTTTTCTTGTATTTCGTATTCCACGTATTTTAACTATGCAAATTTATAGTAAAAAAGAAATAAAGCCTCAATCAATAATAGGATGCCTGAAAACTCACAATATAATTCTCGAAAATTTCAAAAATTCTTAAACGACTTATAAAAATTGTTCCATTAGACTGAACTGTTGATAGAGTTTTTAAAACGCGTAAAACGAAACGTCTTATGTTCTACGAAGAAAAAAACTAAATCGGTCTGAAGTGAATATATTTAGCAACAAAAAGAGAAAAACTAGGGCATCGTTCACTATAAAAACCTAGGGCACCAAAATGTTAAATCCGTACATACATAAGTGTCGTAATTGATGTATTTATGTATGATTTATCACGGGAATATGTTCAAAGTTAATTATTATGTTTGCGTTTTTCGTAATTATTATTCTGTTGCTTCAAGTCAGAAGGACTAAACTAGACTATACATATTACATACATAACATACGTATGTTCAAGATTTGGTTCTTCCGTCCGCGACAAAATTTGTTTGTTTGTTTGTGTCTCAAAAAAGAAATGTAGGTAATACAAATGTTTTGTTCATTTCATTTATTTTCTTTCTCTTAGAGCCAACTTTTGGTTAAGGTTCATACTCTTCAAGACTGGCAAAACAGACGACGGGGAACACAATTTCCGTTTCCTGAATACAAAAGAAGTCGAGCGACGAGCGATTCTGAACAATGGGGTTGAAAGATTTTGAGGTAATTGCCGCAAATTTCAATGGTAAAAATTGATGAAAACGTGTTTGCCCTAAGATCCCGAGGGTGTGAACTTCTTTTCAGGATTGATAGCCCTAGGAAGTCAGGAAGACAGTTTTGTAGGATACTCTCGCCTTCTTGCGTTCATTTTTGATGGCAAACAACTCAAGAGCACTTTGATTAAAGAAATTTAATATCACGCCCTCAAGTGCTTAGCACGTGTATGCGTTCCTTTGAGTGATGCATGTGAAGGAAGTTCAAGACTTCCGTCAGGATTAAAAGTTTTTCAATAAATATTTAATATACATTACACGGATGCTCATCCGTGACAGGTCTTCCATACAAAATACCAGAGGGTTCATGCAATAATGTAATTGATTCTATGTTATTGCATTAAGCATTTTATAGGATTAAAGATTAAGCATTTTACAAGATTAAAGACTGGCGTGTTTATATAAATTTATTTATAGCATGTTTAGTACTATTAATATTCTTAAAATAAAATTATGTACGATATGAACAGGCTATATTCACGACACTGTGGAATATACTCCCGACTAGAATTTTCTTTAGGCAGTCCTAAATACGAATCTGGACCTAATGAGGAAACAATGCGGCAAGCCAAAATATGGAAAGCCTAATTACTGCTTAACGAGGGCCTTATGGGGTTAGCCAAAATAAGACAATCCTAAAAAATGCCATATCAAATGTTTTCGCGGAAAGTTAGAGGCACGGCTAAGTTAGGCGTTGCTTCGGAATTCTTAATAAGAACCTAATGCCGATAACTAGGACTAGCTTAAAAAGAGCATTCTCAAATTTTTCTTTTTTTAAAGTTAGTCTTCTAGAGTTTCTCTTAGAAAGCAGACACACTTTCCGAATGTTCCTTAGTTTATTAAAAGAAAAAAACAGTATAATTGATTGTTAATAATCTGTCATCGAGAATTATGTATAAGAGGTTTTCGGATACACGAACTCGCATGTTTAATAGCCGAACGATTTCGTGTTGCTACATGTCAATTCGCACTGATTTGTGAACAGCAATAAAGTGAAAAATGAAATTCCAACTCCACGTGAATGTTGCTTCATCTGATAGTTATCAGGATGCAAAATAGCAAAATAGTGATGAGTTGAGAAGTGATGATGAACCTATGTATTAATAATTTTGAATCCAATTGTAATAGTTTTTTACTTAGGCTGAGCTAAGTAAGAAATGTTCAGCGCTGCTTTTAAGATTTGTGTGTGATTTACAGTGTGAACGGGCCAGTCTCTTGTACGCACAAACATCGGAGCCTTTGTGCGAAGCTGTGAATGAAGAATATGCGCACACATGTAAGTCTGCGCTAAACCCGAAAAGGCTGCGTCGTGTAATACGAGAGAGAAGTACCTCGGCGGAGCGGCACCACCGTATTTAGGGCTCAATGAGGTTTTCCCATTTAAGCCCAATGAGGCCTACCTAATTAGGGGCGAATGGCGACATGCGTTACTTTTGTTATTAGAGCCTAATGCGGTTTCCTCAGTAGGGCCTAATGCGAAATTAGGCACGACTAATGCCAGCCTAATGACTATCGAACTTAAAATTCTAGTCGGGCTATCCAAACCTTAAAATAAATAAGTCCTTTTGAAATATTTTCGTTTTTGCTCCTCGAATTTAAGTAAAACAATCCAATAAAAATAAAAATATTAACTTATGAAATTTATGCTCAATAATTGTCATGGCACATACATATGTATGAATGTTCTTTTATTTTATTCTGTGAACTGGACTATGATGGAGTTTAACCTATGTAAGTATGGAGGTACATTGTATTTACATATATGCAGTGATGGAGCTTTTGTTCGTAAACAATGAAAACTTTACAATTGAAAACGTTGCTGGCAATAACAAAAATGCACGGTTTATTTAAATAATTGTAAGAAAAATGTACATGGGTGGAAAAAATTAATATGAGTAAATTAAAAATTTTGTATTATCTGAATATCAATCATTGTCTCAACATTCGCAGCAATTGTCATGAAATTTCGGTCGGGATATTAAAATTTAAAATCAACAACTCTTTTGTTTTTCAACGGACAAAGATGTAGTAATACAGTGGCTTCATCGTTTCGAATGATCATTCAATCCAATTTTAAACAAATTTAATAAGATAGTTAGTGTTACTTAATTTTTGTTTAGACTATTAAAATTATTAGTTTAAAAGTATGAAATCCGACTAAATTCCCTTCTAAATGTTTACCGATAAGTTCGAATTAAAAGTAGTGTAATCTTCATTTTGACAATGATACAATTCGTAGTTTTTACCCTCTAAATAATAATAAGAGTAGGTAAAGTAAAGGCGTAAGTACTTAAAATCAACACCATGCACCATAAGCTAATAAATACAGCAAATATGTCTTATTTGTCACGCTAGATTTTAAAATGATTATCCTCTTTATCCCAAAAAAATTTAATAAGAAAGACAAAGAAAAACGAAACCATTCATATAAGTCTTAAATTAAAACAAACACTGTTGAGCATGTTATTATACTATATAATATTATTGGATTCATTTTTTCATTTTATTTTTTTAGAGATGCTCTCACGAATTCTGGCGGCTGTTAAGCGAAATTTAATATAGAAACTCATCAATATTACTATAATTTTTGTATCTTGTGAAATATAGAATAACTTTCTTAGACGGTTACTCCATTTTCCGAACAACACCAAAGGCATGTCCATGAAAACCACACACTCGTTCTGGGTTTTGTTGAAAGAATTCTACCTCACTACCTCACGATACCTATACAAAAATAAGTTTCATGAGGATACGAGACTTGGCATTTGGTTCCTTCAAGTAAAATGCTACTTTTTTATCAAATTATCGCGGGTCGAACTGTGGAAAAACCCTATTTGGAAGAAGAAAATTATTGCACAAATTAGGCTGCTTAATAACATTAACTGAAGACTCATCCCAACAAAAAAACTAACATAAAATTCAATAATGGAAATTACTGCGAATATTGCTCAGAATCGCACATTGCAACTCAAAGACTGAAATACCTACCGGGTCTAGAAAATGCTAATCAAAATTTCCCTGTGTTCATGAATGATTTTAAAGAGACAGAAATCAACAAGCTAATCCAGCCCATAAATTATATTTATATAAATAAATGAATTGGAATGTCACACACATGTACTACTAATAAACTCTCTTCTTGATATAATTTGCGCTATTTTATGCTAAATTCAATTGTTCGTCTATGCTACAATTACAGTGTATTAAAATTTGTTACCACTTATAATTATACAAATAAACTTCTTATCTTGTGAAATATTAATGTTTTATTTTAGTTGGAGCACGAAACACTTCTTGATTCTTCGGTAGCAATGTTTTCTAGACATAACTTACTAAAAAAACTTTTTTAAATTTACAAATTTCTCATTGAATATATTTTTCTTATTTTAAGTAATTGGGCATTTCGGAAAAGAAGTTAGGGTTTTGATTTTTTGATTTGGAATAAAATTACATCACTTTTGAGCTTTTTACTCCTACTTACACGGAAAGATATTTTGATAACGAAAAATTTACGTAATAGGTACGATTAAAAAACAGAAACAAAAAAATTAAAGAAAATTAAAAGAATTTCTTTCAACATTGCATTTTATTATGTTATTAACATGAAACTCAACACATTTAACTTTAACAGAACAATGTCACATTAGCCGAAGGGAAAACCGCCCTGTCCACCGCCGTAACCGTCGCCACCACCGAATCCAAAGCTTCCAGATGAGGCGCTCGCCTGCGCTTCAGAAAAGGATCCAGCTTGACCGAAACCACCACCACCACCACCTCCTAGACCACCTCCGAAACCAGGATAACCTCCGTAACCTCCATAATCTCCGTAGGCCGGATAAGCGCTGGTAATCCCAACTAGGCAAACTACGAACACTAAAGCTATCGAAGCGCGCATTTTAGTTAATGTTTATCCGTCGTAATGAAACTTGAAGAAACTATTGAGAAAATTTCTTCCATTCTGGCTTTTATATAAAAATTTGCAATTTTTTTGCTAAGAAGAGTAATATTTGTCTCCTAAACTACAGAGATTTTGTGTTGATTTTTTAGATTATGCAAATGACGTTTTGTCAACGGGTTCCGTTTTGTTGTTTAATAACATTCTTTCCTTGTATTACCTAGAGGATATTTGATATTCTCCTTGGTGCGTGCTATTGACCTTTTAAGACAGTAACAAACCAACCAGGGATGGTTTTCTTCCACCTCATACCAACGAACAAAATTATTGAGACCTCCTACTCTTTGTACACTTGCGTCGTCATGAATGGGAAATTCCTGCTCTATAATTTGTCTTGTCTTCGAGTTTATTTTTTAATACGTCATCCGGACAGAAATAGTATAAAACCAACTCATATTGCCTAACTGGCCAAAGATCTCTTTGAGGTTTTCGTTTTAAACAAACTATATTTTATAAAAATATGGAATTATCAATTAAAATGCTCAACTATACTCGGCAAAAAAAAAACAACACGCGCCACTTTTTTTGGGGAATAAAAGGACAATATTCGCATGAATGTAACTTTGTTGTACTTGGTCCTTTTGAACTCTGCAAGGGCTCATTTGAAAGCTTAGCATTCATGAATAATTTTAAAGTGACAGAAATCAATAAGCTAATCCAGCTCATAAATTATATTTATATAAATAAATGAATTGGAATGTCACACATATGTACTATTAATAAACTCTCTGCTCAATATCATTTGCGCTATTTTATGCTAAATTCAATTGTTCGTCTATGCTACATTTATATAAAGACTCATTTGTAAAATTTGTTACCACTGAATTATACAAATAGACTTCTATTCTATCTTGTGAAATATTAATGTTTTATTATAGTTGGAACATTAAACACTACTTGATTCTTCGGTAGCAATTTTTTCTAGAAATGAATAGACTTTATTTAAATTTACAAATTTTTCATAATTTTCTTGTTTTAAGTAATTGATCATTTCGGAAAAAACGCTGGGGAGCAATATTTATTATATTTATAATTAAATATATAATTTCTAACTTGAAAGGAGCATTTAAGGAGCAATATTCTGAGAAGTAATTATTGAAAAAGTTGAATGCTCAAACTTCGTTTCGTTTTTTTTTTAAGTTTTGATGGCAGAAATATTAAAATGTTATTATTATCAATAAAGACCTATTTAAAATAAAACAGCTCAATCAATAAAAAAGATAATTACGAAGTATGAACTATCACCCAATCTTTTGATTTGGAATAAAATTACATCACTTTTGAGCTTTTTGCTCCTACTTTTTGTTCCTGACACGGAAAAGATAATTTGATATGGAAAAATTTACGTAATAGATACGATTAAAAAACAGAAACAAAAAAATAAATAAAATTAAACGAATTTCGTTCAACATTACATTTTATTATGTTATTAACATGAAACCCAACACATTTAACTTTAACAGAACAATGTCACATTAGCCGAAGGGAAAACCGCCGTGTCCACCGCCGTAACCTCCACCACCTCCGAGTCCATAGCCTCCAGATGAGGCGCTCGCCTGTGCTCCAGAAAAGGATCCAGCTTGACCGTAACCACCACCACCACCACCTCCTAGACCACCTCCGAAACCAGGATAACCTCCGTAACCTCCATAACCTCCGTAGGCCGGATAAGCGCTGGTAATCCCAACTAGGCAAACTACGAACACTAAAGCTATCGAAGCGCGCATTTTAGTTAATGTTTATCTGTTGCAATGAAACTTGAAGGAACGATTGAGAAAACTCCTGCCATTCTAGCTTTTATATATAAAAATCTGTAATTTTTTTGCTAATAAGAGTAATACTTGGCTGTGGGAATTTTTTAGATTATGCAAATAGCGTTCTGTCAACGGGTTCCGTGTTGGTATTTAATAACACTCTTTCCTTGTATTACCTAGACGATATTTGATTATTCCCCTTTCTGCGTGCTATTGAGCTTTTAAGACAGTAACAAACCAACCAGGGATGGTTTTCTTCTACCTCATACCAACGAACAAAATTATTGAGACCTCCTACTCTTTCTAAATTTGCGTCGCCATGAATGGGAAATTCCTGCTCTATAATTTGTCTTGTCTTCGAATTTACTTTTTAATATGTCATCTAGCCAGAAATATAATAGTACCTACTCATATTGCATAACTGGCCAAAGATCTCTTTGAGGTGTTCGTTTTACATAAACTAAGTTTCATAAAAATATGGAATTAGCAATTAAAATTCTCAACTGCACTCGGCTAAAACAAAAAAAACCCGCCACTTTTTTGTTTGCGGAATAAAAAGACAATATTCGCATGCATGTAACTTTGTTGTACTTAATCCTTTTGAACTCTGCTAGGACTCATTTAAAAGCTTAAGGGGTGAACTTGAAAATGTTGTGGTCCAATATCCTTTTGACCGGAAGTGTCATCGGAGCAATCGAAGTTTCAAGGTCATTGAAGGTCATTACGGCGTAGGTTTTGATCCGATAAGAGGGAAAGAAGTTAGGGTAGTTTGAACAAAAAGGGCTCTTTTCCCCTATTTCCGCGCAAGAATTCCATGTTGTTCCGTGTTGAATTTACTCCATCTCCCTTCTTGAAGATTCTGAATACTGCAGAACTGTCTGTTTCCACTCCCGAGGCCTGAAACCAACCCTAGACGACCAAATCACCCCTATTTGAAGCATTTTCAAGGTCAACTTGATCAATGTTGGGTCTCTTTCGCTGTGGATACGAGTTAGACCCTTCAAGGGGGTCAGAATCCTTTTTGGGTGAAATTACCTTTGGCCCGTTACTGAAGATGCTCCATATAACAGCCTATCTATCTATTTCCACCCGGTTTTTTTTTTGTTTTTGCCGACTGTATAAAAATTGTGAAACAAAATTTTGTTAAATTGGGGCTGGTTGATATTCCATGATTCGAGTATCGGTGGCTCAACTCGAAGGCGCTGCCTCAGTCTTTCTTTATCTTATAATTTTTAAAAATCAAAATGTGGAGCCCCATCAATATTTACCATAAAATCGAATGGCCAATACTTTGAATAAATAACTTTTTCCATTTTCTTAAAAATTATGTTTCTTCCATTAAAAAAACCAGTAAAGACTTTCTGGTACACTTGGTAAAGAGTTAATTGCAGTTTTTTTAATTAGAAATTTCTTATATGTATTTCATTAGCTGCGTATAGGCAGAAAAACATTTTGGAACGGTTTAGGGTTTTTATTTTGCTTACGTCATAAATGTCTTAATTAACCTCAAAATAGAGGTATCCTTTCCATAGTCAAAATGTTAATCATATACTACAGGCAGTTTTCACTGATTTGATCTGAAAAATATAAAAAAACGATAGGGGCTATCACATATTTCGGAAACATCTATCTATAATATCCTGGGCGGGGATCACGATCGTATTTATTTCCTTGAAATTAAATTGATTGAAATATCAAGGTTCAATGTGTTAAACTATTGACCTTGAATGCTTTGTAATTCCACTTCTGAAATCTTGTTGTAAAGGTCAGGGTATGCTTTTTGGGTGGTCAAATAATTTCTTTTTTAGGGTTCCGTACCAAAATGGTAAAAAAGTAACCTTTATGGTGCGGTGCACTTCATCCGTCTGTCACAGCTGTTTAGCTCAGGAACTACAATAGCTATCAATTTGAAATTTGGCACAGTTATAGAACTTGCTTACCCACATCCATTACAGTTCAAAAATGTATGAAAATATTTGTATTTAATTATTTTTAAATGGGATCCGAAATGGGGTGTCCTCAAATTTAAAAGTGAAGCAACACGGTGGGATATGATATGAAAGGCCTTTATTTACACTTTTAAATATTATTTTTGTTTTATTTTTAAGCCACATAGTTTTTGACTTATATGACCAAAAATTTGCAATAAATGATCGTTCTTCCCCTCCTCCCCTTTTATCTAAGAAGTTTACGAAACGAAAAATCTAAAATAATTTGTGCTGATAGAAATAAGTGCAAATATTATTAGAAAAAGAAAACGATGTCCCAAACTAACACAGTTTTAGAGAAATCTGCAATAAACTTTTACAAACAATTTAAGGTGTAAGCTTCACCACTGCTTCTCTTTACATACCTTTTCTTGCATCACATTCAACCATTATGTGGAACATTTACTAATTTTTCTACTTATACTAATTTAAATTCATAGATTACGAGTTATTAAAACATTAATGAAAATATGTCTTTAGGATGCTTGTGCTATGGACATGAAGACATGTCTAAGTCTTGTTTCTTACTCTATTTAAAGAACTACACATATATATACATAAAAATATATATAAAAGCATTCTACCTAAAGTTTTCGAAAATATTTATGTTGTAAGCTGAAATTATAAAAAAAAAACCGTATACAAGGTTTTGGATAAATATTATAATAGTGATATCTTTTATCTATGAAAAGTATTTTTGTTTTAATTAGGTTAAAAAATAGCTACCAAAATATTTGTATGTATGACTGTATTTGATAAATTATAGTTTAATTTGAAACACACTTTTGTTATAATTAATCACTATAGTATAGAGAAGCAACATTAATCTATAACATCAGAACTCAGAAATTCATTTAGAATTATTGTTTAACAGTTTTCAAAATACATATGGAGATGTCCATATATTTATAAATAAAAATATATAAATAAGCCTTTTAAATAGACTTTCCAGCAAGAAGGGCAGTGTGATACAAAAGCAATTATATATTCTTTTTATAATTTTATTTAAACGAAAACTTCCTTAATTTGTATATTTCAGTGTTATTATTACAAATATTAGTTTACGATTCACAATCATTCGACGCACCCCGATTGCGTAGCAATGAATCTTCTAAGTAATAACGCATTAAGACACGAAATATTACGAGGGTGTTTCAAAGCGGGCAGATAATACATTGTTTCTAAGTAGGTACTATGATAATAAATAGTTTGCAGAGATTGTACTTTATACTCAAATGTATGTGCTTGTTAAAAGTATTTAGCCACAGAACATAGTAATAATTTTGCACTTTTGATTTGAACTTTAAAGTGTTCGAAGGTAAATGTAAAACGCACTGAACTTTTAATTTCGAAATCGTGTATTGTTGTAAAAATGTATAAATGTGGGTTATACAAAGAACTATCCTAAGCCGCCAAATCCTCCGCCGAAGCCATCTCCGCCACCTCCACCGAAACCACTTCCGAAGGACCCTGAGGAAGCTGACGCCTGTGAGTAGCTACCAGCGAGTCCACCACCACCTCCGCCCCCGCCACCGCCTCCAAAACCACCACCTCCTGGAAATCCTCCGTAGCCTGGATATCCTCCTCCAAATCCACCATAGCCGCCTGGAAATCCTCCGCCGTAATGGCCTCTAATAGGAGTTGAGGCACTCAAAGTGACGACTGCCACCAGCAAAAATAAACTGAATGCGTAACGCATGATGTTTTAAGAACTAAACCGACTCTAACAGTGTCACATCATTCGTCTAAGATTCTGCTTTTATATTGATGTTTTTAGGCAAATTTTTTAGGGACTTATAAAAAATAGCCATAACAAAAACCTGATTTTCAAATTTACTAGATTAAAAGCTTTTCGTTAAGGTGAAATTGGCTCAATCTTAAAAAGGTCTGACGAAGTGAACAGACTGAAAATACTGCTCTTCAGCAAAATTAGAACCTAAAACTTGTCATACAAGTAGGGAACTGTTGACGTATAAAAAATGGATTTTCCGTTTTCTTGTGAATTTTAAGATTTAAAATTCTTATTTAAAAGTGGACGGAAAGACAACAATCGTATTGTTTAATCTTTTCAACGCAGTAGCTTTAAGTAAACTTGTTCTTAATTTCAACAGTAAAGGAAAAATGCTAATTAGAGAGGAAAAATTATAAAAAAGTGCTCGTTTTGATAGTGTAGTTTAGAAAATGATTATTAAGTATTGAGTAAAAATTTTGATTTTTAAAATATGGCTACAAAATAAAAAAAATTATTTTTGTTTCGATATTTCTATCACAATTTTTGTCTATCAATTTTACTCAACTTTCTATTCAAAAGTTTTGCCTTGATGTTCCGAATAAAAAAACACATTCGATTCTCGATTCGCTTTTGATCGAGTTAATCGGAAAAGATGTCAAATAGAAGTTCATACTTTGTGCGTTACTTTCGTACATGAAGATGATTTAATTTAGATGAAGTAAGCAACACGTGCTAGCCAACTATGATTACATATGTTCGGCATTCCCAACTTAGAACTAGTAACCGGTTCTAGACTAAAATCCGGTCTACTTGTGTAAACAAAGTTGACCAGAACAATTTTGAACTCCCTCCTTTATACATACATTACATCAATGAACATGTGGTTTTTCGACTGAATATTTATTTATTTGTTTACGTCATCAAATATTGTTGATGGCATTAGATTATTTAACGTTACAGTTCCAACGTAGTATGAGTTACGTTAGAATCGTACATAAACTCTAACTTTTAGTTTTAGTCACTATAATTTTGGTACAAAAGAAAAACTAAGCTATACTTAAATTTACCAAATATACTATTTTTGGCCGTGTTTGTGTTTCAATACGCATAACAGTAATAAAAAAATCGAAATACATACTTGAATAAATTGGTCCCATTGGACTTGGTCACTGCGCCAGAGTCCAATACTTTGACACTTTTGGAAATATGTAGTTTAAATTTAAACTTGTAGTAGTATTTTATTTCTCTTTTAATGCCCCTAATGTCAGTGCTCTTTGAAATGGAAAGTTATTAGCCATCATAAATAACAAATGGTTGCAAATTAATTTTTTAGAAGTTCACTGTTCGCTGTTAAGCTATTTTTCAAGTCTTTTTGTTCATGTATTTATTGTATTTCATTTTTCAAATTCGAATTAAATCAGCGAATTAGTTGACAGAATTTTTACAATTAATTTTATTTTTTATTAAGGTCGTGATGAATTAATAAAACAATTGGTGATATATT
Source organism: Eutolmus rufibarbis (assembly GCA_963920795.1). NCBI lineage: Eukaryota > Metazoa > Arthropoda > Insecta > Diptera > Asilidae > Eutolmus > Eutolmus rufibarbis. The sequence goes on from OY987207.1 coordinate 31,101,294, forward strand.
CCTTTCTTCTATTATAATATATATTTTTCCTAGAAATGTTTTCGGCTGTTAAAATGAATACATTATAATAACACCATTGTTGTGCAAAATCTCCCCTAGAATTGAATTTGGTGCTTATTCGGTTTCGTTTTAGCACTAAATTTAAAAGGCGAAGAGGAAAATTGTACACTAAATTGATTATTTTTCGCTACTTATTTATAATGTTAAGACCGATAAGCCCAACAAAAAAAAAAAAAAAAACAAACAAAGTAATGCTGTATTAAGTTTTAAAGAGAAAATGTGTTATTTTTATATGCTCATGAATTTGTCCAAATTCTCAAAAATACAAGAATTGCTGAGTGTGTTTATTGAATTTCTGTCATAATAACAAAACTAGAAGAAAATACTGAGACTTGGCTGTTTTCATGGAATTAATTACCCGCAAGAACATATAATTACATATAATTAAAAATTCAAAGCAATTAAAAAGTGCCAAAGATATAAGTTAATTCAAGTAAAATAATCAATTTTAAATCTAAATAGCCCAGAAACAGAAAAGTAAAAATGTTAAATAATGATATCTTTGACTGCATTTAAAAATACATTCGATTATGCCAATTTGGAGAAAATTCATTTTATTCTTCACGCAAAATACGGCAGAGGGATTTTACTATAATATAAACTACCATTAGATTTGGATTTCGAAATCCAAAAAGTAGAGTTACTTCAAATAGGCTGCATCACATCCAAAAATGCTTAATAAGTTTTGTGAAGTATGTATGTATATTACAGTACTACATACAAATATGTATATATGTAGGCATACATAGGTATATCTGATGGGGTGACAACTTTAAATGAGAACTTTAATTTTTTCGAAGCACAAATTAATATATAATATTATTTAGAGCTAAAACATTGTCTGAAAAACAAAAATCCCCGAATTAAATTTTATTATATACGTAGCTCGCCGAAGTGGGTTGACATCTCAAATAGATGGTGACGTTATCAACCTGTGATTCAGTTTACGCATTAATGAGCATCTAAGTTTCTTTGATTATTACGCAATTAGTCTTAGGTTTTTAAACCTGATCTTTGGAAGAAACTCAAATTTTCAAAGAACTTGTTTCAAAAGTCACTGACACAATATAACCCGGTCTCAACTTGACCTGCGAAGGTTGGTCATTGCTTTCTCATGTAGCTTTATCTAACAATCCATTAATCGTCCTTTTTGTATTCAGTCACGCTAAAGTAAAAGTCGCAAATATTCAAGAACCAAGTCAAATAAAGTTTAATGATCTTCGGAGAAATTAAAAAAAGTTTCGTATTTCCCCAGACTCTTGTCAATATTCCCCAGATTCTCCAGTTAGTAATCAGGGCAGAAAATTATATAATCAGTTGTCCAATTTACGATTCTTTTCGTTTTTCGTCTGCTGTCTAAACGAATCTGTAGCTTTTAACTGCAAGTAAAAAATTCAAGGTCTCTTCGCTTTAACTAATATATGAATAAATAAATGATGCGCTGCTCTGTTTCTTTGATAATGTGCTGACGGAATAAACAGCAAATCCATGGAAGTTTCTCTTCTCTTCTTATTTTTCAAATTCATTTGCTTTATTTTCTAATGAATATTAATAAAGTCGCTTTAATTCTACGCAAATCCGGGGAAATTGTAAAAAAAAAAAATAAATAAATAAATAATTATTAAGAACGCAATTCGAAAACACTAACTTGTATATGTCATGCGATTTCTGTATGATTTTGTTCCTTCTAGTAGCATTTAGTTTAATCATGATTGAATTAGACGCTCCTGATTTGTGTTGTGTGTATTTTATTTTGTTATTTTGCCTATTCTCTTAAATAAATCTTTGCTAGTTAACATTGATTACTTAAAAATGTTTAAAAAGTGTTGTTTTCATTAATTGTTTTATTGATTCCATATATACATATATGTACATTAAACAAAAGCAAAAAGGTCATGCATTTTCGTTGAATAGTACCAAATTTGTATGAAAATTAAAGTTATACGGAGTTTGCTCCCTCTTCGAACTAATTTAATTATTTTCGAGACAATCAATTCCATATTTTATTAAAAATTTGAAAGTTCATGGTTTTTTCGATCCATAAAACCAAATATCCTCTTCATAGTTCCTGTAGTTGCATGTACTCGTAAGCTAAAGACGTACAAAATGAATTAATAACGAAAGTTTATATCAGCTGTGCATAACAATTGTGACTTTGGAGCACATCCGCAACATTTCGTACCTTTGTAGTATTTTTAGTGTATTTCAATTTATTGTTGTTGTCTGAAAATCTTAAAATTACGTATATAAGATGTCGCAACGGTTAGTCTGAAAGAATCCATGTCACTAAACTTTTACGGCACATTGAACTGCAGTCGTTATCATGGCACATTTCCGAAATATCTACCTTTCAGTTTTATAACGTCTTCACTTTTTCGTAAATCGTATCTCATTTATGTCTTATTCCTGGAAATGCACACGTTTTGCCAGTTGTCTGAGAAACTGGCAATTTTATTTTACCTTCGCCTTGGGCTGCCAAAGTATATTTTCTTGCACTGCGGTAGCTTGAGTATCCTGTTCCGCTGTAATCATTAATGGCAACTGTTATCGATTTAATTTTATACCTGACTCAGAAAATCATCGAAAAGCTTAATGAATCATAAAGGAAGTTCCTCTTCAATTGCTTTACTTTCGCAATTTTTAACTTTTTTAGATTGTTTCGTTTAAATGGAGCGAAATGAAGTGTAATTTAAAGAACTGTGTTGAGGTGTAATTTAAAGAAATGTTTTGAGTGTTTTCAATACACAACATTTTGCGAATCGAATATTTAAGTTACCATACGCCGAGAAAAATACCGCATTTTAATTTCGAAAGTACGAGTTATTGATCATAACGTTTATGAAATTTGTTGCGGAAAGTTGACTATTGTAAATCAATAGCATAAACTTTAGAACAACTCTAAAACACATTAAATACGCCATTCAACAAAGTTTATTTTAAATAAATGATTGCATTATTATTAATTCAAATATTTTTCTTATAGTTTGTTCCAAACCATTTAGAATTTACAAATTTTCTATTTTAAATTAAAAATAAATTTTTTTAAATATTTTATTATTTGTTACAGTGCCACAGGTGCTTTTAATTTTGAAAATTGATGGGGTTGAACAAGTGTCTGAAAGTGATCAATTGTATAATATTTTTAAAGCATAGAATTCATTGGTGGTTTTACCAAATTTTCAAGGTAAAACGTTCGTTTCTAAGATCAGTACCGATATATGTATGTAGATATAATTTAATTCTTCATTTAGCTAGAGCAATCAGTTTTCGGTTCTAAAGTTTTTTTTACTGAAAACTGGATTTGAAGCATCAATCATATATATGCGTTTGATTGCGGGCAGTGTAGTCACTTTCTTCCTTTCCGGAAGTAAGGGAATTGAGCCATTATCGATAGCCTCATCGATCTCATCAAACTGATACCGATCTGATCGCCTCTCACTCAGCACTCTGGTCCAACACGTAAGCACGTTAACATCCGCCCCCGTGAATCATTGTACCATAATTGAATTAATAAAGTTTTAATTAAGTCTATCAATATATTTAAGGTGGTCGACGATAAGTGGACTTTTACCAAAAATTATTCTCTGTTTTAAATACGTTTACAAGGTCATTTCAAAATATTTTTTTATCAAATTAACGGAGGAATTTATTAATTTCAAATTTAAATACAAAATGTTGTTAAATTGATATTTTTCGGGATTGGTGCCAAATCATATTTGAAAATGAATCATATAATGTTGTTTTTATTAATTTTAAAATATTATTTTTCTGAGGGTGGTTATGTCCCTAGTAAAACTCAAGATATAAACTTCTTTTTTGATCGCTTCACTTCAATATTATTTACTGTATCGTGAATTCCGTAATGAAAAAAGAAACTGATCAAATGCGACTTTAATTTTACATACGTGACAATTTTTTCTTATAACGAAAAATTAAGTAAACTTTTGGAGTGTAGTTAAATATATTAAACGATGGCAATTAGTTGCCAACATTTTATGTTGTAAAAATTTTTTACGTTGAAAACCTGGTGCAATCATATATGTAGATACCTACTACATACGAAAATACATCATTTAAAACATGAACTTTTATTGATGATATATTTTTGGGCGTTGAGCTATAATTCAGTTTTACGCCCAGTGACTCTTAAAGTAAATTAAATTTCAAAATACGCAATCGGCATTCCAATACTTTAGGGGCTCTATACGATAATACCATATATGTTTAGATATAAAATTTTAATAATGAGGTAAAGCTGACTTCTTTTGGAATTACTCCCTAATCTAATGTTATTCTCTAAATTATTTCTGGCTATGTAAAAATAAAACATCTCGTTTTATTCACATATACGTTTACTAAATTGCCTCCAATATCTTTGAATAGGCATCCTCCATAAGTGTTTTCTTCTCACAGATATGACTAAATTTCCAATTTTTCCATTTTTTTTAAAAATCAATTAAAGCCCTTAATAAATCAATATATCTGAGTTCAGTTCATATCTGTTTGGAAAATTGTATAATTATATGTAAACCTATCACTTTACGGGTAACTCTCTTATTGTCTGATAGATCAATTTTCAGAGTAATTAAATATTGAAGACTAATTTGATGCCTCATAATTAATTATGTACGTCTTTTGTTCCAGTTTAACAAAAATAAATTGCAGAACAGGTGGCACTGACAGATTGTCAATTACCATAATGATGAGGCTTAAAATGATCTTTAATGAGTTAATCGCAGTGAGTCTCCTATCAAGCGGGGTAGGTTCGTAAACAGTAAACAATTTTAAAAAACGATTAAATCTGGCCTAAATGATAATTATATGAATTCCGTATTAGATTTCAAAACATACAACTTCTTAAGTGTTATAGTTTATTTATTACTTTGATAGATAATTTGTATTCATTTGATTAACATTTTTTATTTAAGTATGTTAATCTAGCCCTTTTATTCAAAAGTTATTATAATCTATGCATGTATTAAAATCGTTGCAAAAGCTAAATTGTACACGAAATATTTTTGGGAAAAGTAAGCTCTATGTGTAATAATAGGAATGATACGAGTACTTGAAATTCTTATTTCTATGTGTGGGCGCAGATTAAGCAAAAATGGCTAAACGCTTTGGAATTTTGATAAAAGTTTGTAGTAACAACAGGATTTACGAAAGAACTAATAATGCTATGCCTTAATGGATGTTCAGCAATATGTGATAACTATAAGCCGGCTTTTTATTAAATGTTGAATGCGGTCGTAGTGAGGACACCTGAAGCACTTTGAATTTATGATAAACAGATTTTCTTCGGAAGCAGTTTATTAAAAAATATGTAAACCGAAAAATAGGAAGCGAAATAGTCAAAATCTCTACTAATATTAGCTGTGTTTTTTTCAAATCCGTTCCGGTTTTAGATTTAACAGGAAATTTTGCACTGAATTGAAATTTATGAAAATGTATAATATGGATAAAAAAATTTATTTTGCGAAAATAAGATCAAATTGCTTGAATTTTTACCCACTTTGCGTTAAAAAATTAATCCAAACATTTATTTGTTTCAAGATGTTTAGTTTGAATGGGTAATAAATATGGGCAATTTGATGCAGTTTGTACAAATTTTAAAATCTTTATATACCTACGTGAGGGCTTTTAAAATTCAATTCAATGCAAAATTTGCTTCTAACCTGAACCAGATAGGAAAATGAATAAAACTTTTAATTAATTCACTGAGCAACATTTTTTATGTTTATTTATGCCACAGAACAAGTAATAGTTAACTACAATAGAATTTATTCAGTAGATTACAAAACCAAAAATTTAAATTTTCTATCGCGCGACGTGTTTGAGAAAAATAAGGTTAAAACCTAAAACAGTTTGTATTTTGAGTGCTTTTGAAGATTTAAAAAACAATAATGGAACGTGGAAAAAGTTCGCAACGTGGCTCAAATGAAAGTCTAAATCCTTATCTCGATATATGAAATACCCCTTTCCATATGTAGCTCTTGCTAAGCATATTGGGAAACTAATTTTTCGTGAGCATTCGTTAGTTGTGATTATCATGCACTATACCAATTGTATGAAATAATTGGTTAACAGAAAAAATTGAAATTCAGAGAGTATTCCGGGAAGTCTCAAAGAGTTCAGTATTTTTATATAATAGCTAAAGGTTCAAACTTTAATTTGACCTACATTTCAATCTCCTATAAGAATCCGTTATTTTGTAACGACTTTTTAAAAATGTCGAAAATACGATATTTTATACTCTTCAAACCTATTTTTCTCCAAAAATTGACGTGCTAGAACATTTTCGTTCATAAATTCATAATCTACGGAAAAAGTCTTATAGAAATGATATATCACTTGTTCTGTGGCAAAATTTTGTTGACCTGTGTTATTTTCTTATCTTCTTCCATCTTGAATTCTTGAATTAATTAATTAATCTCACTATTAAAGTGTTGAATAATAATTAATAGATTTAAATGAAATTAACCCGTTAATATTTAATTCCTTGAGTATACTAAAATAATGCACAATTTTTTATATTATTATTTATTTAAATTTATTAAAAATTGAATTTAGATAATTTATATTGTAGTCTTTTATGTCTTGAGAATTTCTAGTAGACTAGCTTTTTATTGTTCAAACGAAAGTATTTTCTTTTTTTAAAAACAGGCAACATAATTTTTTTAAGGAGGTGACTATTTTCACCTTAAAACGTGAAACCAGAAACCAGAAACCAGAAAAAATAAATTCACAGTAAAAGGAAAATCTTTATTTAGTAGGCATTTTGTAAAAGGAAAATCTTTAGTTAGTAGGCATTTTGTAAAAGGAAAATCTTTAGTTAATAGGCATTTTGTAATTTGAATGAATTTATTTTTTCTGGTTTCTGGTTTCTGGTTTCTGGTTTCACGTTTTTTAAGGTGAAAATAGTCACTCTCTTTTTTTAATAATATTCATTGGTAAAGTATAACTTTAAGATTGGTTACATTGATAAGATTTTTTTGAGCAATATTTCAGTTCCTCCACACTAGCTTTTCTCCTGTTTTCTCCTTCCGCCTCCAGAGTTAATTTTACGGCTAGCTCCAGTAGGCTTAGTAACCGGCGAATCCCCCAGGTTATCGTTTTCAGTTACAAAATTTTATTAATTCTATTTATTACACTACTTTATTAAGATAAAGTTTTCTCAAAGATGACAGCTCGTGACTTGTCTTAGATTAGATTCATAATCACACCTCAGAGGAAAAAAAAATCATAATAAAAACATTTTTAAATCAGGCTTTGCTCTAAAAGCAGCTACTTTATTTATTTAAATGAGTTTTGACACTAATTTCTTTGGACTCGTGATAAACGAGAAATAAACCGGTTCAATATAGTCAAGCAAAACTAAATGAAATCAAGTAACAACAAGAAAATTATATTTTCAATAAAGTTCACCTTAATCAATGCTTAACATTCAAAAGGGCAATTTATTTGTCTTTTTACGTCTTCTTGTAATTTTTTATTTGATTTTATTCCAATATGTAATTAATTATAAAAGCTTGGGCGCTCATTAGATATTAAAATTATAAAATAGCAGTAGTGAAACGAACCGAAATCGAAAGCGCCCAAGCTTTTATTCATAGTCATACGAATACAGAAATACCGTGAAGAAATACGTTAAAGGTATATGTTGGTTGAAATATAGTTTAGGCCCAAAATTGATAAGCTTAGACCCTTCGTCAATCCAAAATATTAAAACTGAGGTATTATTTTATTAATTATTTTATAAAAATATTATTTTCAGTCTAAATTTATTTTAGTAAACACTTATTTTTTCCTTTTTAGTATATTTTAATATTTTATTGTTAAATAAAAGCTTTTTTTTAAAAAATATTTTTTTATTATGTAATTTTTTATACACTGATAATGTCAAAATATATATTTAGTGATTATTGAAAAGTCCTAAGGATATCAATTAAATATAAGCGTTGTTAACTTAACCACAAATAAATACGTTAAAAATTTAAATAGTAACTACTTTTTGGCTTAACTATAACTTATTCAATTTTGATTGTGATCAAAAACTAGTCACAGGCGAAAAGTAATATCTTGAGAATTCGCCTTGGAATAGGCATTTTTCAACTTATAATGAAAAACTTTAATTCCCTTGAAAAATGCGTAATCTTGTATTGTAAATCAATCTATACTGAACTATTATTTATTATATTTTTCATCATTCGTTTAATATGGGTGATATGATACATATGCCTAAAATGTAAAATTGTGAATTTCATTAAAAATTCACCTTGATTAATTTCCTATTCCGCTAATAATGCCTAGAATTTGTCGCGAATTTTAATACTTAAATTTCATATTTGGTTTTTTTTTTTTAAAGTTCAACTAACTATGTAATGAGAGACTAGGCTTTATTCGTTTTATCATCGGTTGTATGGTATATGCTTAAGATATTTTCGATAGTGAAATAAGTATGTATGCTTTCACATAATTGATTTTACGGCACAGGGAGCCAATTTACCATTTAGCATAATATGTTCAAACTTGCTTTTATATGTAACTGGTGTTGTAAATGAGATTGGCCTTATAACTTATAATTTATGTATACAAAATAAGTAATGTCTATAATAAAATAATATTAATGTTGCTCATTACAGGAGTTTAAGAAAGCTAATGCCTGCTAATGCAAAAACAGAACCTTCATTCAGTAAAATACGAAACATTGTTACTGTGACAAAGAGAAAGACTTTGAAAAGAAACACGGATATGAAGGAATAAATAATCAACGTTTTTCTCTAGAGTAAATTTATTAGCTACTTTCGCATTGTTTTGCAAGATAAATGGAGAAATTTTAGATTTTAAGAATTTCCCTTAAAGTAAATCAAAGACATACTTATTCTGTTATGGAACGCGCTTTGTGTTAAAAATTAGAATTCGTCCTACCAATAAATTTCCCTGGAGTCAGCAGTAGGCAATTTATTCCGGTTTCTTTCTGTCCGGGAGAATTTATTTTTACAACATCTCACCACTTATGACCCTTCTGAGTATTGTGACCTCCATGCTGACAAATTTTGCCTAGAAGAAATCTCAAGAATAAATCCAAGTCACAAATGCCACAAAAAGGAAGCCATCCACCCCTCTGGCAGAATCTTTTTTTGAGTGACGAAATTCAGATCACGTCGAGCTTTCAAGAAACAATTTCTTTATTAGGTTGTCCGGAGAAGACTAAACTTTACGAAAATGTCACTGAAAAAAGGCCGATTTCCACGATACAATAACTTTCTTGGCTTTATGTCTCGCAAGTTGTTGTATAATTCGATGCTAGCTGACGGATAAAGTGGCAAATTGCTCAAGTTCGTTCGTCCACCTTACTGGCGAAATCGTCAAAGTTCACTGAGTAAATCATGTTCAATTAAGCTTGAGCTTTTCTCATCAGACCTCTACGTCATGAATAACACATGGACTAGATTACTTGCTAGGGACTTACCTCATTTTGTACGACTGCAGGTCACCAAAGTTTCCTTTAATACTCAGACTATTCAGGTGGATGCGAGTCTTAACTTTGTTATTTATTGAATTTTTTTTTATATTTGTAAGTTGCTTATGATCTTATTATTATATTATTTTTGATTATTAATTAAGTCTTCCAATGACGACTTTCTAAGAATCATTATTACCTATCTAAGAAAAAATATATTGCGACTTAAAAGTTACGATTAGTGATTGGGGTAACAAATGAGAATTAGTGGAGTAAGGTAGGGTAATATGGACTACGCGGGTAATATGATGGATCACAGCGTTATTTTCTATTGCATGCATGCAATTTCGCGTTATTCATAATTGTTGCAATTGCCAAATTTCAAAACTTATTTTAGTTCGCTTCTATGCGTATGGGTGAGAGTATGTTTGTATGCGACTGGTTTATATTAAAGAGTGGTTAGTGATATTTCTTATGCACATGAGTAATTTTATGATTTGACTTTGAAATCATCTTATTTTGAAATAATTGATTAATAATATATAATCAGTATACATATTATTTATAATTTATTAGCAAAAATTATTGTTTTATGAATAAGTGGTTTTAATAAAAAATCAATTATTTCACCAGCACATGTTGAGGGTAATATGGACGTCCACGATATTAGGAAAAAGAAAGGGGCCTCTGAAAAAAACGTACTCATCCTCATCTTCAGATGTGGATGCTAATCACATCTCATAACGAGTCTGATGGTGATGATCTAGGACTCGTACAAACCCAAGGAAAAGAGGAAGCAAAATGTCTATACTCTAATACCCTTCATTCAGAAGACTGCCGTGGCGAGGTATGGGTGGAATGTGTCTCCTGCAATAATTGGAGTTATGAAAAATGTGCTGGATGTGAAAGAGACATTTTATCGACGGCATTTGTATACCTAAAATAAATATGTACGTCGGATAATTTGGACTACCAGGTCCATATTATATTTCACTTTTTTTCTATCTTTTTTTTGAGTATTTTTCATTTTCTTTAATTTGTATATGTGTTTTGGAATTTGACTTATTTTAAAGTTAATCAAAATTAAAAGGAATTGTTTTTCTTAATGAATTAAATAAATATAAGCGTTTGGTTTTGTGTATTTTGAGATTTATTTCATAAAAAATTATGAGTGGTTCATATTTACCTCCCTTACTCTATAGTGATTTTTATGATGAAGGTCATGAATGAATCATGAATAATTTAAGTCAAGGATAAGTGGGATATATGCTCCAGGATTATTTTGCCCCAGTTTGTTTTTCTTTTTTTGATTTTGTTAACAATCGTGGTTTGCTTTTTAAAATCAAAAGGCCTTATGTCTCTAACGAAAAACATAGCAACCCTGATGACTTTGGAGGATAGATGCCCCGTACAATGTTTTTATATGATCATTGTATGAAACCAGTAAGTTTTTATGTCTGTTTAGTGTTTATGTTATAGAAGTATACTGCAAAAATACATTAGGAAATTGAGAATAGTATTATCGCACGGGAACTGATGGGAAATGAATTAGTTTTAAGGTAGATTTTTTAGAAGAATGTTATTTTAATTACATTGAAATAACAAAGTGTTATTTTGTATCCTTAGAACATATACATATATCCTCGCAGCAACATAAGCACTAGGGAGCCTATCCTATATAATATTGTAAGCATCTATCCTCAACCATAAAAGTTATCAGTTTTCCTTTTGTTTTTTTGTAGGTAATATATCTTATTTATTCTATATTTATTGTTGAGATGAATAAAAGCAAAAGTTATATTAGGGTGTTTTTGGTTTTTGTTCGGTCCCGTAGGCTAATGTTCTAGCTCTAGATCTAACACTAATCTAATTTTCCCCTTTTTTGTTTCTTTTCTTTCTTCCGTTCATATGTCGCGCTATTTGGTTTTGTTTTATTTCCCAAACTAATTTTATGTTTTTATTTTTTGCATTATACTTTTGCTCTTTAATTATACTTTAATCTTGGCCTTTAGCTTTAACGCTAGAATGTAGTATTTGCAGTATTATTTAGTAAAGATTAGCATGTCAGCGATTTTAGATAAATTCGCAAAAGAATCTGTATTCTTGTGGTACCATTAGACCGAATAAATAAATAAATAATCCTCCTCGACTTTCAGATTTCTAGAGCAAACATGTGAACGGCGCAAACAGAGTTTAGCTCCCAATATTATTAATATGTGAACAAAATAACATGTTTATACCAATGCAATACAATTATTAGGTTTTCATGTATAGGGTTGAGTTTGACAGTTTTCGTTGCGTAGAAATGACAGGACTCAATTTATACTGTTTCCATGAGCATTCATAGAAGATGCGTTTTTCACCTTTTAGTAACGTTTCTCACGCAGTGATTAAGGTGTTCAGTGTTCGAGGTAGATTAGTCCCTGTTTCTAGAATAATTCACTGATTTTTATCAAAAATATGTTAGGCATGTGAAGCACTACTGCAGAAATCACACTGTTCTGTCCTATGAGTGAATACCTCTTATATTTCGACGAATGCAAGAACTTATTACCATACGAATAATATTGTTTACCTGTTCAAAACATACCAAGTGTTTCATCCAAAAAGAGGAAATCAAGAAAAAATAACATTTAAAAAACAAATTTATTATCTTCGCTTATCCAAGAAGAACCATTAGGTTGACTTCATAAAATTGCCTTAATGACATGATAAACACTAAATACGGAGACTTGAACTAGAACCTAACTTTGATCAATAACAAAGATATGTATATGTGGAATTATTGGTCAAAGCATTTACTCATCAGTGGAACATTTACTTTTTTAGGTGTATTCCTTCTTAATAAATGGCTATCACATTACATTTTGATTTAGTAATTTGGAAGTGATTTTCTGTTTTAAAATTATCAAGTTGATTTCGATTTATAAATATGTACATATTAATAATTATATTTTATATGAGACTCCATGCATTAATCTCTTTACCTTTATAGAGATATTTTCATAAGAAATGCACGTAACTACATGTATGTTGGTGCTTAACGTCCCTAAATAAGCAGGCAAAAGTTGGAACGTTTTTTAAAAATTTTGAATTGAAACTCATTCGTATTATAAAAGAATCCCTGTATGCATGATTTGTTACGTTTGATGTGGTTTACAAACGTTTCCAACTAAAGCTTCGCCGCGGTTGAAAGAGATTACAGTGCAGGGAATTCATGCAAGTTTGCACTTTATTTGATAGGTGAGTCCGATCTGTGGTTACAGGCAATGAATAAATCGTACAATAGCTAGATTCACGCAAGTGGGGCCGTCCTCAAATATTTCAAGAGGGCTTTATGTTGGCTGGTTATTGCTCATCGTTGGGTATTACAATAAATTTCCATTTGACCAGAATCGACTCGGGTGGGGCATTATCTGTCCAATTTACGTCCTTGTGTTCGCCTCGGTGTTGAGTTGATCATAAAAATGACTGCGAGAAATCCTCAGAGGAGCTGTTATCCCTTTTTTCATAAATTGACATTCTCTTCAAGCTGAAATTACTGAACTTTGTGCATTTTAAAAATCGGATTTAAACAGCCTCTGACATGAATTAATAAAGTATCAAGGCTTGCTTGACTTTATAGTCACACCTGCTTTACTGTTCGAAACTTCAGAATAATTGGTTAATAAAATATTTCCCTCGTTAAATTGGCCATACACTGGGAAATTTATAAAAGTTTTATGTTAAATCCTGTGTGTTACACACCATTAAGCAAGAAAATGTTGGCCCCGATCCAAAAGTAATCCTGTTGCTACAGAAGGACGCTGGGAAAACTAAATAAAAATATATCGACAGAAACAAATATAAACTACTTTACTCAAATCAATTTCTTTGGCCAGGCCATCTAGTTCAACTTGAAAAACTTTTAAAGGAATTATTTCAATATCCGGTGAACAATAATTTATAAACATTGTTCATTTACTTATTGAAAGAACCGAAACTCCTTAAAGAACGCCTCTAGCTTTTGTGAAAGTCATCAAGAAAAGGAAATTAGGTTGAATTGCCTTCCTGTGTGGTTCTCCATGTAAAGTTTAACTCAATGGGGTCATTAGTGCGATGTACCACAAGTATAGCCTTTGGGGACTATTGCAGGTATATGATATTTTGAAGTCATATGTATCTAGTAAGAATAAATCTCAAAATTTTAGCAAAAATTCGGTCAGGGAAATCGATTTAATTTGCTTCCACTTCCTTTTCAAGTGCAAAGTGAATTAATACATAGTAAGTACATAATAGAATTTTAACCTTAAAAATATTTATCTTAAAAAATAAAATAAAACAAAAAATGGAGCCGCCTTACAATTATCAGAAGCCCTAAGAAGTATAAAATAATGTTCACTTTGGATTTCTTCGTTGCTATTTACAATATAATATCCCTTGATTGTTGAATGTTTGAAGTTAGCACAAAAACAAACTAATTGTCGATAATTTTCTGAATGGAATTTATGTTACTCAAATTTTCGCGCCAAATTCAAATCATCATTTAATAAAATCTATAACGAGGTTTATATTGTAAGTAGCAACAGTGAAGTTCCAAGCGAATATGTATTATTTTATACTTTTATTTCCTCAAATTTGAATATCAACTTATTATTGTACTTTTCGACGAACTAAAACTTTTCAATAAAAAAAAAAACAACCGGCGTATTGGTTCACACGATTCAAAGTTATACGCGAATAGTCGGTTAAAAAATATGTTTACTTTATTCGTGCGAAAGAAATAAGTTGATTTTTATCCATTCCCTGATGTAGGATTGAACTAAATTTTGCATACATGTGTATTGTATGTATATCATATAACAGAGCAATATTATGGTACCTATGAAGCTAGTCTGATGATCGATGATGATAGTCACAAAAACTCCACAACAAAATAATTTAACCTCCTCAATTTTGGGCTCGTTTGATTTTTTTTAATGAGTACATCCTCTGGTAGTCTCCAGAGTTTGATGATGAAGCTGCCGGTAGGTGCTAGGTAAAATTAATTTTTAAAAAACTGGTCAAGTGTGAGATGGACTCGCGCACTGAAGGTTCCGTAGTATGGAAAATCTTAAAAAATATATAGTAAGAAGTTTTAATCATGGACAGAATTTATCGATCACTAAGATAATTTAAAATTTCAATTCTCACATAATAAAAGCTCATTACATACAGTATTTTTCACTGTAGATGTGGTAACAAAATGTGCCCAAAAGCGGCAACTTTCATAGGGCCTCAAATAATTATTTTAAGTCAGATATTGAAAATAAAAACACATTACTCAAAAGATCCTTTTCAACTATACCCCACAAGAATAGGTACACCACAGACAGACAGACGAACAGACATTATTTGCACCTTTCTGGTTCGGAACCCTAAAAAAAAAACAATAAGAATAAAATAAAAATTTAAATACATAAAACAATTCTAAACGCCACAGAAGTATGCTGATTTGATTTACATTTTCCGTTTTAGGTTTCTCTTTATTATAATAAATTGTATAAATAAATAAATAAATAAAAAAATTATAATGCAATGATATATTTGATCGTTGGTAACACCAAAAGTTCAATGCGAATACGTTCTCAAACTTAATAAGCTCAAATCACTAGCTAAAAGAAGTAGGAGTTTGCTTTTTAATTTTTACTCAGTGATCTGCTTCGTAAGAAAATAGAAAAACCATTTTCTGCTTGCTTGAATCCTTACAATTTACATTCAGAACTTTTCTTAAAACAATAAAATAATCAACAATCGTCTCTAGCGCAATATGAAATTCGCTGTATTTTGAATACGATAAAGAAAGGTGAAGTAGGTGGCTTCTGCAATTATTTTGGTAACAAATTTCCAAGAAAAGTTCATCCCTCGTAGTTTTATGCCTACGAGGCAAGCAAGTGGCTCACAAAGGGCCTTCATCCAGTACGAACCACAGCAACAAAATACAGCCACGCAGAGGTATTCCAAGGGTAGTTTGTATGAAATAAAGTTGGCACAGCCTTTGATTTGTTACGAAACTCGAAATATTTATATACGTGTGTATTGAAAGGGTAAAAGGTAGGCATTCAAAAGAGGACACTTTTACGTAATTATAAAAAAAAGCAAATATGAGATAAAACGAGACGAACCAAAAGCGGTTTGCCTATTTCGGTAAAAAGTGGAAAAGTATACAAAGCAAGAAAATTACGCGGTCGGTCTGAAGAAGGGACGGCTTTTCAGGCTGCTATTGCAAAAGTATAGCCTTTTTCGCCGAAATCCCAAGTATAATCCACTACTGCCTCGTTGTTACCCTTAAAGCTCCATATCTCTTCACATCCACGCCTTTTGTAGGGCACTCACGCTATTTTATATTTGTGTACAAAACTTCGGATTTGGTAAATGAAGCGAAGAACCTTTCTCGTTAATTAAAAAGAAATTCTCCTTGTTATAATTAAAGCTCCTCTCAAAAAGCCCAAATCTTATATCTTGTATGTCGTGATATACTGACAATTTATTATATTTTTTTCACGTTTTTGTTTCGAATAATTTTTCATTTATGAAATTTTAGCCACTGTTGTTTTTTTAAAAAAAATTTTTTTTCAAATAATAGATACTTTCATTTCTCAGAATTGATATCAATTATTTGAATATTCAATTTATGTATATATGTAGTTCCTATACGACATCAAATATCATAAGCGCAGCTGCTTTAAATGCAGTTTTCTCGAAGCATTACTTTTCAAAATCTTGAAATAAAAATATTTTTAATTCTAAAATAATATATATTAATAAACCAACTTCAAAAATATGGGCGGAATGTAGAACTTTTTAATTTAAAAATATTTCAGCTTCGAAATCAATTTTGTTTTTAAAGCTATCATTTTTAATTTAATAATTATTGGCTTTGAATTGAATCTAAAATGTTACGTGCGTTATTTTAATATGTTTCAAGGTTCCAATTCGAAAATTGTGTGATGTATTTTGTATAGTCTTAAGACTTCAATCGAAAATGTTACGTTTATTACGTCATATTTAAAGTAATATATGCCTGAGCTATACAAAATATCATTACCTACCAGTAAGATGCATTACCATTACAGGTAATGCGATATAAAATGGAGTACAAACACCATTACTAGTAATGGTAATTTAAAAAATCGGACACAATTACAGTTACTGGTACTAGTACTTTACCATTACATGTAATCGTAAGGGCATTACTTACTCACATGAGCATTACTTAGCATTACTTAGTACTCAGCTTTACTCAAAATAATTGTAGTACACAGTTTTAATGAATATTTTTTAATAATATTTTAGCTCTAGGTCTAACACTATCCTCCCGAAGTTTCATACTTCTAGGTTAAATTTTTGAACGCCGCAAACGCAGTTTAGTTACCCCTACAATTTACGTGAGAAAACTTACTATTAACATAAACGTGAATTCGTTTAAAACACAATTTAAAAAATTTCTCATAGCAGCATTTCATTGAAAATAAAGTTTCCTACCGGAAAGGTCTGAAGGACTAAATTCATAAATCCAATAGTTATAATACAATAAAAGTTCCGTAAAAATTCATATTGATAAAATTAGGTCGCTTTATACGTTTTAAGACTTAAGCCTTTTAAACTAACAAAAAAAAAAACGGTTTCTAAGAAAATTGTTTGTACTGTCTTTCCAATTTATATCCTTGTTTGCACCCTGAATAAATGGCTGCAAAATAACTAAAATAATCAAAAATCTTCGGCTTTTTAACTGGAAGAACTCTTTAAGCACACTGTTAACAATTTTCCTTCGAAAATCATATGATCTTAGAATTTCAGATATTTCTATTATATGAATCTATGCATTTTCATTTATATTAGTAATTAAATTTAAAAAAAATTGTAAATTTCAACTGCAGTGGATTTTTCAATTCAGAGTTAAATTAAGCCAGAAAGAAAAGATGTATTCCACTTAATTTATTCTGAGTAATTACTAGTAATGGTATACTTTAAAATAACATTACTTGTAATTGTAATGTCTATCTTAATGCATTATTTTACAGCTCTGCCTACAATATTAAAAAATCTTTATTAAACTGGTAGAAATAACTTTAAAAACCAAACCAAACAATTTCCGGGACTTTTCCAAATTGGAAGGGCGTTTCGTTTTATAAATGAAGTCGTTTCAGCTTAAGTTGATTGGGTGGTAATAATGGAGCCTAATAAGGAATTTCATAAAAATGAAATCAACTTCAATTCAAAGTTGATCGCATTACATTTTAAAATAAATTAAAATAAATGTTTCTTTAAATGTACGAGTATGCATCATCTGCATTGCAAAAGGAGCAATTTTTAAGTCCTAACGTCATTTTTAATGCCCTAAGCAGGGCCTAACAGAAGTGAAATGATAATTAATTGTCTTGTGTGTTGATGGAACTTAAACAAATTCCTATTTCGGTGATGAAAGAAATTTGAATGTCAGTTCCATAAGAAGGGACGCTTCAGAAGCAATATCACTATGGGCAACGAGGAATGGCTAAGCTAAGGCTGCACGAACTCAAATTTTATTTGTAGAGGCGAACCGTTTCGTAACCAAGAAAAGATACCAAAGTTTGACGAGAGCTTACAGATAAATCTGCTAGGATTAACCGGCTACCACGGGATGAGTAACTTTTAATGACTTTCAGTATAACGTGTCACAGGCTACAATCCCGAGAGCCATTGCACGAATGTATTCAAATAACGCAACTGATTTATTCTGTCGAAAGCTACTGCCATGAAAAAGTTTCTTTACCCTCAGGAGGTGTCCTGTTGGTTTTAACTTTATATGCGATAGCCCATTTTGTCCTGAATCTGTCCACTCCGATTGTCTCTCGTACGACACGTTGACAATTTTCAAAGCAAAGGTATTTAGAATTCGCAATTTAAGTGGATATTTGAAATCCTTTTGATGATAGCCATGAATTCCTGTTGGTTTACCATACTACGTTTATGAAAGATTAAGTCAATTAAACCTTTTCTCTGACTACATACATTAAATTAATGAAAACAGGTTGCATTTAGGTCTTCGAATACCTTTCCGTAATTTTCTGAGGGAGGACCACAGTGTTACAAGTTAGAAAAAGTCGATTTATTTTTTCCATTTTCAGTAACATACATATTTTCAAAAATATTCGAGTCAAAAATCGGAAAATATGATAAAGTTGTACCCGTTTATATGGCAATAGATAGAACTTACCTTCACGTCCTTGTTCAATATTCTTTTTGTCTAAAGAATTGATCATTTTTGTAGACCAAACATTTTCGAAGACGGTCCATTTTAATCCAATAACTTTGTTAATTTTTAATTACATTTATATAAATTCAATGTATGCCTCTAATAATATATTTAATTTTCTCAATTCTAAAATAATTGAAGTAATTTAAGAAAAACCAAATATCTTAAATACAAGAGTCTATAGATTCAGATAAATTAAACGAAAGCAAAGGATAAACGTTTTGTTCTTTACTACATATGACGGAGAGAAGAAAATAACATGAAATAACATAAAAAGTAATCGTAAAACATCGTTTTTACTTTCGGAATAATTTAGACATTTATCCAATTGGGTTAAAAGTTATATTAGGACTCTGTATATTTGATTCTTTTCCATTTAAATCATTATTTTTAGTTCCTATGATCGTTGGTATTTTCAAACTTTACTGCCTGCTGATAAATTTCTTGGATATCAAATGAAAGATAGCTACTTAACAGTCGGAGGGAAAACTATAATTTTGTCACATATTGGAAATATTGGGTGAGTACTGAAGAGTATCCAATGATGAATTCTCCTTTTAGATTATAAATTTAAAACATTGATTACAATTTATATTTTCTTAATTGAAAGAAATCTTCGCTATTGAAAAGAAGTAGACTGACTAGATTAATGGAACAAAATTGTTTTGTTTTCTTAAACGTCAACTAATCTTTTTGGCAATAAATAATGTGGAAACAGTCCAGTAAAGGCATGCTGATCCCCCAAATTGGGTATGCCACGTCCAAGTATTTTATAATCTTTTGTATCTCTGGCTAACGCTATTAATGTCGTATAGAACTCTTCTTTTTATTCGCATATTTAAGAGATTTAGAAGATACTGAAGAAAAATCTAAGACATTTTTTAAGAAAATATTTATTTCATCACAAGTTGAGGCTATACCACTTATTTTTAGATATAAATAATCTTCCAATAAGTATAGATACTGCTCCGTACATTGGTTATGGAGACTAATTGTTATAATACTGCCTACTATTAATTTAAGATCTAAATTTTATCCTCCTTTACCAAAGAATTCCCCTCTCTGTATGAGTAATAAGTGCCAAGACTGTTAAAGTTTAGGTTGGAAATCTCTCATCCAAAGTGCTTGCTGATAATTTCCGATAAGTACCTACTCCACGGTGAATGCTCCAATAAAATTTACATTCTTAGAGTTTTAATCGATATACTAAGCACTAATAAATTTTGGGTGTAATAGATTTATTTATGGATATAATTAATTGTGTTGGCAATTTAAATGGACATATTCTGAATGTTATAGCATACTCATAATATAAGCATACAAACACACATTGCCACACCTATTACGTGAACAGAGTTACATGTGCATATATAGAATATAAAAGATAATGTTCGGAGCTCAGATTCAGTATATTATTCTAGATTACCAACATGAGTGCTTAAATATAAGGCAGAACAATCCATTATTAACTTCCCTAAGGCTGAGGAGGTGCCCGTGCCTTTTAAACATTTTGAGAGATTGGGTAATGTTCAGAACAATTTTTGACACATTTCACAGAAGGGAAGGTTTCAAGAGCCCTATAATTCTCTAATCTTTGAAATTACGTCCTTTCCATGAAACACTTCACTGCCACGTGCCCATTAAACATATTATCAGTCTCATATAACCCGTCCTTCCCGATGTATGCTGACATAGTGACCAATTCTTTTTCTCTCCTCTAATTAAAATTAAACCGCGCCTTTTGGACGCATTAATTTTTAATTAAAACTTGTTAATTTGCAGGGTATAGAAGCTGCGGACGGCAGAGGAATACATTTTGCTCGCAAGTTGTTTGACTTTATTATCACCGTCCTGCCAGAGGTAGGTAGCCCGGTATTAATTTAAATTTTTTATTGAGAATTGCACTTTTCCCTGTATACGCGAAATGCTCATTAAATCCCCTTATGGCGGCAGTTTTATTTAATTATTCCACTGAAAACTTGCTGTGTGAGACCACTGCGCCTCAAGTGTGACGTATGTCCCTGCATTTAGTTAATATCAGTTGAATAAGTTCTGCCCAGGATTTTATTATAGGGGACAGGATGAAAATTGGCTCATACTAATTTTTTTCTTGAAAGTTTTACTGACTAATTTGTCTACCGTATGCTATAAAGTATATAAACTACATTTTCCTTTAGCTTACACATATTTAATAACTTTAGTGTGGGAATCCTTTTTAGCTGAATCTTTAATATAGTCTATCGATAAACCAACAATAGGCATAAAATTAAAATTAGCTGAAATAAACATTTACTTCGTAAAGCAAATTAGTAATTAGTTACTTAATATATTATATAAGTTAGTAATAACCCCGTAATCCAGATAATTCGAGGTAATACTGTTGTACCTTTTTAGTTTTTGAAAGTCTGTTTATTTTTTAAATTAAGTATATTATTTTTTATCGGTAATAAAAATCTTAAATGTCTTAAATGTAAAAAAAGACTTCTTTCAAGTATGCCGCTTCACGTGGCATCGTTGATTTTTAATTATTTTGAAACCTTCGTTTTTTTTTTCTCCTAGCATAAATTTGGATGATAGAACATTTCCTCGGATAGGTGAAATATGTGTGTTTAGTTTAGTTTATGGTTTTACATCCAGTCTGGGCACAGTTCCGTATCACTATTTGCCATATACGAAACATTCAGAAGAAATAAAAAATATTAGGAGTTCAAAAGAGTAAATTTTTTATAATTTTATGCCTGAAATATTTTTATAATTATTTGTGAATACAAATATACAAATATAATTCATATTTATATTTAATAATAGTTAAATATAGATATAAGTTGATAAGACAACAAAATATTTATTTTTATATGTTGGTAATTCGTACTTGAAGAATTTTGGTCGATCCATTTTGGGGCAGTGTTCCTGTCAAGCGTTAAAGCTTTACTTTGTTTTAAAAAGGAAAAATTAAATGTAGAATGTATCCTTAAATGTTTTTCAATGGAAATGATTGCATATTCTCATTGTATATTAGGTAGCTGTGTTTTTTTTCACAATCGGATATGGATGAGATTTAGGAGGACATTTTGCATTGAATTGAAATTTATGAGCAGTTACCCACATCAAACAGTTTTTATATCGTGAAAATAAAATCGAATTGCTTTAATTTATATTCATTTTGCGTCAAAAAGTTAATCCATAAATTTGTTCGGTTCAAGATTTGAAGATCGAATGAATAAAAGTCATGTCAATTTTATGTGCGTTTACAAATTTTAAAATATTATAGGCTACGATTTATAAATTCAATTCAATGAAAAATTTCCTAATTAATCTGATCCAGATCCAATTTTCAAAAAAAACACAACTAATAGGTGTCGTTTTCTGGGTTTATCCCCTCCAAATTTTGAATTGTGTATTTAGAGGGAAGTCCGAGCAAACGTTGATCAGGAGACAAAGTAGAATAGATTTAGCATACCCCTGTTCAGACCTTAACGAAACACCCTGTATTTTCTTTCTTACAGAATTTGATGATGATTGATTTCCAAAATAGCAGGACTTTTCATGTTTCCTTACGATTCACTTGTAACTTACTAACTCTTAATTTGTTTATTTACTTAAAATCTTTTATCAAGGGTAACTGAGTGCATTATATGTGAAGCACTGCAAAAGTATTATTATTATTATCACAATAAAACTATGATCTTATTTCGTCATTATCAGCATATAATAATAATTATGAAAATAATATAATATGAGGCAGTTGGAAGAAAACATTCAAATTGCATGATACTCAATGTATTAAGAAATGTTCGCCGCCAATTAGAAATTTTCAGTGAGACTTTCGCACTAAGCTTATAGTGTCTTTTGATGCAGAAAGTTTTGCGCAATGTCTATCCCTTCTCAAAAATTCAGACAAATGCTTTAGTGCGAACAAGTGAAATTTTAAATTTGAACTGAACCTAACAAATTATTCCCATAAAACTTAACAACTGTTCGCAGACATTATTTACATCCTAACGAGCTGTAGAGATTTACAAGTTGAAATAAACTGCCGGTGATAAATAACCGCAGGCGTATTAAACTGTTAGTGCATTTGCATACATTCACATAATGATCAATTTTGCTAAAAGCTTCTGCAATGTTATAAGACGATTTTGAAAGAGGTCGTGAAGCAGCGCCTGCTATAAATCAAAGCAGCTCCGACCGAACTCAGCGCGCAACGGCGCAAATAATTTAATCATCTAATTGATCCCAATTGGCATTTAACATATATTAATAAGGTACAACAGAGGTGGGTTCGAAATGTTCATCGGCATTTCTCGTGAATGATTGATACCTTGCCACAAAGTCTCCCGCATATCGAGCACACTGCTAAATGTTTCAAAGAAATCTTTGGCCCTTCTTGCCGTTCTTCCTTTCGTAAACAAGAAAGCCTCTGTGGGATGATTTTCATTTAACGAAGAAAGCGGGACGAGAGGTGAACCACTTCCATTCATCGAGTGGCTTTGAATACTCTTGCAGAAAAGACGAGTTTCCAGCACATGGTTCCCTTGACTGATTTTCCTTGCACAGGTAAGGAGGAATTGAGGTCTATTAATGACCTTCGAGGTTATTTGCATACTCGAAATAAAAAAATAAATTCAAAAGCTCTTTAGAGGAAGTAGTAGGAAATTATGAATTGCTGCCTTTCTAATTTATGTTCTTGCTCTGGAAAGACAAAGAAATGCTCCTTTTTGCAACGCCACTGAAACATGCGCAAATGCTCTAACGAGACATTTCAAAGCTCCGAAGAAAACGTGAATTTCCACAGCAAGCTTTTTCAATGCTCCCTAAAAGAAATTGTCTGGTGTTTTCTCTCTTTAAAATACAAGCAACCACTTTCTGGGAATGTTTAAGTTGGGTAGCATCGCCCTTCACAACAAGGAGCACTTAAAGGAAAACATAAAGAAATCTCACTTCATTGTTCTTAAGACAACCTGCAGTTTATGATCTTGTGAATAGTTTTTCGCCAAAAGCACGTGCTGTTTAGTATTGTTTTATACTTAATTTATGTTATAAAATTAGCACGGCGATGTAGTAAACAGCTTCTCAATTAGTTAAAAAGGCGTGTCAGTGGCTTCTCTTTAACTTGTTGATATACACATGTTGAATACACATGCTTCTTGTGTCCAACAAGTTCAATTTGATGGTGCCTATTTATTTATAAACAAGTATTTATTTATGCATTTAAATATTTACTTATATTTCCAATTTTTAAAGTAAAGCAAATTCATTTTGTCATATATGTAAATAGGATCAATAAAACCATTGGCATAAATTGAGTCTGCAAAAACCTTAAATTAAAAATGTTTACACTGAAATTCTGTAAAAAAATCTACACGAGTGCTGAAAATAAGAAAAAATTTACATTACTTCGATTTATTATTTCTTAAGACAAACGCGTGCTCTTCACTGTTAATAAGTAGAAAATTATTATTTTTTTTAATTAATTCATTAATTTCAAAGATTTTTGAAGAATCTCTTAGAATTAAAAGCTGGAAATGGCTTTAATTTATGGAACGAAATTTTGTGAGAATAAGAAAAAATCGTGGAAGCCCAAGTAAAAATATCTAAATTCTTTTTGCACGCCCACAACGCGCCCGATGTACACACAAACATTTTCCATTTTTCAAGCCAGCAGCAGGTTGTCGGACAATCACGACTGCATCACATTTGCATCATGCCTGCAACAATCCCGCAATTCCCTAAACTATGACCGCAACAGGCCCAAAACGTCCTTGCAACAGGGTTGTAATGCGCCTGCAACAAACCCGAAACACGCCTACAACAGGCCCAAATTTTTATAAACTACCCTTGTCACTGGCCCGAATTGCCCAGAGTTTTTTTTTATTCATTTTCGCCTAAAGAAAGGCAGATAAAATAGAAAAAATCTACAGATTGCTTTGATGTCATCTTTACTTTAACGAACTTTTACGAACTTTAAATTTTTATTTTTATTTTTATTTTAAACAAGCCTTTTGCAAGTGTCTCTATGATTTTATTTCTCTTCAAAATGCTGCGGTCCCCAATCGGGCGTATACCTATTGGGCGCTTCTTCAATTCCGGGAATGTTGCGTGCTCGTTTTGGGCCTTGTAGTTTTACTTTGGAGGCAAAATGTAATTTTTCGAAATTTCAGAGTTAAATATCTCGGGAAGTACATAGGTACAAGTGACCGACAAATATTTCTGCATATTTGTTACTTTTGACTCCAAATGAATATTCCTACAAAATTTCATCAAAATCCGTGAGGAGACCTCAAATTCAATCTGTTCCAAACCGTTTTTAAGAGGGTACACGTAGCGCCCAATATTTGGATCGCAGGATGTAGGAGCGACGTGACTAGGTAACAGAATCTTCAATTTTTCAAACTTTTTAAGAAACTAAATCTGTCGAGAAAAGTTTGATTTTATACGAATTCTGGCGCCGTATGGCATCTCGACTCGATGTCGATTTCTGTCAATATCGACAATATTCGTATAAAAAAGGTTTTATATGACAACTTTGTTATCGACTCTATCGCCAAGACCGTGTTGTCGATTCGATGAATAGAGTCGAGATACTAAATACGGCTCCTGATAAAATCAATTAAAGTAGGTATCCACTGGCCCGACAACAGTCAAAGAATATAATTTGTAAAATGTGGAAAATGTGGAGTCCATTTTGCAAAGCATTATACTTTTTTACTACATACTTTCGAAATATGGCAATTAATTTTAAAATGGCCCTATATTGCACTATATTCGATAAAATTTTTATCACAAATATAATTCACAGCAGTAAATTGTGTTTTAGATTATTTAGAAAGTCCTTATTAATACTTACAAAACGTAAACACTTCCGATTACGAACATTTTCTGTATTAAATTATTATTATTATTCACTGGTGATTAAAATTGTATTATCTTTTATAAAATGCTTTTTTGTAAAATTGGTACGAAATAATCAAATTTTACAATTTTATTTTTGCGTGGAATGGCCTTATACATATGTATGTATGAAGTTTTATGTTCAACGTTTTAGATAAACTACTTGCGATAATTTTAAATTTATCTGCTACTAATATATACTTATCGATTCTATGATTAGTAACATTTATCAGAAGAGGTCTTCCACAAAAATTGAAATGTTATATCTTTGGACGCAGGAATACGCAACAAAAATGGTGTTAAATTTATTTTTTAACTGATCTTCGTTACTTTTTTAGGTTACTCTCAAATATATGCAACGTTTGAAGCTTTCATACTGATTAAAGGATTAAAAAAGGATCGAAAAGGGATGCTATGTCGAGTATGTAAATTATTGTAGTTCTTTCTATGGTAACCGAGTTTTCTACAAAATAATAGCAAATAAAACAAAACATGAATTGCCCTTATTTGTTTTTTTTCTTTTATGGATTAGTGTCATAATTGTCTAAAAATCTCTTGAGTATTTTCCTACCTGTACCCATTTATTTTATAATATGTCAAAAACGAACCTGCAAAGGTATGCCGTAATTCAATATTTTTCTGCATCCCTTTCAATACCCAATCACAGAACGCCCATCAAAAGGATATGTTTCAATGGTCTGAAAGCCCATTCATCACAAAGAAATTGTGCCAACGCAAACAAATGGTTGCGTGTCTCATCACTCTGTTGAAAGCTATCAAATCGAATGGAATACGCTTATGCGCAACCAATTTTAACGAACCAACCCCTTTTGCACAGGGAGAATTTTTTGATCTACCAAAAAATAAGAATTGGAATTTTTGGATAACTGCCTATGTTCTTTAAAGACACTTACTGGAGCTATAACACTGATTTTAACGACTTGTTAATTTGGTTCGAAAATATTCAAATCATGCGCGATGGATCTGACACGGAATAACGAGGGTTTCAGAGTAAAGCACATTTCAATTAAGTGTTCAATTATCCACAACGCATTGATGCACTTGTAGCTTGTTAATACCGCTCTGAGCTTTATTTAAAAGAATATAATTTTAATTTTTACAAATTTTACAGAATGTATTTTTGTGTCGTTTGCTACGAAACTTGGTATGATTGTGTAATACTTCGTTCTGTTTTATTTTTATAATGAAATAACATGTCTCTGTTTTCCACCTAGAGTCTTTTCAGTCTCAAATGTCAATATTTTCAAGACTGGTCTCACTTTTGTATGTAAAAAATTCTGAGCTTAATCTCTTGCTTTGCGATCCACTTCAGACTTAAAGCTTCAGCTCAAAATTAATCGAAGTCTCGAATTTGGCAATATGCCAACTGCTTTTGTCGGTTTAAATTAACTGCATCTTAAAAATACGTAAGACTGCATTTCAGTTATCTTAATTACATTCACTTAATGAAATGGCTGTATTCATGGAAATAATTAGTGGAAATTCACGTAAAAATATTAGTGCAAAGTTGAATTCGTAAATTCTGATAGTCGGTTTGAAATCAGCGACCCCAAAACCCCCAAGTACCAATTTTGGTGGAAATCGTATGAAAATTAGAACTTGGTGAGAAAACAAGAATAAATTGCTGCATAATGGTTATTCGGTAAACAAAATAATAAAAATCGATAACTCTTATTTCATAACCAAAATAAATAAATTGTGAAATAATGATTAAACGATAACCAATAAGATATAAAACAAAATACACCTGTTATTGTCCGATTTTTATCATAAAACTTATATCCATAATACGGTCCCTGCTTTTTAGGGCCGAAAGTGATGGATAAGCAAAAAACAAAAAAAAAATTGTTTGTCACTTATATTTCCTAATATATTTAATTTTAAATTTCTGTAAAGTGATAATTTTCCTCCGCAATATCCCCATGCTCCAACAATCTTTTGGCGAAAATTATGGAAACTCGTATTTCTGTAAAAAAAATCTGCGCGAGTGTTGAAAATAAGGAACATTTTACTTAACTTTGAATTACCATTTCATAAGACAAATGCATGTTCGTCACTGTTAATAAGTAGAAAAAGAAATTTACCTTTAATTCGTTAATTTCTAAGATTTTTGAATAATTTTATACAATGAAAAGGTAGAAATGACCTTAATTTATGGCATTTTTATAATTTGCAACGACATTTTCTGAGAATATGCAAAAAATCATGGCGATAAAATATTAATTTTCGAAATTTCAAAGTTCACAACAAATGTATTAATCTGTGGAATTTATTTTTAAAAGTAGGTACGTCACGGCGTACATAATTACCATTGAAGCGATGACGAGTATACACGTTGAACGCAATACAAAACAAATGGTCTCATGATAAAGTTTACAACGAAATTAGAGCAAAACGATAACAATTACATTTTTATTAGATACAATAGATACGACGCGTTTTTGTTGCGCCGCAAAATAAATAGCACGAAAACCAGGTTGCCTTCATGCAATGCATGCGTAGCGATTTTGCCGCGCCGCAAAGTTCGGCGGAACTTTGAACTTTGCGGGGCGCGACAATTTCACTCCACGTTTCGGTTTCTGTTTCGTTCTAGGGAAGATGTGAAAACGAGAATTGTGATACAAATGACAGTAAATTAAAAGTTGTTGTCTTTGTATTTAAGCTTGTTTTTGAAATTCTGATGTGCTTTTAAAACCAAATAGTCGACCTGTATAACTTTAAATAATTTTAGCGCATTCATATTGAAATTTTTTAACTGTACTGACAGTCCAGCAAACGTGTATCCGTCGCATGCATTGTTTCAGGCAATGCGTTTTTCCTCATCATTTCGCGGCGCTACTCATCGCTTCCATTGTATCCCAGCCATGAGACTGTAATTTCGTATCTATCTATCTATCTCATAGCTCTGCTTCAATTTCCACCTTACGAGCTCAGTCTTGTATCTCAATCTTACAGCCACAGCTCTATTTTTTCGCATACATAGGTACATTTTTGTGCCACATTCACTCGGCATTTCAATTTGAGCCTGTGAAAAGAGATACCTGCTTCATAATTTGTGCTATTATTGGGTCGTATGCGAAGAGCTTTTTCTCAGTTCCACTGGAGTGAGATCTGAGACCGAGAGGAAGTTAACGAGACTGAGACAATATTATGAGACAAAGCTTGGAATGGTATTTGAAACCTAAATTTCAATAGCTCAACTCAGTCTCAGTTTGATTTCTAGTTTGTGCAATTGTGATTACAGTAATTTTTCAACTCCTAGTCATGAAATATGAGCTCGTCAAGTGAATGTAGTGAGGTTGAACAAATAAAGTCAAAAGCCAATGATGGAATTAACATGCTTTTTGTTGAATTCCTCAAAAATAACAGAATTATGCTTGATAAAAGAAAATTGCCGAATATTAAAAAAAAAAAAAACCTAGCACTGGCACAATTGAAGACTGAATATGAACGAAAATTTGGAAAATTGATCCAAATTCCTCAAATTAAGAAAAAAATAATCAACATTAAAGCCAGGTTAAAAGAAAAATGCAATGTTAACAAAACTGGCAACAAAAAAATTAAATTGAAGCTTTGGGAAAAAGAATTACATGACTTATTAAATGGTAATAACTCGAATCCAGTGCTAAATACATTAGAAGGTACCATTCACTTCACATGCAAATAACACGCTAATTCTTCTCAATTTCCCTTAGGTTCCATCGCTGGTGGCACTAATTTGAATAAGCGGACCGATCCTGATCCAATAAACATGTTTTCAACTTTGGAGAATACTTCGTCTTCATTTGCGTCAGGAAGAGATAGCACGAATGTTTCTAGGATCCTTAAACGGAAGCAGGATTCTGCACATATTTTAAGCAAATATGAAACATCTGAAACACAAAGTCTTTCTATGTCGGATCTGCAAAGATTAGTTTTGTTAAAACAAAACTTAGTTCTTGAAAAAAAACTTAAGCTTGCTGATAAGGAGTTAAGTACTAATGAAATGGTAGAAAAAGTAGTTAAAAAGGAAATATAAATAGAGTTTGAAGAATTATAAATTGCATATTACATGAACTCATTAGAATTAGATTATATTTTGAATATATAAAATTTTTGTTCTTTTCCTCAATCCCAGTTGTTGTAATGTATTTCGTCTGCCAGTTTCATCCTCCGCTGTTTCATCTGGTGCTTGTCTTTCTATAATATTGCCCATATTTTCATCTTCATTCATAAATAATTTAAAAACATTATGTAAAACACATCATGCTACGACTATTTTCGGTACATTTTGGGTTGAAATTTAAAAATTCTATTGCAGGCAAGGGAATTTCTGCTTCAACTGACCGAAAACTCTTTATATAATTACTCGTCATAATATAATTATAATAATACTAATAATAATAAATAACATATCCTTCTGTTAATCCTATAATAATTAATTAAGAGAGGACAACACTGTAAAGGCTCATTTTCGACTTTATTCTTTGCCATTTTTATTAGGAAGGAATAAATTATAGAAGAAAAAAAAACTTTTATACATTATGAGCGTTGAGTTTCATTACGAAGCTCATTTCCTAAGTAGCTTTGTAGGAACTTCATTTTCGGCAAATGAAGATGAGAGCACTGGAATTTTCCAAGATTTCCAGCTGTCTTATCGCTGTGATATAACAGTTGCTCTCATATTTGTCTGATTCCTTGAATTTTGAATTTTTAGATTAGAATGGCGGTAAAAAAGGCAAAAAATAAAGGTCCCAGAGGAAGGAAGAGATCCTGATGGAATTATGGTGCGCCAAAAAATAAAAAAATTGCGAAAGTCTCTTTTGATGCCCAGGGCCTGGTTTGACAATTCTCAAAAGCTACTTGCCGAACTCCCGTGTGTCAACCAGATTTCTTAAGTAACTTTTGGCGTCAAGTAGCCTTTGGCAAGTATCATTTGAGCCGTTCGTCTGTCGCCGGTATTAGATTAGTTTTTGCATGGAAGTATACGAGGAAATAACAAAAATAGTGAAAAGAAAAAACAATTGAGACGAGTTTGAAAAAATTGTTTTGGTGTAACCCAATTTAGGATATTTTACTTTTATTACCTTTTGTTTTATTATACAAATATAACTTTAAAGAAATATTTAACATTTGTTTTCTTTTTTAATTTAAAAATATTAAAACAGATTTACTTTTCTAGAAACAAAATTTTTGAATGAAACAAAATTCACAGAAAAACATATTTCAATGTTCGAATTCAAAAACTACTTGATTAATTATTTTCCTTATGCTATAAAATGGTCGATAGTTCTCCATACTGCTCCCGCCCCAGTTACCCTATGGGAAGTAGAAGAAAGGGAAGGAAGGTGTGTGTAGCTATATCCAAGTAGATTAAATTATGATTATATGTTGATTGATGATTAAATAATGAGACTATCATGATGAACTTAAGAATATAGATAGATAAATTGTAGAATTGTAGATAATTGGTTGAGTGAATGCAGTCAGGATACAGTTTTCTGTGTTCCTAAACACATCGTAGAAGATATTGCTTTTGTTGTTCATTTGCTGTTAATTTACCATGTAAACCTTGTATGAATTTTACTGCTTTTTCTGCAGTATCGTTGACTGCTTTATGATGATAAAGTTTTCTTTTGGTTTCCATGTAAACAGCATTATCTTTCCACGTTGAGATACATAGCTTTTGCTGTAAGACGTTATAAACTCAAAAAATTACATTATTTTAATTATTTATTATTTAGCTCATACCTAAACATTGTATTCGTTCAAAATTAAAACAGTTTTCTTGATTCAAAATGCTTTTATTATATTTTAAAAAACGTTCTCTTAATGATGATAACTAGCGACATTTTCTTTCTATAGTACCTACTCTTATTATAAAAAAAATTATAATTCTTAGCTCGCTTCTTTTAAATAATGTTTAATAATTAGTGTGGCAATGATCTTAGCTATTTTTTAGAGTGATAATATAAAATTATTTTCACGAAAAACTCAATCTTGAAATTCTCTACCTTCGTGATTTTGTGCCATATACATATGTATGCATATTTTATGCTCTTAACTGATCGCTATTTTGGCGGCTTTTGTTGAGACAAATTTCAGTTCGTTTGATAATAAGTAAGATTCAATTTGCGGTAAAAAAATAATGAGGTGACATATCTCTTCCATAAAAATATCTTCCAGATAACACCTGAGCAGGAAAAGCATAAAGCGCCAAATTCTGCGACGAGCTTTGCAGCTAAATTGCGACGTAGGATCCTTTACGCCTAATGGAATCAATGGAGAGCATCGCATTGGAGGAGGTCTTCCAGAGCTGATTGGATGTAAAATGGGGAAAGCAATTTTCCTTTTGTGTTATGAACGTAAGGCTCCAAGGAGCTCCTTGCTGAAGAGGGAATTGGAAAAGTTAAATCAGTTTATGGAAGGGTTTACAGCGTATTGATGCCCTGCGAAGGAACGAGGGTGTTTTAGGTATTTATTTTGGGTTGTAAGGATTTTATGTCTAATTGCGGAAATAAAATTTGTAACGATATTGAATGGATATATAAAAGGACCTCTTAGGGTTTTTAGGTTTAGGTGTACCACAGGCGTAAATCTGTGCCTTCATGGTGTTTAGTGAGATATGCTGGAAATGATATTTCATTAGCTTAAAAGTAATAACTTTTGATTATATTATAGCCTAAATAGCCATATAACTATATTTGAACATTTTCCTCGTGTATTTGACTTAAAAATATGTGTTTGTTAGTTATTTTATTTTAGATGGGGTATCAAATAATTCCTTAAATAGCACAGCGTATAATTACAAGTAATTTGGGAAACCATAAAATAAAGCGTATACAAGTTTGGATCATAATTAAGTTATTTGAATACAAAAGACATTTTGATGAAATACTTTTTATATCTAGTAATATGTATAAAGGAAATTCTTTATTATTTTCTGTTTCACTCTTCAATTTTCAGCATAAATAAGCCACTAGGACAACCCTATATAAACGTTTTAGAATGATAACTTTTAAGAAATTATATAAAAATCATCAATTCAACTTCCACATAAAAATAAACTTCTCTGATATAATTATTTCCATAGACGAATCATAATTTGAATGAAATAAACACTCTTTTGCTTTTCTTTCTATAAAATTTTCTTTCTCCGATGAATTGTAATGTAGCATTTACCTTCGTAAAATTGCCAAAAAGCGAATCTCCATAACACTGGAGATAACGAGTGCGTTTGGATATTAAATTAGCTGCCTTTTCAAAACTCTAGTAATTCCTAGCAGGTTCAGTAAAAAATTGTAACATAAATTACCCTCAGGGTTGTCATAAAACCGAAATAATTTTTGAATTATGTCTAAGTCTCAGGTCGCAAAGTCGAAGTTCGGTAACTTGTCCTGGTTGGTGCGAGAGATCATAATCCAGCAAAGCTACACCGTCAGTTGGTTTGGACACTTTCGTGAATTGCTTTATGGCTTTTGATTGCTATGAAATGTTGATGACAAGACGTTTCAAAATGCTTTCACATCAAATGAAAAATTATTTCTGGTAGAAATATAAAACTTCAAACTGAACTTTTCATAATTTCCCTCTTGATATAAGTCTTGATTTAAAAAAGTAACTTCTTAGTAATACCTATGTATGTCTTCTCTTATATGTACATATAATTTTTAGCTAATCAATAAGTGTTTTATAATTGATGCCACTGATAAGGAAATTATGTTTCGTTTGGAGCTTACCAATTAAATCCAGAAAAAGCTTATACATATAAATTAATTGTTCTTTAGTTGTTGACTTCATGTTCAACTTTAAAGAAATATAGACGCATAATAATTATATTTTAGGCAAACCTTAACAACAAACCAATAAATTATATAAGTACATATAATTATGCCGTGTGAAAAAAGTCTTGAAACAGCTGATTTTCTCGAAGAATACACCATTAATCAAAGAATTGATAATAAAAAATGCTTCTTTCTTACTTTGAAGGCTTTCTGACTTAAATTTGGCTTCAGTTAACTCAAATTTAGTTCTAGTTTGACTGAAGCCTGTCGCAAATCTATCTTAAGTCTAATTTAGACCTGAGTCAAGTTCCAACGTAATCAATATTTTAAGAAATTTTTGTTATATTAGTGTTTTGTTTAATAAATAATTGAGAATTACCAATTTGAATTTTTGTGGTAATTAGTTTCGATAAAATTGTGTAAAAGGATGTCAATTCATACGCAATCTTATGGATAAAAAAATAATATTATTTTAATTTATTTAATTAATTCACTTTCAAGTTAAATAAAATTAGAGCAAAACTTAAGAACGAACTTGAACGGACCAAGAAAACGGCTATTTATATTCGAGTTCGTTATAATCAAGGAGTATCAAGAAATGTCGACAAATTGGTTATTTATAACCGAGATGTGAACAACAACAACGTTTTTTCTAATTTGGCTGTAGTGTTGATCTCAAAAATAAGGCTTATTGTATGAAAATATACTTTCATCATACTATTAAAGTTTTTATCCAAAATTTTGATGTCTTATTTCACCCTTAATAAATTTTGGGTGATGTAGGTCTAAAATTAATCAAATCAGGCTTATAGGCAACCAATTTATAATCAAATTATCCATAATCCTTCTCAAATTGTTGTCGGAAAATCTTTGCAAAAGAAAAGTTTAAATTGTACTTGCTTGAAACAGAAGGTTTTAGGAACGTTCTTGCTAAATTAATTTATCCCAGTTAGGCTTAAATTCCGCAATATCACCATATGCACTATTAAGGTCATTCCACGCCCTCTCTTCCAACCTCAATGGTGGTATCCAACGCAATCAATGGTTTCATTAATGTAAAGTAAATTACACCAAATATTGCTGCGGACTCGCAGGTTAGCGTGGCGGGTCAGTCAGCGGGCACAAATTATCTCACGCCATCAGTCGAATGGGCATAAATCATGCAAATTATCCTTGTTACCGAAACTCAATCCGTTCATTTTCCGTCGGTTGTTAAACAGATTGCCTAACTTTATGGAATTCACCCAAACAAGAAGCAGATTGATGTGGTCGCCATCAATTAACCTGCAGGTGTCAACTAGGGCGCGACAAATGCTGCTCCAAATTGATGGAAAACAAATTTGCGCCGAGAATATGCAAAAGGTATCGCACCATGTACCATTAGTTTTCCATTAAGCCAGGTTCGACAGCCGTCTGGTGGCAGCAAATCCGCTGCTTTATTTGGAAATATGCCATACGTTGCAAGAAGCGAACGCGAAAATTGTTAAGATGTTCTCTTACCTCAAACTGAACAAGATACTTGTTCTTTTTGGTGACATAAAGAATAGAAATTTCTCTTTTTGCCCGAATAATCACTTGGGAAGATATACAGTGATAGAAATTCACATAAAACCACTGACATTTACGCTATTTTCTCAAATAAATTTCATATTGTCCAATTCATTTATCCTTTCGACCAATATGTTGTGGCATGTTAAAAGGCAAAATGAAGAAGTAAGAATGAACTGTGCCTTTGGTGGAGGAAGTGTGATGATGTGGGTTGGCTTTGCTTCTAATTGGAAGACGCAAATTGCATTTGTTCCAGGAAAAATGAATTCCGAAATGCCTATTCAGCTCTTAGAAGAAGTTATGGTTCAGCGCGCAGAAGATTTGTGCGGTTTAGGATAACCTTTTCCAAGAAGACAACGCTGGCATCCAAGTGTCTAAGACAGTTTTGAAATGATTAGAGCACAAAAATATCGACAGAATAAACTGGCCTGCAAAAAGTTGGGGCTTAAACAATGTGGATATTATAATTTCTGGTCGATACTTGCAAGACGTGTATACATTAATAGGCGGCCATACAATAGCGTCCAGAGGCTTAACATCGCTTTAAGGGGGTATTCTGGTCTAGAGGCATGAATTTCATGTAATTTTTGAAGTGTCATAAAAAAAAAACTATTAATATTTTTAGTATCCATTTTTTTATTAGTCATTTATTAACATTAGAAGAATGCAGAAAAAAATCAAAAAAAAAAAAAGTTGAAAATTTCACAAATTAGCAGGTGATGAAGTGGGGGGTCGCCAAAAATTGGCGCGTGACCATACCCACGATTTCAACCCTCCTAGCAATCTGAAACTAAAAAAAAAAAAAGATTATTAATCTAGAATAATGTCGCAATGGCCGGAACTACGGAAAAGTTGGACAAACATTTTTTCACAAAATGGCGACTGCCTGAAAAAAAAAAATTTGTTTTACCCCTGTTTTTGACTGTTTCGAATTTTTTTAAAAATAGTAAAAATTGAAATTTGGGGATGAGGTTAGTTCCGGCCATAGACAAGTCTATAAAGAAGACTCTCTAAAAATTTCAGGTAAATCGGTCCAGTAGAACCTGAGAAATCGTGGGTATGGTATTGAAAAAGATAGCTTCGAGAAAAACGCGTTTAAAGTTTCGCGTAAAGTTTTTCGCAGTCTAAATCATGAAATGCCGGGTCAGCAAAATACCTATATCTCCGAAAATAATTTGAATTTTGAAAAATCCTCTTGTAGACATATTCTTAAATAGTTAAACTTTGAAAATATAAAAAAAAAAAAAAAGATTTTTTTTTATTTCTAGACCAGAATACCCCCTTAAAGAAGTATGGTCTAAAATTTCCGTAGAAGTGCTCCAAAATCTAATTCAATCAATGCCACGACGAATATTGGCAATTGTAAAAGGAAAAGGAGGACTTACTTCTTATTATGAGTATGAATGTAAAAGTCATTAGTGCTAATAGTCTGTTAAAAATATTAGGTGGTTTTATGTGAACTTCCACTTGGATTTTAATAATTTTGGTTTTTTCCTAACTTTTTTTTTTTTTTTGTAATTAAGTTCAAATCAAAATTTGTTTATACACATGTATGTATATAACAGCCAAATACTATTCTAATGCAATATAAAATTAGGAACTTAGATGAAATTTATTTGTGAAAATAGCGTAAATGTCAGTATTTTTATCTGAATTTCCACAACAGAATTTTTAAATTAAACTGTACCCAAAATAGTGTAACAGAGACAAAAAAAATAAAGTTGGTAAATTTAAAAACAATAAATTGTTAAAAGAGCACGGCATACATATATATTGCTGAAACTCTTTAAATTGTTCAACATTTTCGTTGTTCAATACAAACTATTAAAAATATATAATAGTTAATCCTAAATTTTATTCTTAAGCAAGCCACACTACACACCTCTTTACTAAGGTTAGATAGAAAAATGCAGCAATTCATACTGTATTTCTTGTGCAATAAATTTTCAAAAAACTTAAACACTTATAAGCTACTTTAGCTGCTCACATTGTTACTTAACTAACCTTTTGTTTAATCTGCCAGTAAATTTGGTAAAATGTGGTAAGAACGTTTTATTTTCATACCAATTTTCAAGAAATACTTATTTTCCGTCTACAATGCAAATCGAAACTATGTGAAGTAAGATGGTTTTCGCTAGGGCTCGCAAAGCGAAATTGAATTAAGTGACTAAATTTTAATAGTAAAAGGGATAATTAGTGAACGTGGAGAAGAAAATAAATTCATTCTTTGGTTAATAAATGATAAATTCTTTTTTTTTTCTTTATGTTTAATAAGATAAATTGTAACATATGTAAGCTGAATGTTTGTGAACGGAAATAAAATTTAAACTATAAGATGAATCTTTTCTTTATGTAGGTACAATATAAAGCCCGGTATGATGTTATCAAGAAATTTTTTGGCCCATAAAAAACACATGTAAAAAAAAAATCGAGAACGAAGGTGGAGAATAGACGTGGATTTAGTAAATCCCCGTAAATTTAATTAATTTTTTGACAAATGACTAGTTGTCAAAATTCCGCACATACCATTGCTTAGGGTACTTTGTTTCTACGTACTTTATGTTAAAAATATATACATCTGGATTAGGACCAATTTATCTATTTTAGATAAAAGCTACTACATAATAAAAAAATCACATTTTGCACCGACGAGCTAAATCTTGATAGGTTTATTAAAGATTTAAAATATTGTACGATTATTATAATTTCAATTTTTAAGTTATACCCGTGACACACTATAAACAAAATTTGGGATTTCGATTGTACGCAATTTCACAACTATTATATTGTTTTAAAATTA
This sequence comes from Eutolmus rufibarbis, assembly GCA_963920795.1. Taxonomy (NCBI): domain Eukaryota; kingdom Metazoa; phylum Arthropoda; class Insecta; order Diptera; family Asilidae; genus Eutolmus; species Eutolmus rufibarbis. The sequence continues at coordinate 31,139,096 of OY987207.1, forward strand.
AAGTCAAGTTTATGTCCAAATCTACGTTTGATGGAATATTCACCTAAATTTAAAAAAATTCAAAGCTGATGTGATATATTTTTGGTAAAGCTAACCTCCTAGATATGTTTACACAAACCCAAATTTTTCAATCAAAGCTTGACTTAATCAATAGTTTAAAATGAGAGGAACTTACGTGTTTTTATACGTACATCTTTTCATATATTACTTATTTTTATTTATGTGTAAGCCTACTGCTACATACTATAATATATTATATCATGATAAATAAAAAAATTAAAGTTTACTTTGGACTATTGAAGGTGCGTTCTAAAATAAAAAAATTTAAGTTTTCTTATTTAAATGTTAATAATAAGTTTACGATGGTTAAGGATAATAAATGTGAAACATATTTGAAGACTTGTTTATCCTAATATAAATATCTTTTTTCTTCAATCATCATTACTGCTCGTTAGTCAATAATTAGCTTTATGGACTAAAACAACTAAACTAGTTATAATTGTCCAATTTCAGCTTCATTGATATGTGCAGCCACTTACCTTAATTACCTACAACTTTTATACTTATAAGAAAAAATATTGTAAGTCTGCAGCGTATTTTGTATAAAAAGTAAATTGGCCTTTATCCGGGTGATTGAAGGTTGTTCTTTGTATCCGTCTTGAATTTATTTTTCGAAATTCTACATCTTATGCCGTGAAATATTATCCCATCAGAATTTGTTTCTCCCTTTTCACGGTCTGTTTCCCGGGGGAATAGAGTAAATCGCATAGCATATTCCGAATAAGTATTGTATGTGGAACATTTTGTACACGTGACTCCACTACTTCTGGTTGCAATCATCCACCATGGGCCACAAACTAAAAGAGCAGAAGAAGTTTTATTTATGTTTACATATGTGCGAATAAACTGAACCGTTTATGTCACCCCATCATTACCATCTGATCCCGCTCCGATAGACTTACTCATTTCGCGGTGGATTGATATTATTCCATTCCGTGGATGTTTGCGGCGAATTGTTTAGCGGAAGTGGCACTGGAGCTTGCTATTTATATTCATATCAAAGAACATATCCATGTCTTTAAATGAAAAGTTGTTTACATTGCAAAAAATATAAATCGCAAGAGAATGTAGGAATAAGTGTTATATATGTATATATAATGAATTAAATATAAATACATACCTACATAAACCTAAATATAAAAGTAGAATATGCGAATAAATTAATGTACAATGTATAAAATTAATAAATGAGTAAATGTAGACATTAAATAGATAATATTATATTTATTTCTCCGAGTCTTGAAATATAGGAGATTTTTAGGCATTGAATATAGTTTGCATTTGAAACTAAAATAAAATTTAAAATCATGGTCTATGGATTTTATACAGATCCAAAGAAATGTGCCCTGCCTCTCCATCCTTTATATTACAACATAGAAGCGACCGTCTGTTACTGGAACCTAATTAATTTTTAATATATAAAATAAATAAATTTTCTTTTGCTTAGATTTATTATTTATACTTTTAAGAATATTTTAAGTATTTCAACATGTCAGAATTCAAATTATTACCTGAGTTATCGCAATTTGAAATGAGCCAGATAAGAAATAATTGCTAAAAATAAATCTTTATAGAATCGCAAATTGAAGGTACTTTTCTTTCTTTTGCGTCTTTTCCCGAAACCACTTTTTTTACCACATATTCTTTACAAATATTGTCTAGGATGTAGCATTGGAATCATTATTTTTTTTTTTGATAAGATACCGCCACGTTCATATTTTATTAATTTTTAAACTTCAAACCTGAGTACAAAATCAGAGCTTTTTTTTCAAACAGCTTTCATTTCTTCAAATTGTTTTTTTTTAAATTTCCCTGTGCTATAATACATTTTAGCTATGATTTTTAGTTACAAGAAAACATTTTAGTTTTGTTTTTCAAATGATTCCTGAAAAAAACAAAAACATTCCACCACCGGGAAGGATTTCAATAAGGGGTCCTACTAGACAGTTTATTATCTCCGCCATTTTTTAATTTTTTAATTAGTTTTCTTTTTTTTAATTAGTTAGTAAAACAAAAAATAAACATGCTACTTGTTTTCAACCTTTTAGAATTTACTGCGCAAATCGGGTTTAATTTTTGAAATCATCGGAACAATTATTTTCATATTTTCGATGAGAAACAAA